>OY756421.1:21546294-22146294 GCA_963576905.1 Mystacides longicornis | reverse complement strand
CACATTCTATCCTAAGTTCTGCAGATTTTCTCATTTGGAATTCTTTCTCAGACTGTTTTGCCCAGGATAGGTCTTAAAGTTTTCATTTCCACAAAAATTAGGACGTCGAAATAATATAATTTGGAAACAGTGTTTTTGAAAAGTTAAAAATATGTGTTTTCCGTAGATGGAATGCACAGTTTTAATATTGTTTAGCCCTTGAAGAATGACATTAACTATGAACAATATTATTTCTGAGATAATATTAATTATGTAAGTTCATATGGTAGAATAATCGCGAGCTAACTGTACGTGGGTTGTCGGTATCCCTCCACTAAATTATGCAATTTTAGGATTCTCACAGGCCACTTGTTACTGTATTCATTCATAAAGTCTACCACTGCCTTCACACGCCTCGAGTACCACCATGCGAGGCTCTGCATCCATAATACAACTATCCATTCATTCACTATAAATTATCTATGACATTATCCACTCCATATACACGGCCTGACTGCCTTATTTATTCATACTAATTGTCATTCAGTTTTATATTACACGCTTAGTCCTGTCTTGTTTGGCCGTATTATTTTACGCATTTTGTCTTCCTTGTTACATGCGCCTAATCCCGACAATATCGACACTCAAAACTCACAAGATCAAAATGGTATCTTTGGACTCAAAATAATCAATCAATTTTTAACGAAAGCCTTCATTTCGCTGAACTAGGCGCATTTTCAATAAATCAAGTAACATTAAAATATCTACATATCAGTTCATAATTTTTACAATTTGGTAATAAATATAAAAAAGCTAACTAGGTATAAGTATATCAATATTGTGAGTGTGAATGCGCGTGGAGTGTGGTGCGAATGATGAGTGGTGCGTTTGATGTGTGTGTGTGTGTGCATGTGGGCTATTAATAGGGATGTTTGCTAGTATTGTAGGTACATTTTATCTATTACCAGGCATAATTTTATTATTGCTCTTTTTACTTAATTTTTCGAGCTTGTTAATTGCAGTTGTCATGAACTTCTGTTTATTTTTGTATGTCATTGTATTGTAAAAGCAACATAGTTGCGTGGAATGTAATAAAATAATAAAATAATAATAATAATATTCGTGCAAAGGGTTTAAAAAAAAAAATAATAATATTCAGAAAGAACTATAAGGAACTTTTCTTATTTAACCGAATCTAAAGGGTGTATTTGATGCATTCATTTGCAAGTGACAGGTTCATGATGTTATTTATCTTTAGGTAAAGAATATAACTTATTTATATTAAATTTATCTTTAGGTAAAGAATATTACCGTAGTAATAAAAATCGTTGTCACGATTTTGAACGACTGTCTTTGCAGACGCCGCACCGCTCCCTAGGAACCAACACCACCTATATAAGAAGGCCTTAGTGCTGGCGGCCATTTTTGGCCATAACAGTAGAAGATGGTCGTAAGGCCAGTTTTAAATGGTATTAATTACGAATTATCGAACTCAGTCAAGTGTAGTCATTGCTTTATGTAGCTACGTTTAAAATGTTTATGGATTCTCGTGGAGTCTTCAGGACTAGATCGCAAAATGTTGAACCAATTATTTGATGATCAATGGAGGATCGATTAAATGACACACATAACCAAAATAGATAATTCTTCACGTCAACATTTTAGAATATTTTAAAATTATCATAACAATCATACTAAAATAAATCACTGAGAACATTTTTTAAAAGTTTGTATTATTTTTGTAAAATGTGCAACCGGTTTCGATAAACCAGCCCCTTTATCTGATACCATTTAATATGACTGCAAAATCTTTTTGCGATTTTGACAGATTTTTGTCGGGATAAGAAAAAGGTCCTTTCCCGCCACCGTCCAACTTCTTCCAGTCCTATTTTATGACACGGCGTTGTGGGCGCGTGATGCTGTTAAGAAACGATAAATAATTCATAAAGCTTTGGTTTCTGGTCGGTCAGATTTCTTCGCTTTATTCCACTCCTCGCGCTCCTAGGACGCGGCGTCCTTGTTAGGATCCTCTGATATTTGATGCCGGCGAGGAGATAAGGAGTAATAATAATTGGAAACTTCCACCAAAAGTTAATTACTTTTTATCTGATTTTCTAAATGACTGTTCCATTATACATAGTTTCTTCGTGAATTACAAGATTATTGTTTCGTCCATATTAAACTTTTTTCCCTTTTCTTTCCGACTTTAATATTAAGCTTATTATAAGATGAAAGTATCTAACCCTGATATTATGAGAGCAATGAGAGTTCTAGCTTTGTGAGGTCATTTCTTGTGGTCAATGCTATATGTAGGGATGGATTTGATCTCAATTACCGATCCGCATCCCCTCAGCAATGGCTTCTCCTGGAAACTATGCAATATTATATTATACGGCGATTTACTTATTAACTGGTTGGATAGTATTGACACATGGGCGAACGTGCATGAAAGGACGCCCTCGCAAACCTGCTTGGCAAGGTGGGGTATGATAGTACATAATACCCCTAGCATATATGTACTTTTATTACTTTCAGTACAAATATAATATATGGATATACCTAACATGCGAGGTGATTTTATTTCTCAAAGAAGAAGAAGTACATATTTTTTTATTTTTTGTTTTTTTTTTTTTTTTTTTATTTTATTTTATTTTATTTTATTTGATAATTAATTCGTACCACATGAAATCACAATGTCTCAACTTTCTGAGTTAAATTCTGATTTTTTCATAATCTAGCTTAATATTTTCTACACTCTTTGAGAATTTTTTTTGTAAGGATTGTGTGTTTACGTAGTGGAAGTTCATTATTATGAATTAAAACAAACACAGTTGCACTTTCGCGATATTTTCACGTAATATCGTGAAAGTCCAACTGTGTTTGTTTTAATTCATAATTCATAACTCTTTGAGAAGTTCATCTCATACTAACGAGAACATTTTGTTCAACATGAGTTGCTACGTAGCAGCTCAGTCACCAACTTTCTTTTGAAGGTCTAGGGTTCGATCCCCGCTGCCGACTATTTCTCCTTCGCAACATAAGCTTTGAAAGATTTTGTGTTCACTTTTGATGAGCCCAAATTTGTTTCAAAAATATTTAATTATAATAGATCGGACAAGAATCATATTTTTGCTTTATGCGTTTTGAAAAGGACCTTACTCCTCATTTCAATCTCAAGATTTTGTTTCAGAGCAATTTTCATAAAAAAATAAGCTCACAAATAAGCACGTAAATCAAATCCCCTTAATTGTCCGCATTATATTTTTTTTTCTTAAAACTACAACACATTTTGAGTTAATTTACTCGATGCCCTCATACTGTTAAAAATAAATCAAATCAAATTTCCCTGTATAGGTATATTAAAAAGAAAAATATACTTACACATATCATTATTCAAATATGTAGGTTAAACCTTTAATTTACCTGAATTCCAATAAAAAAAGAATCTTCAAAAAATGTAATAAAAATTCCTCGAATAAAAAAAAAAGAAAAATGTACCTACAAGAGGCAGCGTAGATAAAACAGTAATACGTTCCTCCATGAACCCCTTGTTTAGCAGATTCGGGAGAAGAATAATTAAGAAATAAAGAATATGTCGTGTATTTCAAACAATGTGTTCCTCGTAATTTTAGCTGAAGCAGCGAATTTCATGAAGGATTGAATATCAGCGCTTTTCTATAAAAAAACCTTAAAAAAATGTTGCTTCCCTCCGCAGAGTATTTTTGTTCTTTTAATATTTATCTTCGCAGAATTGTGTGTCATGTTCCCTCTCTCTGATCATTGATTTAGAGAGAGAGAGCGTGAGAACAGAGCAGGTAAATAAAATAGAATTGTAAGCTTTTTTGTAGTTGGTAATATTACCGTCTTAAATATGTTACGAAAAACCAAATTTACAAGTACGCGTGTAAATTACCAACAAGGTGACAATACGTCGACAATCCAAATAAAAGTAGTCCAGAGCACTGACTGAATGATCGATTAACGCCGCCTACCCAGTGAGCCACATAAACTCACATGTATGTAGTGGGACGAGTGTTCTGTTAATGAAAATACACACACAATGATAAACAGGTACCGCGTCAGTTTTTTGTCAATTTTAGTTACCAACCATCCTGACAACGAGAGATTTATGAGAAAACATTATTTATAAAATTTACGGGTTGTTGCTAGAAAAGCGAACAGATACAGAAAATTTGAACAGTAAATATTATTGGGGGTAGAATAAATTCCTGCCGTTTTTTTATAATAAAATATATGCAAATAATTTATTCAACGTAGGTATTGTCCTTCACTTTCTACTACTTTGGCCCATCTAAAAGGTTCAAATCGCGTACCATGTTAAAGAAAAGCCTTTGGAAATTATTGTTAACAACATCATATGCATGTGTTAATGCAAAAAAGTTACAAAGGTAATTTATTTTTTATAACGAATATATAAATTTAATTCAGAATTTCTTGAGGAAACTGAAAAAAGGACTATTATCGAATCTATTTCCGACTCCTACGGACTTATATATATTCGAAATTTGGACGTCGATTGAACACAAAATAATTAATTGTTTGTAACAAAGAGTCCCTTGGAACTTGGAACTAATTCATTTTTTATTTGATATAAAATACTTAAGTAATTTGAAGCAATAATTTTGCGAGACTGGACGATGTTCGACGAATCAACTAGTCTTCTATGTTATAAAAATGGAGAGCTATTTTCCGTGGTCATCGCATCACGCCTAAACGGCTGGACCGTTTTCGCCAATTCTTTTTTTGGCGTGTTTGCTTTTGTCAGGAGAAGATTCTTATGAAAGAAAAAAATAAGACAGTTGAGTGAATATAATAAGAAAATCAAAGAATACTCTATGTAGGTAACCTTCTTAGTACCTACCTACTTTAAACAATAAAAATTTCATTCCAAATTTGAAAAATTTAGATTTAATTAAAATTTGACAGGAACTGTCAGTTGTTTGATAGTTGGTGCGATAGACAGAATGTCGATGGAAAATAAGTATATGGTTTGAAACAGATGCATCGATCTAAATTACATTGGTTAAAAGGTAATATTAAGCTTATAATTATACATATTCGAATTTAATACCTATTCATGGTTAGGAGCACAGGATAACGTCTGTCGTGAAAGCTAGTGAGTAATAAAATAGTCATTTAAAATACGAAAGATGGAGACAATATTATTATCCTGGTTGCGTGCGTGCCTAGCAACTGTCGAGGATACCATGCTGATGAATATTCGAGACATCTTCCTCGAAAATTCAATTTAACACTGAAAACAGGCGTCTTCCTACTGGATATGACCCTTATGAGGACATTTCTTTCCATCTTTCTAGTGTAAATATTAAAAAACGTTTCATAATACTTGAGAATTATTACGAAACGTTTTTTAATATTTACACTAGAAAGATGGAAAACGTTTCATAAATCTTGAGAAAAACTAATAAATAGTGAATCAAATTAAGAGTTAGTAAAATGTTGATAAAGAAGAAAATATTTTTTTTACCCATCACGCCGTGTACCGTAAGGGGTAGGCAGAGAGAACGGACCTCCACTCTTTTCTATCCAAGCATACTTCTTTCGCTTCTTCCACCGACATAACATTTCTCATACAGCTTCTCCTATTTCTCTTACTTCTTACCTGTCCTTCCTTGAGGACGGAATCGATGTGTTCGATCCACGTCATTCTCGGTCTCCCACGCTTTCTTACACCTTTCCTTTCAGCCTTATGAATTCTTTTTGTCATTCTGTTTGCATCCATTCTTTCCACATGCCCAAACCATCTCAACTTATTAACTTTCACCTTGTCACAACACTTACTTCCATACCACATTCCTTCCTAATATTTTCATTCCTTTCCATATATGCGCGTTATGCACTAGTTTCTTTGCTTGTTGTGAGACGTTAACAAACAAAGCCTAACCCAACAGTCACAACACCCTTTGTTCCAACAAACATCAATCAACAGTATAAAGAAGAAAGAAGAGAGGAAAAAAAAACAAAAACTTATAGGCCTTAGTGCATCGCCCACCCTGCAACCAGCAACTTTCCTACGTTCGATTTCTTTTTCACACTTTCCATCACGACTAAACATGCTTCCTAAATACACATACTCATTCACTTGCTCAAGACATTCATTTTCTATGGTTATTTTACAATTCGTTCTTGCTTCATCGCTTTCAAATACCAAAACATTTGTTTTGCTTACATTCATTTGAATGAATGAATGAAAATAAATACCTAAATGCAATTATTTGCAAAAAGAAAAAGTCAACAAATGATATATGTAATATTGCAACATATATGTAATACTGCAAAGTTATTTTTATTTATAAACATTCAACAAATGAGTACCTACTCGTATGTTTTATTATAAACTAGCATTACCGGTAGACGTTGTCCTGTAGTCCTTACTATGAATATTGATTTCAAATTTGTAATTTATACAAAAATACCTACGTTTAAAATGTGTTCGAATGTTAAAAAATATTTCTGAAATAAATTTTTCAAAAATCTGTGTACCAATATTTTGAAACTCACTGTCAAGTAAATAAAAATTGTGTTGATATGGAATTTTTCACAGATGGCGTTGTTGTGATAATGCTATAAAGGACTCTTTCATTTGTATATTATAGATTAGTTTTTTTCCAATTTGATCTCATAAATCTGGGATATTATTGATATATTCTATGTTTCTCTTCCAATCTTAGTCCAACTCCCTTAGCTGTCTTCAAGAAACGTAACAAAGTATGAAAGGGTCTTCCTCGACAGTGAGATCTTGATGGGAGAAAGAATACCTGTCTCCTCGGGCATCTGTACTTTTAGGCATTTTCAACACAAAGAATTAATGTCCCAGCTATGTCTTTTTTCTTTCGGCGACTTTTTGTCATACCCATACAGAAGATTGGGCAATTCACTTACTTAATCCACGTTCGCTTCCAGTGTGGAGCATTTGGACGCCACGAAATTCCGCCAAGCCTCTCTATCGCGCAAGTTGCACATCAGCTGCATCCCTCCAGCCTCGGGCAACTGTCATTCGGGATCCTTATCCTCATTCTTCATCCATATTGTAGAAAAGGCTCGAGTATTCAAGACTCTCGGGGAACGCGCGGAGAACACGACCAAGCCAGCTCAATCAGCAATTAATCTAGATTACTGAGGTGATTGGCTGTTCTGGCGCGTATGGTTTCATTCTAGACATAGTGGTACCACCTAATCAATAAAATCTGTCGCAAAAATTTGTTACTAACACTAAGGAGTTTCTTCTGTTGAGCCTTCTTCAGGTGCCAGGATTCACATCCATATAATAACACTGACAGAATGCACGCGTTAAAGGGGCGACACTTTGGTGGAGAAGTTGGTGGGTTTACACAATTTCCTCATATTGTTAAAAGAGGAACTCGCCATCGCAATTTTATGGAATGTTCCTTATCTATCACGCGGTTTGGTGTCAAATAAACTCCCACTGGGCAAAATACAAGTATTTTTCTACTACCTACTCCTAAATATGTGTCCTAGCCCCAAATTTTTCATAAATATAATTTTGACTCGAACGCTTTGTTAGTGTGTAGGTTTGTAAAGTAGAAGCCTTCGAAAATTATACTAGCACGTATACAAAGCCTCAATAAAAAAGTCGTTATACACATTGTGTTCAGCGGGTAAACGGTTTGTCACCCCTGCGATAAACAAATGATATTAAACGGTAATCATCGTAATGGCTTCTTGCTGCGGGGAGGCTGCCGGGCTGCAGGCCCCGGTTGTTCACACCACACTTTGTGTTGGACTCTTTTTATTTTCACCCATAAATAAGGTGAGTATAAAACTCGAGATGTTGGAAATCACTTGAGCAAAGATAACTTATGACCCGCCGGCTTTGTAAAATTTTTAAACGAATTTCAAAGCCATTAAGGTCTGTTTGGGCATCTTCGTATAAACTTACAATCGGGAGCATACTATGGAAATTAATTTATTTTTGAATAACACTTATTTACTTAATAAAAAAAAATGCTAAAACAATTGATGTTAGTTACTGGAGTTTTTGAACCCTTATTCATGGTTGGTATCAGTGGCGAAGTTTTGGATTGTAAAGCTTTGGTGCATACCTATCGAGTTAGGTACATCGGATAATTTCATAGTGTAGATAATGTGGAATTCATCACTATGCCATCGTCATTAATATCCTATCATTTCTTATTTTCTCGACAAACGTTGTCCTAACATTAGGTACTGTGAATATGGATTTTGAATTTGTATAGGTACTTCATGATAAATTACCTATGTTACAAGTATAGTTCCGATCAATGCATCTATTTTAAATTATGTTTACATGGCACATTTTGAAATTATCCAACTTAAAATATGAAAAAAAAACTTGCCTGCCTCGCTTAACTATCTGATTAAAGTTCATATTGCAATAAAGCGTAAATTTCAGTTTCGTTCATTAAAGCTCGCGGAGTAATCGATTCAGTAAAAGTGCCAAAAGATGGGTGTTCATGCGAATCCCCCTTAAGTCTCAAATATGTGACTTGTTTTTAACTTGAACTTTTTCGCGAATAACCTTGCAGGACTCTTTTTATTCCTAACCTCACAGTAGTGAGATACTCGCCGCTCCCTCATTGCTGAGGATCGTGACCAACAGTACCCCACCATCCCAACCAGCCGTCCACAAAGTCCCCGCTCCTAACACCATTTGCAGGGCTTCCCACAGTTTATCCCCTGTTGCCTCTGACCTGGTCGCTCCATCTCATCGGAGCGCGACCCCGAGCTCTGTTGCCTTCCATTCTGCCCTTTAACAAACCCTCTCAAAACTATCATCTTCACGTCTCGCAATGTGTCCGAAGAACTGTATGACATGTCGCATATACTCCGTGGATAGCCGTTCTCTGACATTTAGTTGTGTCAAGATGGAATCATTTTTATTCTGTGTTCTGTCCACGATATGTGGAACAGGCGTCTCCAGCACCACATCTCGAAAGCGTCCACCCTGGTTCAATCACGAGACTAGTTCGGATTGTTTAAAATACAATGAAATTAGATTTGTTTTAATTGAAACGCTATTTGTTTGGAACTAACAAATTATCAAAAAGTATAGGTTTATTATTTTGTTTTTTCGAAATCTGCTTTTCAATATGAAAATTTTAACTAAATTATTAATTAGAAAGCAATGATTAAGGCAGAGCCTAGAGTGTATGTGTTTATATTACTATAATATACGTAGATGTGGGATGGGTGTAAATATTATAATAATATAACCATATGTTTATTTTACGCCCGACAATCTTAAATTACTTCTTGGACGCGCCAAAATAAAGAGAACGTTGTCCTATAAATACACAGACAAACAAACTCATAAAATATTAAAATATATAATAATAACTTCATACGAAAACAGTGTTATTTATGGATGAAAAAGGTATAAATTAGCGATAAAATAAAGGAGAAATATAAGTAGGGATATCCAGAAAATGTGTGCCTTCTCGCACTTGTGAAAAAGTAAACTTCTGAATGCGTAAAAAATATGCTTTTACCACAAAGATTCGCCCAATTGTCTTTTATAATATTTTCCCCGGTAAATACATAATATTAAGATAAAAGGCGAAGCTGAGCGGTCACTTCTATAATTTTGGTATCCTTAGAAAATATAGCCAGATTAAGACCTTGAAAAAGATAGGTTTATAGGTAATGTTTGGGCTACTTTTCGTATTAAACTTGTTTACCTAAAGCAACATCAGGTTTAGTTATTGTGGAATATTTTGCAGTATTATGAAATCTGAAATCCTTGTGTAAGAATTATATTATAGTAAGTATATAATATAGTAGGTTCATTCACGTCGATTTAAAGTATTTAAGTATAGAAAGTGAAAGAAAAAAAATCACAACTTTTATACATTTTTATGTATGCAAATTTTATAGAATGCAGAATCTAAGTGGTGTATTTGAAAATAAAAATGGTTGGTAGACAAGAAGTGGTATCAGTCGACGCCTTTCGTACGTATAGCGTATTGAAATTCGTGAACGAAACGAAAGTGTATTTTTGTGTTCACTTCGAGTGTGCCCAGATTCGTTAAAAAAAATTTACCGAGTAAAATTTTTACTACAAAATATCTGTAAAAAACATATTGATAGAATTCAAAGAAATTCTATAGGTAACAGTTTCGCTTAAATATTGTGCTGATTTATTTTTTTTATACATTTGTTTTTTATTTATATTATAAAAACAATTTATAAAAATGTATAACGACAAGTTCCCAGGTTCAAATATCGAATTGTTTACCTGAAAAACAATGTAACATTTTAGTAGGTGACTTAAAAAAAAAGAATACAGACGTTAGCTTTCAACTTTAAACTAACATCTGCGTATAATAATACGCATGTCATAATTGTTAAATTACATACGGAGAATTTTTCGAAGAAATTCCGAAAATCTGTGTTTTTTTAATGTTAAAGTTTTGGTGTACGAAGAGATAAGGCATGATGTTGAGGTAGATAGCCAGATATAAGTAAGGAATACCAACTAATAATGATTCTTTCTGTTCTCGAGTATGAGTTCTGGCGAAAAATGTTCGCTTTGAGTGTTGTTAAGGAGAAAATGTAGTGTGGGCGTGTTTGGCATACATAACTCCAACATTCCTTCTCCATGAGCCAAATAAATCTCTCGGTCAATCTTAACGTTTTATTTATGATTATTTTTTCTTCCTCAACACTACTAACTCAATGCGCCTCCGCTACTATTATTATTATTATTTCTACGAATATCATTCCTGTGCTAAGTTTTACAACCGAATACGTTGGCGTTGGCTAGATTTCCTTTTGTGAAAATATTGTTATTACAAAGGAGAAATATTTATTTTTTTGGATTTTTTGTTGTTTTGTAAACAACAAATCTGGGCGTATATGCGGTCAGTCTTATTTTTTGTATCATGGACCTTTTATGGGCCGAAATAATTTTATAGATGTGAGTCTACAAAACGGACGAGGGGATTGAATGAGACGTTTATTTTTTCTGTCTTCTGTCTTTCTATATTATTTCAGCATGTGAGATGCAATATCATATCCTCTAACTAACACATTGTTCTATACCGAAGTATAAATAAATTAGTGCTCATTTTCCAGGACGAATATAATACAACCAATAATTAACCAAACATGTTCTAATGATATGAACACACCACTACGAGATTACAACCGCCTTCCACCGTTGTTTTGGAATCACTTTACGTTGAAAACGTTATAAAATAAGTGTTTATGAAACTTCCAATCATGAGCGTTTTCAACATGTTCAAAAACTCGAAAAATCCCATGCTGCAGGCAGTTTATTTACCTACAGATTAGCTACTATGTATGTTTTATATTTCGTACATAAATGTCTCCCTTTGCCTTTCATCCAACAAAATGCACTTATATCAGCAGCTAATCAGTACTAGATGTCGAGATTTCAGATGGTTTGGAGACGATGGTCCTTCTCATCTGATACACAAAGTCACGGCCTCGTGGCCGTTTTATTGTATAAGTACAAAAATATATCAAATATCATAACTAAATTAAGATTCAGAAGTCATACATCCACAAACGCATTGATGAGTGACAAAGTACCTACTGTGAAAATATATAGTTACATCCGTTAAGAACACATTTTTTTTCATGAATCTGGTGTAGATATTGACCGCCATATTAGATTTAACGTCAACTGACAGTTGTTTCGAGTATACAAGAACGCTTTTTATAATAAATACAATGTATTTAAGTTTTTTCCCAGTCAAAATATGTGCCCCCTTTATATATATCATTTTTATAAAAGGAAATTTAAACAAATAAAGCAAATATGCATTCTCGTAATCATTCGAGGGATTATAACCATGATCCACCAACCAAATTTAAAAGAAATATAATGACGTTTTGAAGAAAATATTCAAAGAATACTTTTTAAGTAGGTACAAATATTAAAATAGAAGTGATCAAACATGAATGAGTTCATTTTGGCTGAAACATAAAGGTTTCGTATGATTTAATAAAGACTTACCTATATTTTGATATAAAATAAATAAATCAATAACTCGAAATCATTCAAATCTGACATAGCGCATCTTGGTTGTAAACGCTCGCGTTGCCCGGCTACCATTGTGTTTGTTTACAAAATTTTATGTGAAACGTCATCTTCATACATAACAAACGCGGTTTAAATATTTTTTTATAAATCAAGTAAAAACTGATCAGTGAGTTATACGTAATCTTACGATAAACGATTTTTTATAAGTAAGACGGTTAGTGTGTCTTTACACTAAACGAACGAAGAGCTAGAGATACATTGACACTGATCAAACAATAACTAATTATTGATGGGAGCTGACAGATCACGCTCACCAGAGTTAAATTCTTGCTCGTTGTTGTTTTCTTGGTGTCTTTGTCACGATCTAATGCTCTATTTCTAGTTCTGGCTCTAATATGTTCGTTTGGGGTGAGGTCACTCATACATTCTTTCTTTCGAGTACATTCAAGTTTGAACTGTATTCAATGTAATGAAAAATATGGGTATTTCGCTAATTTTCCACAAATATTAAACTTCATAAAAGGGTTATTTCGTGTTTGATATTACAAAGACGCCATTAAAAATGAAAACAAAGTTACTTTTTCCAGGTGTGATCCTACTCGTTAATCTCTTACGGAAGAAAACATCTCTCGCCTAGTTTACAACTAGAATATTAACACCCTGAAGAAGATGGAAATAATATTTAAGTTGCAGGAAATTTGAATGGGTATTTTTGTACAAATAAAGTACATGCACTAACGTAGGAAGATGAAGAATTTAAGGAAGACATAGAAAACTCCATCAAAGCATTGGAAAATCTCAACATTTCCTATCGAAGACAGAAAAATAGTAAAATAACAAACTTATAACATTTATTCGCACACTCCATCAAATCTATCATAGTTGATAATACTTTTACTTATTGACTGAAGTTTGATTAATGATAAGTACGAACTTTTGGAGAAACTTGTATAAACTACTATACATTCATAAATATAATTTTATTTTTGAATATCTTGGTTCTTTCTGTAAAAGTTCTTAACCGGACTGACTTCATACGGGTTCATAAATTCATCATTAAACCAAAAAATCAAATCTTCCTTTAAACCCCACGCAGGGACATTAGGGAGGCAACATGAACTCTCCATTGTGCTCGATATTGCGTATGTTTATAACCTCCTCCCACAAATTCATCGTGAGTCATGAAAAATGTTAGGATTCTTACATAATTGGCATGCATGCATCTTGGCATCACCTATTAATATATTTTTTTAATGTCAAAATTGTTTGTAAAAGCAACCGCTGGTTGCGTAGACAATAAATAAAATAAAATAAAAAATAAATAATAACTAACGAAAAATTAGATATATCAAGCATTTTTCATTAATTATTGTGGATACGGCAATTTTCTAAGCTTTCGAAAATAAAAACGTTTCGAGCACCGAAATTTGTTTAGTGAATAAAATGAGTTGTCTTCATACAAAACGTGCTTGCATAATATAAAACCAAATATTTTTTGCAAGCAGAAATAGATGGTTGCGTATTGGAAAAACGGCAAAAAAATCTATAGATGATATTTGGAATGTTGTGAAAACGAGCTAAGTAAGGATACACTTACACACACATATGATACGTTCCTACCAGAACCAGATAATAGTTCAGATTTTGAATAACGTCTGTTGTGGAGTCCGGTGAGTTTATTTCCTAAGTTAATGTTTTATTATGCAGAGATACAGCAAGGTGCTATGTGTTAATTAAGATGCACAACAGTTTCAGCCAGTCATGGCGCAATAGCTGGCTGGCAAACTTGGGAGCTTTCTAAGTTCCTGGCAATAATACCTGAAATATGATATTCACACCGTGTAGTTATAAATTTGCGCTAACTGCTAAGAATGTTATAGAGCATAAAATATTTGGCCGAAGTCAGACATAAGTTCTACTCCTCGCTGCCCCGTCTTTGTAAATATTCCCACCCAACTGTGTTTATGTTTACCCTCGGCAGAGGGGTGAAGCGGAGAAGAGCAAATGTTTGCGTTGTTTACTCTGAACGGCAGAATAATTCAGATGGCACCAAGTACATACAGGTAAAGATGAGATTTACAAGTTATTTAGCTAACGTTCGAACTAGTATTTTTCTTCAGTTATGAGCCTTTCGTTAGGTTATTTAGGGTAAATAATGTGTAGCTGGTAGCCTGACGGATTAGTTATCAACTTTTTTCTGGCCCTGGACTCTGTTCCATCATCCCACTTTTCAAATTTAAGAAAATATTTCTTCCATTTTTTTCGAACGAACCACAGCTAGCTGTATACTGTATAGCATACTTTCTTTTCCGTTGGCACGTTGTTTATATCGACACCAAGAATATAACAACGAGAAAGAACTAAAACCCTGGCGCAAGTAATCTGTCATAATTATTAAAAGTTAGTTCTAGCTCAATGATGTTAAATTAATCATCATCATAATCAAGCCCATAGCCCGTTAAACGGACATTTAAGGTACCTACACAAAAAGAAGATGATTATTTTTATTTCGTCTTTGGTGCCACCTGGTGTGGCTGTGTAGATCAATCCGCGAAAGACAGATCCTTACGCACTCCGGACAAGGAAACTTCGCTCAGACAGTCGATCCACGCCTCCTAATTGCCTCAGTGCCCCGAGACTCCGTTACGAGTTTCCTCCATTCTTCCCTGTTTGCAGCAACACTCTCCGAGTCAGACTGCCGTTCAACACTCTTCACCGCCGTATGCAGATTATCCTTAAATCTCTTGCTGTTTACTTGGCGTCAATGGCGACGATAAAGAAATTACGCTCTGGTTCTATGTTCGTTTGGTGTTCACGTACACTAATGGTGACTTTCACCAACGCCAACGGTTCGTAACTTTTAACGTAGCGTTTTATATGGTGTGTACGCTAAGAAGTACCTACAAGTAAAGTTTTATGTGGTGTGTTGAACGCGAAGAGCTACCTTAAAGTTACGAACCGTTGGCGTTGGTGAAAGTCACCATCTATAATATATTAATACGTGAAGGAAAACTTTATGACTATTTATTTTTACGAAAATTGCGTGGACGGAGGAGTATGAAATTTCGCACACTTATAGTTTATATAGAGAAGGAGTGACGAATGCTAATATTTTTTTTAAATTATGCATAAAGGTAGATTAAATCAATAAAAAAAACACTACGCACGCAAATGTAATGTTGTATATTATTTCATATTCACACACACTGATGTATTTGACATTATTTGACACAGATCTTTTGTTTATTAGCTGTGGTCAAATTGAGAATATATTAATATTTTTTGTATAAAATAACCATAGAAAAAAAACTTTGAACATATCAACATTTCAAATTTGACGTATCCATGTAATTATTTTTTAAAGAAAATTATGAAATAGCGCTCGCTCAGACAAAGGAATCTTAATAAATGTTCAAACTTATAATCTAAATTAGTTACGGTCGAATTTCGAGCACTGGTCGACCACTAATTTTGTGAGTATAATTTTGCGCACAATTAAGTGCATTGGAAGATTTTGAAAATTTAAAGTAGAATTATAATATGTAGGTACCTACCTTATAATTTTCAGGAAATCATCACATTTGTTATTGTATTCATGATTTTTTTATAAGCCCAACATAAATATTGCCTAACATAATTGAAAATTCGGAATGAAAATTATGGTGGAGTGAAATTTTATTAAAATAAATCTTATCCAAACATTATTATTCCGTTTTGTTTTTCTGGCAACAAACAGCGAAGTAAATATTGTTATTTCAATTAAAAATTCCGACAATTTTTTTCTCTCAAATTTTCGTCGGTTTTTTTGTTAAATTTATTTTTAACTATAAAAATGTCTTCTCATTCTATTATTTTTAAGGTACTTACAGTTGTAGAAAGTATCATACGGATAATTGAATAATCAAGCATAAAAGCTATCGTAATTGTTTAAAAAAACGCCATTAGTTCTAACCTGTTTGATTTCAATCAGATTCAAATTTTATTTATTTACTATCAGTAACACCATTCGCCATAACAGTTTTGCCTTTGCGATGAGTCATAAAATAAGTAGGTAAAACTTAAAATTTCATTGGTTGGAAAAATATAGGTAGGTACCTACAGTTTGTTGAGGTTGAACATAAATCCCCAGCATTTTTATATTTTGTGATGCTGTTTATATTTTTTTCGAGCGGTTAAACCTTAACGTGGGTCTCGATTCAAATACCTACCTACTTTGAAATTAAAACAAAACAATAATTATTTATGCAAACATGTCTCCTAATTTTCACAGTTGAATGTAAAAAAGCATATACGTGGGGTATTCTCGTGTGCCTGAAAATTTTTTGTTCATGACTCGAACACTCCGCAAGAGGACGAAATCCCATCTCCATCCATGCAGCAGTTGTTTATTGGAGAAAATCTAATTTCATGTTTTTTTTTTGTTTTTGAAAACCTTATGGTAAAAAAAATCAGGCCAAGGCATGCCGATCTTGATGCTCAGTGATATAGGCGCCGATTTCAGGTTAGAGAAGGGAGCCTTCTATCCGTTTTTTTTCACTAGAACAACACCATACAAAATGTTCTGTTATCAGAGCACTCGAATCACGAGTGCAAACAGGCTGTTATTCTATTTATCTTTTTTTCTTATAATATAAAAGAAAGTCGGCTTATTGCGAACTCTTATAATTCGAGATCAGCTGTACAGATTCTTCCGATGTTTGATTTATTGGATTCTTCTCCGTTCCGGATAACATAATAACTATTAAAAATTCGAAAAATGGATAGCAAATAAAATATAATATTATATTAAAATTTGTATGGAACGGATTTCCTGCGACGCCAACGCCATTTATGAAAATTGTTATAACAACAAAATTATTGTTTACCTTAAAAATATTGAAACGCAGATTTTTGATGAATTTTTTTCGAGCTTACAGAAATATTTTTTTAACGATCAAACATATTATTTTACACGTTTTTTTTTTGTATAAACTACATATTTGGAATCAATATTCTTTGTAAGGACTACAGGAAAACGTCTGTCGAGAAAGCTGGTTTTAAATAGTTTTTGTAATATTTGGGAAATAATCTGTGAAAGAAATCGATATAGTTTACGACATAAAATGCTAAGCGACATCCTTACGTTGTTTATTCCATTCGTTGTAACTTGAGCGTTACATAAACATGTGTAAGGTAGTAGGCAGTATTACACAGGTTGGTATCTAGGTATTAGGTACCTTCCTTCTTATTTTGCACACAAAGCGACAAGATTTAACAATAAAAAAGTGTTTTCATAATACAAAGTACCGCTCCCACACTCGCCTTTCAGCTTTTGTGCTCGACTTAATTCACTTTTATAAAAGTAAACTTTTCACAATGAAGAGAATGAAATTATCTGCGGGAGTGTGAATCAATACGTGCGTAAAAATTTGCGCGTAATTACGTTACTTTACGTCGTGTTGTTGTAGTACACTGAATCTAACAAAGGTTGGCGGCTTGCTACTCGGGGCCTGCTCATGTGGATTCATAATTTTTTATATTTTTCATCACTCGACATACGTACAAATAACGCGAAGCTTTTTGGACCCGATTGTCCTGTCCCCTTTAGTACATTATATGTTACAATGTATTAGAACACTGGAATGGCTGGAAGAGATCACTCAATCAATCAATCAATCAACACTTTCTGTCTGATTCTAATCAGGGGCATAGGGAGGCAACAGGTGGTAAAACAGAGAATAGGAAATTTCAACAACAAATTATCACCATATTTGTGTTTATAAGAACTTTAGGTACCTACAGTCTTCATTTAATCGTTGATTCGAAATTGAAATCGCCACATCTATACAATAAAACATTAAAAATGGCATTTTATTCTTAACTAGCTTTCCCAATAGACGTTGTCCTTTAGTCTTTACTATGAATATTGTATTGAAATTTATACAAAAACACGTTTCAAATATGTTTGAATGTAAAAAAATTATTTCTGATAGCTCAATAGATATTCCATCATACATTTGCGTACCAATGTTTTGAACTTAATGGTTGTCAAGTAAATGAAAATTGTGTTGTTATGTAATTTTTCACAGATGGCGTTGTTGTCAGTAAATCCGTTCCATACCATCTTTAATATCATATTTTAAATTATTTGCATCCATTCTATCCATTTTCGATTTTTTAATAATTATTCTGTTATCCGGAGCGGAGAATAATCCTATAAACCAAGCATCATAAAAATCTGTTCAGCCGATCTCGAGTTATAAGTGTTCGCACTAACCCGACTTTCTTTTATTTTAGGTATAGATTTTATTTTACTAAGACTCAATGTTCTCCTACAAGAGGCGTTTGTCATATCCTTGTTTCACAAAATTAATACTTCCAACACCCTTCGTCGTTGAGACCTTTGAGAAGAAATAATACTAGAGAAATAATGTGCTTCTGCGCATGGTCCCAACAAGTACCACGTGACTGCTGTTAAACTCATACAAACTGTGACGTTTGTCGGAAGGGGTGTGTGCCATACGATTTTATATTTTCAATATTTTAGCGTTAACATACCTACATACATAGATGAATTTTATGTTTTAATCATACAATTAGTTAAAGGAAGTGCCTATCCGTTTTGTTGTGTTGTCTGGTGCTTGTGGATGAAAGAAAAATGAATTGTTATTGTAATTTATATTCAGTCACGTGACTGTTGAATAAAGAAAGCAATTTTCTGCTCTGCGCATCCTAAAAAGTTCTCTAATAATATTATTTGTACTCAGTGGTTGAGACAGGCAAAAATCTGGCCTTACTTTTTCTTCTAAATATGTAGGTATCGTATACAAATTTCATTCAGATAGAGTTTATATTCTATGGGTACCTACTGCCTTACTGGAAACGCTCGATTTCTCCGGGAGTAGCCACGGCGGATAAAAAAATAATAATCTTCAGGCTTCATTTCACCGTGAAAGACCCCACTTATTAGTTTTATTATAAAGAGCTTTTTATGGAATGGGGAAAATTAATTTAATCCAAGAGATTGCCACTTGCTTTTAGAAAATATAAAGCATTTGCATTAAGGGTTTAATTTTTAATGGAATATTCTATATGAGTGTATTATTTTAATTCATCCTCTTTGCTCTACACCGCGATTAGGTACACGAAGGCACTTAGGTACTCCTTTCGGTATCGGACTTTTATTTTTGAAGCAAATGAATATTTTTTATGTCTTTGTCTTTGGTATGGGTCGAACCCAGGGCTGTAAGTTACCCCCCTAAGTTACCTGTATTTTTGTTTAATTATTTTCGATGGGAACTTCGGGGGGTTAGACCCTAAGCTCCCTGTTTCCCCCTGAATAGGGCCCAGATCGAACACACAGAAATATGTACAAAACCTTGGCTTAACCTAGGTAGAACCCCGGCTCACAGTCAATAGTAAAGCTCTTAAGCTGTGTACTCACCTGCGCCGCGCGCGGTAATGTTACCGCGCGGCGTGTCAAATGTCCATAGTACGAGGTAACGCAGCGATCCGACAGAAAACTAGGTAGATTCGATTTGTCACGTATCATGCAACGTTACCAAATTCATAGTACGCGGTGGTTTGTGGTTGTTCGCACCGAACCACCGTGTACTATGGAAATTTGTAACGTTGCATGATACGTGACATGCAACGTTACCAAGTTCGTTGCGAACACGCGTACACATCTGAACCAAGGTAACGTTACCGCGCGCGGCGCAGGTGAGTACACAGCTTTATATTTTAACATCTAAAATATTGATTGGCCTAAAGTGAGTTTGTTTCTTCTTGGGAGTGAATTTAAGCGATTTGATCTTAATAATATGTCTCCTTTTTTTAAAATAAAAATCGAAATATCCGTATCTCCGAATATTCTCCGAAAACCGGTTCATGTTTGAAAAATGAATATTGTGATACTAGACTCTTCATTTTTATCTCAAATTTAGCTTTCCCGACAAACGTTGACCTGTTGTCCTAACCAGAGGCGGCCCGTTAATATGTGCATAATGTGCAGTGCACTGCGTCCCCAGAAACAAAAATACATAATTATTTCAATAAAATAATAAAATCAAATTATTTCTAAAACATCCATATTTCATACGTATTCAAAGCCCAGGCGGGAACAAGGCGAGAAAATATGCGTGCACACATTCTACCTCGCCTATGAAGTACCGATGCTGCGTGTACACATTTTTAAAGTGCCCGATAATTTTGTTGACTTGGTATGAAAATTTTCTAAAACGCTCGAAACGGTGGAGTAAGTGGGATGGGTTACTGTAAGAGCGGCAATTCGTATGCGAGAATGAGAGGGAACTACTATCAGGTGTATTAAACAATACTTTTATTGTTATAGATTTTTTCATAAATGGCGCTGGCGTCGCAAGAAATCCGTTCCACACTTACTTTAATATTATATTTTATGTTGTTTCCTATACATTTTTCAACTGTTTATTAGTTATTCTGTTATCCTGACCGGAGAAGAATCCAATAAATCAAACATCGGAAGAATCTGTACAGCCGAGTTATAAGTGTTCGCACTAACCCGACATTCATTTATATTATAAGATGAACTATCACCAAGCAGTTTCTGCCCAAAACATCAAAGATCTTTTCAGTCTTCGCTTATTCAAGTACTTTAGCCATCAGATTTTATAGAGAAAATGGGTAGACCAAAATTAAAAGGACATTTTTTCTTACACATATCGGTGATTATAAGAGAAAATACTTTGACCATATAATATATCGGCTTAGTAACTTATAAGAAAGGCCACCGCTGTTTACCAAGAAAGGGCCCACTCATGAGATAAATTATGTTCAAAGAAATAAAAAATATAAGAATAAGAGATCATTTTTTGATGAATATTGAATGGTTAATAATCTGCTTATATGTGTTACACGGGTACTCACTCGCAGGCCTATGAACCGTATGCCTTCTAAGAAAGCCTGACAAGAAAATAATATAATCATAAGCCGTACCTAATCTCGTGTTTTCATCTTTGCCTTTTTTAAAATTTATAATGGAATGATTTATAGGTTTTTATTCAACCTTAGGTATTATTGAACTCAGCGTTTTATTCAGCCATTTTGTTTGTATGAAGATGCTTTTAAATCCGGCTGGAAATGCTTTAATATTCCTCCCAGGAAACCAATTACGCTGACCAAGCAAACCACAGAATAGTCTAAACCGACCCCTTACCCCAATCTTCTCTTATTAAAGGTGTTTTTATCGCTTTCGGAATGATCTTAATTGTGTCGAACAAAAAGATTCGTACTTCTTTCTTCAATAATTCATTTTTAAAGAGAGATATTTTATTTCAGTTCTTATACTGAACAAGCATTCAGATTCTTTGGCATTTGAATAGCTGGATCTACATGCAACGATTTATCTGTAAGATTTGACCGATAATCGCTCATTTTTCAAATCTTCGGGAAGAAAGCAATTATTGAAAAATGAGCGACTATAGGTCAAATAGTAAAGATAAATCGTTACGTGTGTATGCAGCTAATAAAGAAACAAAGTATGATAATTAGCAAAGTTTACTGTCGGAAAATAAAATATTCAAATTTAAATAAAAAACTTTTTAAATCTTCCACAATTTTATTTACACCTGACATGTTTCGAAGGGGCACGCCCTTCATGGTCACAGGTTGTTTATGTCAAGTGTAATAAAATTGTGGAAGAGTTTAAAAGTTTTTTATTTAAATTTGGTTAATTTCGTTTCCAAAGTTATTTATTTATTTTATTAATTTTATAAAGTTATGTAAAAAATATGTTTATATAATATCTTATAATAATTGATATATCTTATAACAATTATATCGTAAGTGAAGTTTAAGTTTGCGAAAAACGTTTGAAAAATACCAAGATTTTTGAAAACTTGTTTCGTTTTAAAATTTATACATTATATTATATTTTTCTTTTTTTTTATAAAATATTCAAGGGACCATTATGCCCCTTGTGTCACTAGGACCAAAGTAGGTAGGTGTATTTTGACATACATGGAGCGCTGCCTTTGTTGAGTCTCAGTCCAGAGGTCCGTTGAAGAGTGATAGGGTCTCTTTCCTGCTCCTGCCCTCCATAATATGTCATTGTCTCATTTATTATATTTGCTGTATTCGAAAAATGGTCCAAACATGATTCCCTTCTCTCAATTTGTTGGTGACCCAGCGGTTACAACGCCGGCTTTCGTACTGCGGACGTCGTGGTTCGATCCCAGGTGCCGACCATCTTCCTCTTTCACGACACAAGCTTTCAGTAGCTTACTGTGAAAGAGTCAAGGAGTGTATTTGTGTTCACTTTGAGTGAGCACAGATTCATTTTTAAAAAAAAAAAAAAAATTGTAATATTTTTTAGTTACATATAGAGTACGTACCTACCTATGTAAAAATATCCTATTTGTTCCTTTAAGGTACCTACGTACTCACTTGCGCCGCGAACGTGTGACATTGCATCAATTTAATCGAAAGGTTAAATGTATACGTGATTCGAAAAGCGAACGCGAGCGGAACACATGCACCCTTTTGATAAAATTGATGTAACGACACACGTTCGCGGCGCAAGTGAGTACCGAACCTTAGTCGCGTAAATTCTGTGACTGAAATCCCGAAATAAGATGCAAGTAGAAATAATATTAACCAATATTTTTGTGTGGTCATGAGCAATTAGAATTGCTCTCAGAATCTTCGTCCTGAATCTACACAATGTATGTAGATAACTAGAGTTTCTGTCCCATATATTGATATAAAAAGAAAACGGATACTTAGGAAAGATTTATCAACAAAAGAGAATTGAGAAGTAAATTAATAAGCAGAGCGCAGTGCAGCATGACAAAGACAAGACAATCCTATAATAATATAATCAATACCACAATGGAAACTTTGCTACATCTTGCTCGCGTCTCTCTCAAGGGGGTTCTGTTTCTTTTGAACTAGTTTCACATTCACCATGTTCTTGGTTTCTGTAGAATTTGTTCGTTCATCAAATCACAAGCGCCGCTGTAAGATTCTTTGTACACGACTAAAGTATTATTATGTAGTTCCTTCTCTCACCACATCCAGCAGGGTAGGTCGTACCTCAGCAGAAAGCTTAATTTAAAGTGTCGAGCTGTGTGGGTGCCTAACAGTGTTTGGCTCATTTATATAATCAAGTCACGGATCACAATTATTCATTCCAAACATTCAGTTTTGTTTTCGTCTCTCTTTTCAAGTTTGAAACATTCCTTTATACAGAGATTCACCGCACATCCTTGATGGATAAACCCAAAAAACTAACTCAAAAGGTTTAGGGTTTAGATCACCGACCACTTCATCAGCATTATTTAAGTAAAATGAGTCCAAAAATAAATAGTCACTTCCGATCAAAATTAAGCTATGAAAGACATACATTTCGTAATTCAGAATAAAAGAAATTATTAGGAATAAAAATCGATGGATCAGTTATGACATTTGCTCGAATTTTAGTCAAAATACATATTCCGCTATCCTTATGTTATCTTGACACATTTTCTGTGACGTCTCTAAAATGTGGAACCATTATCCTGATATTCAAAATTAAGATTATAATATTATTAAGAATAAAAAGGATTATTATTCTGTAAAATTTGATATATCTGCGTTGGAATACTCTTGTTAAATTTTAACTCCAATCTGTGGAGCAGTTGGAAAATAGGCAAAACCTAATTTATTGGTTAAGTCGCGTCTCTGCAAAAGAAGCCTTAATTTGTTTTTATTACCTACTCAGTTTTAAATCACTTCTTAACCTACAGCTTTAAGGCCCAAATCTTTAAATCTTTGATGTAATTTCATGAATGAAATGTTTCATCGAAAGTTTCCCTTGGATTAGATATATTTTATAGACAATGCAGGGCAGCTTGCATTTAGTATAAATATTTACGCGGGTTTGCACGCTATCTCAATAATATAAATAAAATAAAATGACAATGTCTATTATTTTCAAGTGTCTACTAGCTGAACACCATTAGAGAGAGAAATATTATTATTTTACCAATAGTAATGTCCAAGAAAATTTGAAATAAATATACCATAATATTGTTTAAACAAACGATGGATCTTTCTTATTAACTGAAAATAGCTGTACAAAGCATATTTTTCTATCACCTATGATGGAAAAATAAACGGATAATATATTCATCCTTTGCAGCAATATTGCTTCTTAAATGCTTTTTAACATCGTTCGAAGAAAAACGTTGCTAGTGTTTTTATAAAATAGAGGATTATGTTTCAAAGCTTTTTGCCGTAGGTACAAGAACAAAGATAAATACACATGAGCCGTATTTTCTTTACAGTATAACAGCTAATTTCACGACGTTCTTACATTGCAGACATGGCACATTCTATCAATCTTGAAAATAAAACCAAAATAAAAATTAAGTAATCTTAGTACAAAGCTAAGTACGCGGAATGTATAAAACTTTGGCTAACGTCCAAAATCATTTGTGTACCAGAATCCATACGATTGTGTCAAAGGCGTAACGACTATGCTGCGGGGGCCCCTGGCTCTTTCAGATGCAAGCCAAATGATACTTTCTTACGATGGGTCGGAAATTTGATTTTTGACCACTTTATGTGTTGCTGATATTTTAAAATATACACACTACTAACCCTCAACCACTGACCTATCATTTTGTTACACTAACACTGACTTACGTATATGGTACCTACGTACACGAATTTAGGACATCCTGATGCATCATGTAGAAATTGACTGAGTATTGAAAAAAAATGTTATAGAGGCGAGTAGATAGTTATGAAATTTTCTTCAGTCCTAGCGACCCTGAAAACTTGATGAAAAATCCAAAAAAAAAATCTGTAGTTTAAAATTACACCATAAAAAACAGCGATGTCTCTCAAATATCGAAAAAAAATATTTTTATCGACCATATTATATTAGAAGCACCATACGAGTGCCTATGCTAGCTATGAAGAAGATGGTTTTAGAACTCCACCTGCATTTTGACATGTCAACTTACTTGATATGTTACTAATTCAACATTTCAAAATTGAACAAATAATGGCACTAATGATTCCTCGTTTAGCGATATTAACTCATTAAAAATGGGCGTTTTGACACTACATAGTGATAATATAACTTTTAATGCAGGCGAATCCAGCCCTGGTGTAAAATGTAAAGGCTAGACCAGAATTTCAAAAATAAAATGAAGGATGTAATTAAAAAACATTTAATTAAAATGGTTGTGATGGCACAATGAGCCTTGGACGCCCTCGGGCGCAATGGAGAGCTCTTGTTGCCTCCCTATGCTCCTGAGTGGGGCTTAGGCTTCCCGCATTGTGGGTTGGTCAGGGGGGATCCGCGGCGGACTTGGTTTGTGTGGGGCCGGCTTTTAGGTTTGATTACTTACGTTCGGTTTGATTACGATCGAGCTGGAGGGTCGGTTTCGTGTGGATCGGGTTTGCTGTGAATTGGTCTCCTCCGGGCTGGCTTGCGTTGTGCGGGGGGGCTTAAAGGAAGTATGTATGTACATATGTAAAATGGTTGTTCGTTTCGAACGAGCTTATTAAAAGTTTAAGTGGGTAATTACATAACTGTACTGGAAATTTCCCCCACAATTGTAATCCATTAAATTTATTGACTGTACTAATTATAATTAAAAAAAAAAGAAATAAAGATTTATGACTGTTTAGATGCTAATATGAAAATTGCTGCCTAAAACCAAAAAATTTACTATGTTGAAGTGATTTTCAGCTGGTTCAAGTATTAAGGTGGTTGAAATAAGGGCTATATAGGTTGATATACCGGCTTTCCTCTCACACGGAGGGAAAGCAGAGCGCGGAGGGAGGTCCGCTCGCTCTTCACCCTCTCGGCTAAATCTCCTAACCGAGAGAGGCGGTAGTCGGCCTCCGAAAAGATCCTCGGCTAGCTCCAATTGCTGGAGACCGCCCTACCTCTATATCCAATCTAGTATCTTTCTCTGGTGACTTACTTGGGGAGATGCATGCATGGGTTTTTTAAATCAAATTACCGGTTAATTTTATACCCAAAAGAAACCTAGTTTATTTCAATAATAAAACAAAAATGAAATAATAAAAAAAAAAACAAACTGCAATATCACACAAGATAATGATAAGGGAAAATCATTAGATAGAACATGTAAAATCAATAGAATCAGTAATTATCAAAGAGAATAATTATTTGTAAATAAAAAAAAAAATATGAAAACTAATTTAGGTTATTTAAAAAAAAAAAATCAACGACACAAAAAAATACCTAAGATGTCACACCCCGAAAGATAGTAAAAGCATATTACAATAAAAGTAAAAGTGTCTACTTAAAACTAACAATATAACAAAAAGAAATCTTTCAAACTGAAGAGGGCAATAAAGCAATCCGCAAATTTTATGATAGGTCCACAAAGCATTGATTGGTCCCCACTTGAGACGATCCCTTAGGTTCTATGGAAATCGAGAGCGTCCATCTGGCCTGGGTCGGCTGACAATCCTCCACTACTTGGCAGGTCGGTGAAAAAATGAATTTATGACTTACAATAATATGCGTGACTGGTTGTTAAGGCGGTGTTCGGTCGTTTTAGAGCGCTGTCTTACGCACTCCTGCAGGAACTTTGTATGTCGTCCCTCCTCGCTGCGTGGGGGTCGTCCAGGAACCACTTTACTCAATACTCAACTAAATTATTGTCCACTATAATTGTTTTAATCACTTTGTCACTTAGTCGTCGGCATCGTTAAATGTAATCGTGAAGTCTTAGTACCTGTATGCTCGGAGTGTTCATTCGTTTGACCGGTTCTCGTCTTTAGGTACAATTTACACTACTTCTCACAAACTCAACTTGTTTCACGACCGTCCTCGCAACTCTTCCCGGAGTACTCTTTTCGTATACTCAATCCTCCGGTGGACTCTCAGAAACTACTACCCGACGGGCTCTCAAAAAAAACTGCCGCTCCGACGGACTCTCAAAAAACTGCTACCTCCGACGGACTCTCAAAAAAAACTGCTACCTCCGACGGACTCTCAAAAAAAACTGCTCTGAGGCCTGCCTTGTATGGCGTTATATAGCCCATACCTCGGGACCAACCCCCTTGCCATTCTAGGGGGCAATTTTTTGTGGGCGGGGTGCCTGTGGTGTCCCGGTGATTCGTGGAGACCTCAGTCTTGCCCCTTCCCGATCCACACGCCCCGTGCAAATGATTTATGGACAATCCAATCCATGTCTTCGTGTCCGGCTCTCTCCATAATTCAATATTTTTGTGGACCAATTTTATTTCAGGATCATTAAATATGCGGTACATTCAAAAAGAAAAAGACCTACCTACGTATAATAAAGTTTAAAAGAAAATACAATTTATAACTTACTCTAGATATCAGATTTACAAAAATAAAATTCGAATTAAATATCTATTTGGGGTGTGCATCAACCAACGAGACTATACCGAACACTTATAATTATTTATATTCAATAAACAAACTATACCTAAGCACTAGAACATAGCTATGTTTACCTACAGTAGGTACCTATATTACTACTACAATAATTATTCATCTCTTACGCTAATCAATTTATAATGAATTATTATTAAATTTTAGTGAATTATTATACTTACAAAATACATGAATATGTTAATCTTATAATATTGTTTATATCACTGGAGGATTAAGGCATTTCACAAAAGTTTATTTATAGTTTACACTTAGACTTAAAGCTCAACTGATACTATTTTTTCTCAGTAATCTAGGTACACTCAAATTATTACATATGATTAGGTACTTTAAACCGTCAGAACAATTACTTAATTATGCATACCTATAGCAATTTACATTTTTCTTTTATTTGCGAAATAAAAATTGGAACCTGTACAAAATTACAATAGATATTTATTACATACATGGGAGTCAAGACCTACGGCCTTCAGATTTACATTTTATTTCATTTGCGAAATGAAAATTGGAACTTGTACAAAATTACAATAGATATTTATTACATACATGTGAATCAAGACCTACGGCCTTCAGAGGGGTGTGACTTTTCTACAGTTTAAATTTAATATTAATCCAATAAGAAATTTATTAATTCTACAATTATTTCGTTCTTTATCTCCATATCGTAACCAAGTACTTAATATCTGAACATGTGTCCAGCATATGTTTCTAAAAATGGTGCTGTGCAATGTGCATCCATTTCGTCTTTAAATTTATTACAATGGCCAAAGTCTCCTTTTATTTATTTATTATTTTTGTTTTTTTTTTTTTTTAACTACGCTCTTTATTGTATACTTCGACCTATTCAAAATCATTTTATTTTTTTATGTGCTTGCTTCCTCTATTGTCCATAAAAATATTCAATGCCAAACCCGTCATACGATTTCTCAAGATTTAGAAAGTCCTAATTTATTAGCCCTCTTGTTTCGAAAATACAACGAGTGTATTTTGTATTATGTAATATTTTAAAAAGAGTTAGATTTTTTTATATTACATCAGTTCGTCATGCCTCATTTCTACGAGTCCTAAAGAAACGAACAATGATTTTAATATCCCAGCCAATTGTTTCTCTTAAAAATTAAGGAACAATGCCAAATTTGTTTTCTTTCGTTACAGTGCGTTTTCAGAAATTTACCCCTTTTGTTTAAAAACTGTCAACTATTATTTTTAAGAAAGCTAATTTACGACATACCCAATATTCTTTCAATGTGAAATTCAGTCGTCATAAATATACCATATCAAATCCTCCCAACTCAATCGACTAATTTCACATTATTAATTACTGTATCGTTATACACATCTAAAAATAATTAGCAATACTGGCTCTTCTTTTTACCCTAGGCGCCAACCAATTGTTATAGCTAACGTTTATCTGTTATAATCCCAAATGGTAAAGAATATAACTCGCTTATACAAGATCTCATGCCCGTGACTCTTTTATGTATGAACCAACTGCTACATACCACCATCGTACCCGCTAATTACACTGATCTAATATAACTAATAAGAACCTGTACTGAGTGTACGTACAAAAAAAAAACTGCGATTCAACCCCCTTTTCGACATGCTGATGGATACCTTCCAAACTTACTTCCGTGTCTTTCTTCACCTGTCCTTACAGATAACCTAAGCACCCCGTATTCCTTGTCTTATCAGCGTCCAAAACAACGACCTCTTGGGAATTGATCACTTTCCCCACATCCGGTCCAAACTCACAACTGTCTCCTAATACCAACTCTCCAACCCCTCGAACTTTTCTCCTCTCATTCAGGTATGCCTAATTCTCACTTAAATTAGGCTGGAAGAGCGAGTAATTCCATCACCTTACTCTGAACTCTGTCGCCGGCCTTATCTCTAGCGACCCCTAACATCTCACTGCTTCAGGCCATGGTAAACTCACACTTGAATCTACCCAAAAGAGCGAATCATTTTGTTGCCTACACGAAGCTCTGACCTATCTTTAACTAATCCAAGTCTCCGGCCTTGCTCACCTCCCCACTGAGTTGAGCCAGAAGAGCGAATCCTTCCGTTGCCCACACGGAGCTCTAACCTATATTTAATGAATCTAAGCCTCCAGGCCTTGCTCACCTCCCCACTGAGTTGAGCCAGAAGAGCGAATCATTCTGTTGCCTCCACGGGGCTTTGCTTCATCAATATAAAAATCCCGAAAGACTATCACTACTCAGCCTTTCCACTCACTATCACATTGACGCACCGACAAATCCACCATCAACTGTCCTGGACCAGGTTGCTAAAGAACACTCATCTTTGTACCCATCTACCGTACCCAATCCAAGCCTGTACCTTTCTAGTTACTATGACGCGTACCTACCTACCTAACGCGAAACACAAAAACATAACTCTTAAAACAAATCCCAACTGAAATGACACTGTATCTAACCTACCTTGTACCTAATCCTCCGGTTATATATCTTTCCCTAGCCTACTAAACTAAATCTTACATCCTATGTGGGTTTTACGCTTCTCCGGGCTTCTACCGGACACTCGAAAACCAACCTGAGAAAAGGAGTGGAAACCATATTCTTTCGCCGTGGCTCCACAGCACATGGGTTTTTACGTTTCTCCTGCCTTTTACAGGACACTCGAAAACCGTGTAAAACCAGTGGAAAGCATATTCTTTCACCGTGCTTTCACGGGACGATCATCTACCGTCATGTTACTACAACCTAACATTATGTTACCTAAGCATAACTATTCACACCCAAACATTAAAACAAATATAATGAAAAATACATGCCTGCCTTCTCTATTTATAATGGGTATCTGTAGTTCAAACTATAACTGCCACTCAGATTACAATACCTAACCTCTTACCCCTCTTCTCGAGACAATGCACTATAATGAGGTTTACATATATAAACACGTTAGAGCTAAAGAAAAGAAAATACTTATGTACTAGGCCGACCCAGCTATTAACTATCCTAATTATAATTTCAACTACATACAAAAAAGAAGAAGATTACCTCTGCTTATCATTTCCCCTCCGGAGGGATGAATTATAATTACACACACGAAAAATACCTAAAATACTATTAAAATAACTATATATTTTCCTATTTGCTATAAATGAGAAAAAAACTGTTTTATACTCTGCACATACTTATTTCGCCTATTTATTCCCTGCCTCCACCAACTAGTTCTGTAATCTGTACCTAACTAGGACGTGTTTCACTTGTCTCAATGTTCGCGTTTGGTTCTGATTGGAGCGGAGGCTCCTCACCCTCAACAATCTGAGGTGGTGGTGCATCGCGCATGTCGTCAATATGTACTTTCAGAATTTTCCCTTTCTTATTTACAAAGTAAACCCTATTCCGTCCTAGAGGCAGCAATACCTCAAACGGTCCTGACCACTTCGGGGCAAAGCCAGCATGTACACCTGCTTCCTGATTTGATAATGGGTGTTCCCTCAACATCACTTTGTCCCCTGTCCTGTAAGTTCTAACCACTTCCGAGTCAGGAGCGTATCGTTTCCGATACTTTTCTTGATTTTCGCGGATTTGTTCGTCCTGCCCCTCTCTATCCCAACCGAGTTCACCCTCGGTGTTCGCTTCTGCCAGCTCCCACTCCCCTGGCCTTCGAGGTTCATACCCCAGGAGGGCCTGGTTTGGAGTGAACCCGGTGGCTTCATTCCGTCGTCTCCGTAGAGAACCTATAACCTCGATCAAACTATCCTCCCAAAATCTGTGTGGTTTATCGAGCAGTTTGATCCGCAAGCATTTCTTTACTTCTTGATTAACCCTTTCCACTCCGTTTTGACGTGCTTTATAGACCGCTGTCGTCCTATGTCGGCACTGCCACCTCTGAATGGCTTCCTTCCATGCTCGGTGCCTAAAGGGTTGTCCGTTATCCGACATGATGATTTTCGGATATCCATATCGTGAGAACACTTCCCTCTCCAGGAGGCTAACTATTTGGGGAGCTCTACCTACTCGCATCGGGAAGGCTTCCACCCATTTTGTAAAAAGATCCGTGACTACAAGAACACTTTTGTTCCCTTTCGTCGACCTAACGTATGGTCCCATTGTGTCAATCGAGACAATTTCAAAAGCATGCTGAGCTTTTGTCGTACCAAGCGGGGCGTGTGGTCGCGGAGGGTTACCCCGGGCTCTCGCGCAGGTCATGCACCCTTTCACAAATTGCCGCGTGTTGACACCCATTCCTTTCCATACGTAATACTGTCTTACTGCCCTCAGGGTTTCACGTCCACCAGGGTGACCGGCTAAGGCATCGTCATGATACGCCTTAAGGACATCCCTCACCATGCAGCGGGGGACAACGAGCTTATGGCCCCGTCCATCCTGTGATAATCGGTACAACGCACCGTTCCTTAAACTATACGGCTCTCTCTGCGGCGTCCGTCGCTCACGAGTTTGAGAATCCTCTGTCTGTATTCTCTCTATGCTAGAAATCAGTTTTCTCAGCTTAGTATCTGTGCGTTGTGCGCTTCTGACTCTGCTGGCCAAGCTGTCAGAGTACCCTTCCTCCTCAGGACGGTCTACTTCTATCTGTAAAACATAGTTCGAGTCGTCCGTCTTCCATCCTTCTTGCTTTACCTCGAGGTACATAGCACGGTCTAAATCGTCTGCCTGAGAGACCAGTAGGTCTTCAGGTTGTCTCGATAGGAAATCCGGCAATTCGTTATCTTTCCCAGGACAATGTTCGATCACAAACGTAAACTCTTGTAGAAGTAATGCCCAGCGTGTTAACTTTGCCCTTTCGCGTTTACTATTATCTAACCAGGTAAGCGCCCTATTATCTGTTCTCAATATAAACGGGTTCCCCTCTAGGAACGGTCTATACCTACGTATGGCCCATACGGCCGCGTACGCCTCTTGTTCATTCGAGTGCCACCTCTGCTCGGTGACTGAGAACCGGCTGCTAGCGTACGATATAACGTCCCGCCCGCCGTCGGGACGTTCCTGAAACAACACTGCCGCGACGCCTAGCTTACTAGCGTCGGTTTGTAAAATAAACTGCCGACTCGGGTCGGGTCTACTCAATGAAAGCGGCTTAGCTAGCTCTTCTTTCAATTTTCTCATTGCGTTATCCGCTTGCGGATTCCATCTGTACGGCCTCTTTGTACTAAGTAAGTCGGTAAGAGGTGCCGCTATCTCTGCATACCGCGGGACGTACTCCCTCAGCCAACCCGCCACGCCGAGGAAGGCTCGTAATTTCCGTCGTGTTACCGGGACGGGGGTATCTGCAATGGATAATTCATGAACCGCCTGTGGGTGGTTACCCCCGTTGGTAACCACATGCCCCAGGTAGTTAAGCTGCTCTGCGGCCAGATTACATTTATCTGCGGCACAGCGCAGACTAAACTGTTGTAACCTCTCAAAAATCAACCGCAGATGGTACATGTGTGTTTTCCAGTCTGGGGAATACACTATAATGTCATCCAAATATACCATACAGAAGTCTCGTAGGTATCCTGCGAGGACTTCTTGGCACATGGTCTTCTGAAAGTGGGCGGGGGCCCCTTTCAAACCAAACGGAAGTACCCGAAATTGATAACTCGCTCCGTCCGGTGTCGTAAAGGCAGTGTATTTCCTGGATTCTTCATCCAGTGGAACCTGCCAGTATCCCTTTTGAAGATCAATCGTGGAAAATATTCTTGCTCCACCAAGATCTTTCAGGGTCTCGTGAATAAGAGGAAGTTGTGACAACTCCTCTTCGGTAACGCTATTAAGCCGCCTATAGTCAACACAGAAACGAAATTCCTCCTTGCCCTTTTTCGGCGCTAAAACTATAGGGAAGCTATAGTTCGACCGACTAGCTTCGATCACCCCGTCGCTCAACATTCCCTCAAGTTGTGCATACAAATTTCTTTTCTTCACGTCAGACAACCTATATGGCGGTAATTTGATAGGTCGCTTATCCGTAAGCTTTATTTTATATGACTGAAGTGGGGCGGGGCCCGCATAGGGGTTAAATACCTCCCTAAACTCTCCTAAAATTCCTCCCAGCTCTACTTGCTGCTCAGGTGTCAAACCTGTAGACACTTTCGGTAGTAGAGCGGTGTTACTGGTTATTCTCTTTTGGGGTAAGAGGTGGGCAGTGGCTCTCTCACTTTTCCCGAAGTGTAGACAGCCTCGATACACGTCTATCACCGCCCGCTGCGATGTTAACCAGTCCACCCCTAATATTATTTCTTCCCGTAACCCGTCAACTACTAAGAACTCGGTAGGTATATCGTAGCCCTGAATCCGCAAATTAACGCGCGCTCTCCCTCTCGGTGTCATCGTATGCCTCCTATCAGCGAGTCGCAACGTGGTCCGACTGATATCGCCCACCTGTTCTGGTCGCAGCATTCCCTCTCTGAGGAGGTTGTGGGATGCCGCCGTATCAATGAGTGCGATATGCTCGCGTCCGTTGATACAAACTCGCACTCGCGGGAGGGCAGGGGTAAGGTCAGTACTACAAACCTGACATGACCCCGCCACGGCCTCCCTGCTACCGAGCCGGGTAGGTGGCAATCGATTAGATCCCGGCTCGTACTGTGGTGAATTTAGTTGCGCCCTTGGGCCGGCGAGTCCACGGTTCCTCGCTGGTCTGGGCGCTGCTCGTTTCCCCGCCACGAGCGTCTGTTCTGTGGTCCATCTGTCCTTTGCTGGGGACAGTTCCTCTGGAGGTGTCCACCTCCACATCGGAAGCAGGTAACACGGTACCTCCTCTGAATTCTGGGTTCATTAGAGACCATGGCCGGTCCCGATCGAACCTCCCCTTCGACCCTTCTGGGCCTCTCACTACTTATGGTTACCCCTACAGGGTGGACCATTTCCCTGGGGAAATCTATGTCCATCACCCGCCTATATAATTCTTCATAAGAATTAAAAATTTTGGTGTCCCTCTCCAGGCACTCCCGATACCTCGGGGACATCAAGGTCACCGCGTGTGACACCAACAGACCCCATGCTTGCTCCCCCTTCAGCCTCTTGAAGACCTTGGCCTTCCTTTCGAGGAAAGCCAAACCCGACTCCTGGTGCCCCTGTGGGTCACCATAGAGGTGAGCCAAGAGTGAGTGTTCCGCCTCCTCAGTCCCATATCTTTGAAGGAGGAGGGTTTTGAAAACCTCCCAGCGAAGAAGGTCACTACCCCTCGCTCCCCACCAAGTTCCTGCTGCGCCCCCCATCCTTTGGGCTGCCTTCCTCACTTGGTCTTTTTCGGGCGTTTCGTAGCGCCGAAAATGACTTTCACAAGCGAGGATGAATGCTTCCGGGCATTCATCAGGACGTCCGTCGAAGTTGACGGCGATATTTCGCCTCTCCCCATCACCTCGGTCTATAAACACGAGCCGTTCCTCTTGTGAATTCGCGCCCTGCTCCCTCCCTGTCTGTAACAGAGGGATCTCTTGAGCGTCCGCCCCACTACTCGTTTCTGACCCACTGGAGGCCGCTACCCTTGTGCCGTTCCCCTTCTTAGTGCTGTTCGCACGACTCATATTGCCGTTTCGTAAGGTCAACACTTCTTAGAAAACTATCGAGTCACAATCTCTACCTAAACGATAATCCCGAAGTATTGTATGTGTAACGCACTAGAGAGGGATAAACAATATGTACCTACTAATTCATCCGTTTCCCGGATATTTCCGATACCTACAATTTCCTACCCAAATATTATTACATAAATCCTACCGGTCTACCAAACATAAAATAGCGCTGCAGATTTCTACAATTTAAATAATTCTATTATAATCTACAACATTAGTAATGAAACCGTATACATTACACACTCGTCCATGGCATCCCCTCAAGTCACACGTATCGCGTTACAGAGAAAGATACATTTCGCGTATCTGCTGGAAAGCAGTACACCTCGGGTTCGTGCTTGACGCACAAATTTGCTGTCTTCATACCACAGTAGGTGCTACTAATAGCATGCTAATCAAGCAATGCCCGCGTTGGGTCCGCCACTTGATATACCGGCTTTCCTCTCACACGGAGGGAAAGCAGAGCGCGGAGGGAGGTCCGCTCGCTCTTCACCCTCTCGGCTAAATCTCCTAACCGAGAGAGGCGGTAGTCGGCCTCCGAAAAGATCCTCGGCTAGCTCCAATTGCTGGAGACCGCCCTACCTCTATATCCAATCTAGTATCTTTCTCTGGTGACTTACTTGGGGAGATGCATGCATGGGTTTTTTAAATCAAATTACCGGTTAATTTTATACCCAAAAGAAACCTAGTTTATTTCAATAATAAAACAAAAATGAAATAATAAAAAAAAAAACAAACTGCAATATCACACAAGATAATGATAAGGGAAAATCATTAGATAGAACATGTAAAATCAATAGAATCAGTAATTATCAAAGAGAATAATTATTTGTAAATAAAAAAAAAAATATGAAAACTAATTTAGGTTATTTAAAAAAAAAAAATCAACGACACAAAAAAATACCTAAGATGTCACACCCCGAAAGATAGTAAAAGCATATTACAATAAAAGTAAAAGTGTCTACTTAAAACTAACAATATAACAAAAAGAAATCTTTCAAACTGAAGAGGGCAATAAAGCAATCCGCAAATTTTATGATAGGTCCACAAAGCATTGATTGGTCCCCACTTGAGACGATCCCTTAGGTTCTATGGAAATCGAGAGCGTCCATCTGGCCTGGGTCGGCTGACAATCCTCCACTACTTGGCAGGTCGGTGAAAAAATGAATTTATGACTTACAATAATATGCGTGACTGGTTGTTAAGGCGGTGTTCGGTCGTTTTAGAGCGCTGTCTTACGCACTCCTGCAGGAACTTTGTATGTCGTCCCTCCTCGCTGCGTGGGGGTCGTCCAGGAACCACTTTACTCAATACTCAACTAAATTATTGTCCACTATAATTGTTTTAATCACTTTGTCACTTAGTCGTCGGCATCGTTAAATGTAATCGTGAAGTCTTAGTACCTGTATGCTCGGAGTGTTCATTCGTTTGACCGGTTCTCGTCTTTAGGTACAATTTACACTACTTCTCACAAACTCAACTTGTTTCACGACCGTCCTCGCAACTCTTCCCGGAGTACTCTTTTCGTATACTCAATCCTCCGGTGGACTCTCAGAAACTACTACCCGACGGGCTCTCAAAAAAAAACTGCCGCTCCGACGGACTCTCAAAAAACTGCTACCTCCGACGGACTCTCAAAAAAAACTGCTACCTCCGACGGACTCTCAAAAAAAACTGCTCTGAGGCCTGCCTTGTATGGCGTTATATAGCCCATACCTCGGGACCAACCCCCTTGCCATTCTAGGGGGCAATTTTTTGTGGGCGGGGTGCCTGTGGTGTCCCGGTGATTCGTGGAGACCTCAGTCTTGCCCCTTCCCGATCCACACGCCCCGTGCAAATGATTTATGGACAATCCAATCCATGTCTTCGTGTCCGGCTCTCTCCATAATTCAATATTTTTGTGGACCAATTTTATTTCAGGATCATTAAATATGCGGTACATTCAAAAAGAAAAAGACCTACCTACGTATAATAAAGTTTAAAAGAAAATACAATTTATAACTTACTCTAGATATCAGATTTACAAAAATAAAATTCGAATTAAATATCTATTTGGGGTGTGCATCAACCAACGAGACTATACCGAACACTTATAATTATTTATATTCAATAAACAAACTATACCTAAGCACTAGAACATAGCTATGTTTACCTACAGTAGGTACCTATATTACTACTACAATAATTATTCATCTCTTACGCTAATCAATTTATAATGAATTATTATTAAATTTTAGTGAATTATTATATTTACAAAATACATGAATATGTTAATCTTATAATATTGTTTATATCACTGGAGGATTAAGGCATTTCACAAAAGTTTATTTATAGTTTACACTTAGACTTAAAGCTCAACTGATACTATTTTTTCTCAGTAATCTAGGTACACTCAAATTATTACATATGATTAGGTACTTTAAACCGTCAGAACAATTACTTAATTATGCATACCTATAGCAATTTACATTTTTCTTTTATTTGCGAAATAAAAATTGGAACCTGTACAAAATTACAATAGATATTTATTACATACATGGGAGTCAAGACCTACGGCCTTCAGATTTACATTTTATTTCATTTGCGAAATGAAAATTGGAACTTGTACAAAATTACAATAGATATTTATTACATACATGTGAATCAAGACCTACGGCCTTCAGAGGGGTGTGACTTTTCTACAGTTTAAATTTAATATTAATCCAATAAGAAATTTATTAATTCTACAATTATTTCGTTCTTTATCTCCATATCGTAACCAAGTACTTAATATCTGAACATGTGTCCAGCATATGTTTCTAAAAATGGTGCTGTGCAATGTGCATCCATTTCGTCTTTAAATTTATTACAATGGCCAAAGTCTCCTTTTATTTATTTATTATTTTTGTTTTTTTTTTTTTTTAACTACGCTCTTTATTGTATACTTCGACCTATTCAAAATCATTTTATTTTTTTATGTGCTTGCTTCCTCTATTGTCCATAAAAATATTCAATGCCAAACCCGTCATACGATTTCTCAAGATTTAGAAAGTCCTAATTTATTAGCCCTCTTGTTTCGAAAATACAACGAGTGTATTTTGTATTATGTAATATTTTAAAAAGAGTTAGATTTTTTTATATTACATCAGTTCGTCATGCCTCATTTCTACGAGTCCTAAAGAAACGAACAATGATTTTAATATCCCAGCCAATTGTTTCTCTTAAAAATTAAGGAACAATGCCAAATTTGTTTTCTTTCGTTACAGTGCGTTTTCAGAAATTTACCCCTTTTGTTTAAAAACTGTCAACTATTATTTTTAAGAAAGCTAATTTACGACATACCCAATATTCTTTCAATGTGAAATTCAGTCGTCATAAATATACCATATCAAGGTATATTAATACGTGAAGGAAAAACTTTGTGACTATTTTTACGAAAATTGCGCGGACGGAGGAGTATGAAATTTCGCACACTTATGTAGGTATAGTTTATATACAGAAGGAGTGGCGAATGCTAATATTTTTTTTTAATTTATGCATAAAAATAGATTAAATCAATATAAAAAAAACATTACAAATACAACTGTAAAAGTGTTATGTATTTAATACTCACACACACTTCCACAGACTACTTATTAAGATCATCAAATTATTTATGTTTTTGGCGGAAACTTTGTGAAATCCCATTTTAGTTGAATAGGTAGGTAATTATTTTAAATAAAAATTTGTTTATTTCACTTTATATCATTATTTTATTGGCAGAGGCCTTCCGGTCACACGACCATCTTTAGTGCTACAAAAACTAAAATTAAAATAATTACTCTTTTTGTCTATTTATACAACTTTCTTTTGTCTGTGATTCTCTTAATAACTTGATTACGTGTCTATATTTTTAACTTTCTTTTTTCTATAACATTCGCTTCTTTTGTTTTAGTTTTAGTATTTGTGGCACTGAAGATGGTCGTATGACCGAAAGGCCTCTGCCAATAAAATAATAATAAAAAGTGAAATAAACAATTTTTTTTTTAATAATTACCTATTCAACAAGATCATCAAATGCATAGAAACAAATGTTAATCGAAACGCGCCTCATAATGGGCGCTGAAAGCTTTTTGAAGGCGGTATTCAAATGGAAGGTGGAGCTGGAAATGGCGGGATATAAATTGAGAATATATTTATATTGTTTGTCTTTAATAATAATAATAGAAAAAACTTTGGGCATATGAACATTTCAATTTTGACGTAGGTATCCATGCCATTGTTTTTGAAAGAAAAAAATTATGTTCAAACTTACAATTTAAATACGTTATGGTCGAATTTAGTAGTTACGCCCCTGGACTGTGCACCTTTTTCAATACCAGATCAATACCAGTTATAACGGAGCAGTAAAAAGATTTTTCTTTCTTGCCAATGTCTTCTTGGATTGTTTTATCGTTCTCCATTCAGGCGGGTAATCAAACATTCTGAAAAATAACTAAATATTTAAAGTATGTACGTATCTAGGAAAGAAAATTTAGATATAGAGTTTACAAAAACACACATATTATAATATTTCGCTGGTTACCCTTAACAATGAACAGATTCTTAATCGCTTGAAAACAGCGATTCTCTGATTAGTATTCTTTGATCTTTTCATACAACCCTATAATGTTTGAACAATTTGCCAAAGTTAGCTGAATGTTGCTGTTTCTTGGAAAACATGGAAAAAGTTAGTCTTTTTTTTTTCGAGAAATCAGTAAATAACTGCTCTAATAAGGCGATTATGACTGAGGTTACATTGAATGAGGAGCTAAGGGTCTAGTTTTTATATGTCAAAGCATATGGCGATTGTAATGGAAATTAGATGTTCTTCATTTTAATCTGAATTATTTAATCTACTCCCTTCTTAGTGACTCCAATACCATTATAATGTTAAAAAATCGGAGAAGAACTCCTTTATATATTTATTTTAACAAAAAATTTTTTGTGTTTTTAGTAAGTAATAATTGTCAATATTGAAATGAAAGTAGATATACTCGTATGATAGTACTTACAATAATTAGTTGTGCTTATTAAAATTTAATTGCTTATTAAAATTTAATTTTGTTTAGTAGGCTAACGAAGGGGCATTCTTTACCTACCTATATGTATTTGCATTATGCGTGGCCGTTTGAATTAATTTTGGTTTTTTGTTTTTGCATTTGTCATGAAAAGGTTCTTATGAAGATATAAATTCTGCAAAAAACCCGAAGAAAACCTTTTTTTTACAATAAAATCTTTTCTTTTCTTGAATTTAAATTGGTGTTGGACATCTGTAAGTTGTTTGATGGTTGGCGAAATGTTCAGAATGTGACATCTAAACATCGTTTAAAACGGATGAATCGGTCGAAATCAAATTGCTTAAATGCTTATGTAATTAATTGATCATTTTACGAATTCGAATTCAATTTTCATAGTAGAAAGGATAACGTCTGTCGGGAAAGCTAGTAGAATAAAAATAAATCTTGCATTTCTTTGTTCATGCTGTGTTCATCATTCTGTATGTATTCTGTAACATAGAAAGTGTCGTGTTCATTACCAAGCCACGTCAAACCTTCGGGGAATACTGGGATGCAGAGTGTGCAATATTGGATTAGGTTTGGTGATGGTCTCTAGAGTATTTCATAACGACGTTTTGGAAATTTATGTCTTAGAAGACGTGAGTGTACTATTCAACAAGACACTATCTATTATTAACATAAATCGATTCTGTTTCTTCGAATTTTATAAAAGTGTTTGCTTTTCCAGTCTACGAACTTTCTTATCGCATATCTATAATAATATTTATTTATTTATTTATAAGTGGATGAGTATGTCTATTTAGGTAGTTTATTTAGCAGAGATGGAAGGTGTGAAAAGGAAATTGAAAGAAGGAAACTGGCTTGTAGAAGGGTTGGCGGTGCACTAAGACCTCTAATGAGAAATAAGAACGTATCTCTTAAATCCAAACAATTAATGCACAATGCAATCCTGATTCCATCCATGATGTATGGGAGTGAAACTTGGACATGGACGAAAAATCTGGAAGTTGGAATAAATGCTGTAGAAATGAGATCACTGCGTAGGATATGCGGAAAGAGACTGATTGATAAGGTGAGGAATGATAAAATCAGAAAGGAATTTGGAGTGGATGTTAGCATTGTGACTAGAATGAAAGTGAATAAATTAAGGTGGTTTGGGCATGTAGAGAGAATGAACGAAGATAGAATGACTAAAAGGATATATAAATCTGAAAGAATGTGTGCACGCAGACGAGGCCGACCTGGAATGACATGGTCCGATAAAATCGGTGCCGTCTTAGAGGAGGGCAAAGTCAGGAGCAAAAGGAATAGAAGAGCATGTATGCGGAATGTAATGCGTTTGGAGGAAGCGAAAGAGGTTTGTATGGATAGGAAGGAATGGAAGTCCGTACTCTCTGCCTACCCCCTTCGGGAAATGGCGTGATGGGTAATAAAAATAATATTTAAGTTAGTTTGGAACCGATTTTCTGCGACGTCAACGCCATCTATGAAATTTGTTATTACAACAAGATTATTGTTACCTGACAACCATTGACATTAAAAATATTGGTACGCACATTTTTTATCGATTTTTTCGAGCTTACAGAAATATTTTTTTTTGTATTCAAACATTTTTTCGAAAAATGAATAGCAAATAATATAAAATATAATATTAGAGTTAGTATGGAACGGATTTTTTTTACAACAACGCCATCTGGGAAAAATTCTAAAACAACACAATTTTATTTCACCAGTGAGTTTCAAAACATTGGTTCGCAGAATTTTGATATAATTTCTCTCAAGCTTTCAGAAATATTTTTTTTTAAATATTTAAACGTATTTTAAATGTTTATTAATTACAAATTCGAAATCAATATTTAAAGCAAGGACTACAGGACAACGTCTGTCGGGAAAGCTAGTCTCTCAAATCAAATACTTTAAGACCCCACTCAGGGGTAAAAGAAAGCAACAAGAGCTCTCCATTGCGCTCGATCTTGCGCAACGTTTATGACCTCCTCCCACACCATGTCCAGATTCCTCAGCTCTGCTTCGAAGGAGCGGAATACAGTATGAGAGGGTCTTCCTCGTCCTCGGGACCCTGATGGGATGAAGAACGCTCTCCTCGGCCAACTGTCATTCGGCATCCTTAACACATGTCTCAGCCAAGTCCATCTCCTCTACATAATCATCAAAAACTTATACTAGTGCTGCTGGTGACCACCAATGGTTATCGGCAGCGGTCTCTCAAATAGATACCAAATTCTCTATTATATTTGCACATAAGTCAGGCCAACCAGAGACCAAAGCCATTAGATTGGATTATCAGTAAGTGTGTATTTTCTTTAAGTGTCGTGTAGTCAGGTAATTATTTTATAAGATCAGCTTCTTAGTCCTGATTTCTTACTGAAAATGTGGTGAAAATTGCACTAAGCTTCACCAAAATATGACTGTCAAAATCAGTTTTTTATGGTATAAACAAAAAACTGATTTTCATCGTTTTTTATGTACAATAGTATTTTTATGTAGATGCCTAACTTATAATATTTTAATGATGTTTTCTTTTCTTGATCTATAATTCTGACCTGTCTAGAAATAAACGTTTAAACATCAATCACTTCTTCATTCGCCTTCCTAAAAACACATAGGTATGTGAGTACGGAAGTAACTTTCTTACATCTTTGTTGCAATAAAAAAATCTTTATATTTATAGCTATGTTGAGAGCAACATTTACTATTTTATCCGTAAATAGATTTACCTTTGTATGTAGGTACGTCGATATCATTATAACAGTGTTATTCAAAATTAATCTATGTAATCTCGATTGGTACGTCTGCCATTCCCAAGTTTCATAGGAGAAATTTTAAGTACGTACAGGTATCACTGGGGCTTTTTTAAATTTTGTCAAATGAGCATGATTTTTATTTGAAAATATAGGTAAGTACTTACCTACTTACTATTTAAGGTTGGCTGGCAATGCGCTGTGAACAATCTTTAATTTATGAATACCTCTTCGATATATTATTATTCATCACATTTTTATATGAGTACCTACTATTTTTATGATAATCGACGTGCGGTGACACCGCTCAGCTGTCATCCGGGAGACCGAGGTTAGAGTCCTTAACAATTATTTAGTTGGCGAATGGTCGTCATGAGCAATGGCCCTGCTTCTTTTTTATCCGCCCTAGCCGTAATAGCTTTAGCCGTTCTAGTCTTTGTTTTCCTTCTATTTTATCGTCGATGAGACTGCAATACCGCGGAAACGTCACTTGCAACACCGCGTAACTACAAGTTGTCCTAAAATTGAGATTTCACGCGCAGATATCACTCTAGCAAGGGGCTTCCCTAAAAATTGAACGCAATCATTTTTAACCAATCAGAAACGTGAATATTCTTTATGGTGCAATTACGCGGTATTGCTTCGATATACTTCTGATCGCCATAACACATTGTTACGCGGTATTGCTTTTATATTTCATGTATGGTGATTATCGGTGATATTCATATTTATGTGGTTTTAGAAATTCGTTCTTATTGATATTTTGTTAAATTCCTTTGTTAATTATTTTTTTAAGATAGGGGATGCTAATAATATTCTTGTTGAAGATCGTGACGAGGAAAATGAGGTTGTAATAGTTAAGCAGCTACAACTGAAGGGGATGGTGGAGAACCAAAACAAATTGCCTTATTATTTGGAAAAGTTAGCACTGGATGATGTTAAAAATATTTTTATCGAAGATAGTAATATAGACGAATCTTTGACAGAACCGTGTGAATCAAGCTGTAATGCAGGTGTTTTATCTGACGACACTGTCACTGATTCCAAGTCCCATCTATGCATACCTAAAGGTTTTCGTGTACGTGCTTTGATAATACAATATCCGGAAATAAAGGATAGATCTTCGCGTACTGGAGTATAATCCAAACGGTATTATACAACGCAAGACAAAATTTCATGATCAATTTAGTGATTTATCTAGAAAGCCAAAAATCATGCCAACGTTAGAAATTCTGAAACAACTTCACCCAAGAAGGACTGAAGATATTCAAAACTGAATACGATCATCTCCAGGAACTAGTATGTGATCCCTCCTGAATATCATGACTTACGATAATTTACCGCATTAAACTGAAAATATTGAGAGCTTCAATAACTCAAATAGCCGTACTCGCCATTTTAAATGCATGCCCCTCTTTTTATTATTTTAATATTCTGTTTAACCTTATGAATGCTATAACTTAATTTACTCAATTTAAATCTTGGAAGTCGGAACTAATCATACCATTCATCACCATTTCTAATAACACGTACTTCCCATTTTTTTTAATATTGTACCTATTATTTTCAATATGTACCTGTTTCACTATATTAAAAAAATGTCTACATTGGATAATATTACTAACCCATTTTTTTATTTTCCACTTGAATATTGTTGAATAAAATATTTTTACATGCTTAATCATAAATTTGTCATATTTAATATAAAAAAAAATATTAAAATTGTTTTGTATGTACCTACCTTAAGTTTTAATTTATCGCAATGGACAGTTCTTGTTGCCTTCCTATGTAACTAAGTGGGGTCGTAAAGGGAGAATTATTTTACATATCACTGGGGAGAATGTATTGTATACCTATATCTTATAATTAAATAAAAAAATATTATATCTGAAAATTCTCTATTTCTACGAAACGCTCACATTACGAAGAAGCTTAGTGCTTAAATCCGCTTATCTTCTCATTTTGTCGCACTTTTGGAAATTGCAATTTCGCATAAGTGTCATAAAATACGTAGTTATGAATTTATAACATTGAATTCATAACAGTATTGTAAGACAAGTCCATACAAACTTATGTTTGTAAATTTGAACCTTATAGCTAAGGCGGTTATGGCATGAAATAGTTTTTTGTGTTTCCTGTAAAATTTGATACTTGGTAGTTACGCGGTTTCGCAAATGACGTTTCCGCGGTATTGCAGTCTCATCGACGTTATGTGTTTGCTTTATAATGGCGCGTAGGTTAAATCTGCGCCGCGAGAATTGAGCCACTGCGGGCTAGATACTATCTTAAATCAGGTATTTTTTTTAAATGAATCTGTGGTCACTCAAAGTGAACACAGACTCTTTGTCAGTAAGCTACTTAAAGCTTGTGTCGTGAAAGAGGAAGATGGTCAGCACCTGGGATCGAACCCACGACCTCCGATATAGGCGAAATTTACTGAGCGAAAATTGGTAGGTGAAAAAGTATTTTGCATATTTACTTCCATTTTTTTAAACGAAAAAAAAGCGTACCTAGAAAGAGTTCATTTTTCGTGTTAAATCAAAAATAAAGATTCGTCCCAAGAGTTAAAAACAAAATCAAATACCTATTTTTTCGAAAAGTCGTTTGAAAACTATTATTATATTATCGTTGAGCCCAGGTATCTCCAGTTTGGAAAAGTTAACAAAAGTTCTCCGGCAACTAGAAACCACGCAGGAATAGTTACGAAACAAAATTTAAATACAATTTTTGCCACCTGACACCGCCTCTGTTAGAACTAGACCTCTTTGAGAACTTTTCTAGTTTTCAAAATCAATTTGAATTGGAATAGTTCAAATACCCAGATAACTCGGGGATATTATTTGATAGGTACTAATGAAATTGTAATAAATTAAAATTAAATAAAGGGCAAATCGTGTATGATGACCATCAACGATAATAATTAGAAATATATAAGACATACTCGAAGTTTATTTATATTAACAAAACAATTAATACAAATAATTGTGGTTATTAGAATATAAATCCAGAGAAATGTTTGAATTCAGGACCATTTGTTAAGTCACAGAGAAACATTACACTTATATAATTAGTCGCTAATTATTAAAAACTATACTTACTTACATGTTGGATGACGAATGACAGTTTATTGTGATACGGTTTCGAAGACTAGGAATACCCTCTCATGCCGTTCCTTCGAGGCTGACCTGAGGGATCTAGATATACCTACTGTGGGAGAAATTCATAATCGTTGTGCAAGATCGAGAGAAATAGATTATCTCTTGTAGCCTACCTATGTCCCTAAGTGGGTGTAAAGGGAAATTTGATTTGATTTTGATTGATACTTACGCATCTCATATCAAAACATGGTAAATAAACAGTTTTCTATACAATGGTGTTAGCATAGATAGCGGAACTTATTGCTAGGGTAATTTTTTCTAATCAACCTGTTCAGTTTTATCTATAATAGGTCAACCCCGGGTAGAAAATTGAAGAGAAAAACAATAAATTTGAACCCTAAAAGCGAACCCGGCACTCAGCCACTACGCTGGCGAAGTTGGTTCCAACTACTTAAATACCCATTTCAACTATTAAAGATTTTTCACACTGACAGGTAAGTAGTTTAATTTAGCTGGAATGATAATAATTTAATATGATAATATCATTTACGGGAATGATTGGTAATAGGGTATTTTAATTTCTTAATTTCTTTTAGTACAAAGTTTTTTAACTCCCTCTGTCACTAGGCACTAGTATAGTATTTTTTATAGAAAATTGTTTTACTTTTTTATTTAATAAATTCATTACGTGACTTTTCGTGTGGAAACATGTTTCGGAATACCTAATTTTAATTGTGCAATGATCTAAATAAAATGTGTGTACTTACGATTTTTTTTTCTTTTTTTTTATACCAAAAAGATCCAGTCAAGTTGTGAATAAATTTTCGTCCGCCAAAACATTTTATATCTGTGAAATTATTTTCAGTCAAGGGAAAAGGAGAATAGGAATATGTACAAACATACATCACCCGTACACCTCTCTGCGCGCCAAGAAAAAAACATTAATCTGAATGTCAACATACGTGGCTGTTAAGAAACATTGTCAAAATTTATAAACACGACACAATGCTATTTTGGAGATTCATTTTAAACAAGATGGCGTTGAAATTGGTGGCAATTTAAAATATATATGTATAATAAATTGCCACCAATTCAACAATGTTCATCTCCAGGAATACATAATACGCTAGGATATTTTTGTTACATAGTAGGAAAGGTAAAATATGTTGGATGAATGTTGTGTGGTTGACTTTCAAAAATGAGAGTTTTGTACATATGTAAGATGTTTTAAAAGTGTTGAAGCAAAATAATTCATTCTTCAAATGGAGATAATTCACAATTTGAAGGTTCCTCTATGCCAGCGATGGTTTACATTAGACGCAGTAAATCATCGTGAGTCTAATCGTTGAAACAGACCTGCAAATATTAGCATTTATGAGTACCTATCTAAAATATACAAATTGCAATAAAGTACATATGTTTATTTTGTCCATACATATATGTATTGGCAGCTGTGGCGTAGTTAAGCCATCTGAAAACCGTGGAAAATTCTTTGGATGTATAAAATCATAACACGTTATTTAATCTTAATTAACCTTTTATGAAAGTGGTTTCCGAAAACTATTAATAATATTGTGCGCGTTTATTATTTATGCTGTTATTTACGATACCATTTTCCCTGCAAGGATCCAAATTTGAGTAAGGTTTGCTGGAAAATATAAACTGATTTAAAGTATTAAAGTACCTTGCAATAGACAAAAAGAAAGACACAATCCTTATGTTTTTGTAAAGACGTAAATACTAAAAACAAGAAATAAGGCTCCACTAAATAAATATTTTCTTTCATGATGATATACCCAATGATAAATGATATGTAATTACTGAACCAAAAGATGGAACGAAAATTCCTTGTGGTCTCGTCTCATTGTTCGAACATCATTATTTTATATCCGAGCTGAAAAGACGGTATCGAGTTTCCAATAAATATCAGATTCATAAGTTTTTTGTTTACCAATATTTATTTCATAATACAAAATAATAAGGTAAATAAAATATAATGAATCACAAAAATATAATGTCGTGAACAAAATAACTAACAGCCGGATGAAATCATTTAGACTATTCTTAACGTACTTGTATGAAGATAGTTTCAATTATATTTTCAGCAGGACAACAAAAAACCCGGGATGTTAAAACAAGTTGTTTGGAAACTGAAGTAGATTATGTGAATTGTGAGCGGATAGTGCCTGCACCTTTTTTTTTAAAATCACCTTTTGGACAAATCTTTGTTTTGGTAAAGTATAATCGCATAGCAATTATTGTTGGGCTAAAACCTAGTTTTCTACATTTTCTCATATATTAATTAATTTCTGCATCTTTCGCTTTTAATCGTTCAATTGTCAGTAAATCCGTGTTTCTTTTTTATGTCCACACTACTTTCTTCGAAAACCTTATAATTAAAGGAAATTTCATCCACAGATATTCTATCTATGGCGCTACAATTAATTGGGATATTGGTTTCCTCAAGCAGTGATCACCATTCCACCGCAATCGAGACATCTTAACCTGGATCCGTTGAAAATCCTTCTAGTCGCGTGGGTCACGTGGTAAGAATGGATCCTAACAGCCTACTTAATGGCAAGACATAGGTCTTAGGTCTTTGTCCCATAGGGGAAACAAAGCGTAGCCATAGGACTAGATCGATAAAAAAGGACACAGCACTGCTGAAGGAAGACATAATTATGTACGAGTCACGACGGTTTGTTGAGCCAAAGATAGAAACTTTATAAAAGCAAGAAAACTTTTTTTCAGAATTTTCTTTAGTTAGGTACCTACTCCAAATATTCTGAAAGACGGAACGATAAAAGGTCACCCACAAGGCTTCCTTTCGAGCCCATAACTGTATCCTTAACAACATACGTAGGTATTTTGATATTGGTTGTTATGGTTTCAATTTTGAGTGTTTGTCCTTTCTCCCTATGCTTCCCAACCAGCGCAGACGGTATATCTTGATGAATGTTGTGATATAATCTCGTTTTTATGCTTTATAATTGTGTCATGTTTACTAATATTGTAAATTGAATTCAATATTTATGTCATCGCATAATCTGTAGGTACAGTTCATCATTGTAACTTCAACATTGTCAGCTTCCACCTTCGATCATGCGCGCATAGATTCGGCTGAAGATTTTTCTTTAAATCACATCAATATTTGTTAAAGTCAAGATAACACAGTGCAATAGGATACAATATTGGCAATAGAATTTATTTTAAAAATAATTATGACGGTTCAGAAAAAAATTCGTCATATAATCTTCATATATTAAATATATTTTCGTTACATATTCAAAAGAAATAAGGACTATTTTTCTATACAGTCTTGGGAAATTCTTTCAACCTCTTAACGTTGTTGCCAAAGTTGATATCCAAGATATAAAAGAAACAATAAATAATAATAATAAAGAAGAATATGAAAGAACGAAAAAGGGAATCTTCGGAAAGTGAGTGAATAAAACAGCGATAGTGTCACACATAAATCAGTCATGGAGAATTGTCTAGTTGTTTTGTATAAAAGGACACGAGATTAATATTTGATGGGCTCGGATAGCAGAGAGGAGGAGCCTATTATGCACAGGGCTGCGTGCAACATCAACCGTTATAATAATATTATTACTAGATATCACCCGTCTCCATGTGACGGACATCGTCGCATAAATGTTGGCTGAAGGTGCCTTAAGTAGGTACTTGTCTACACAAAATTGACGCGAATTGAAAAACTGACGCGTAACATGGATGGGGAAGGTGTCCAATGTCAAACAACATAACCCACGCACCACTACATAGATAGCGCCAGGTTTTTTTGTACGTGTATTCCTTCAGGTAGGCGGCGTTAGTTGATAAGTCGGTCAGTGCTAGAAACTATACCTATATAGATTGTCATTTAAATCATACTTAATGTAGCTGCACTGAAAACACTGTCAGAGAGAGAGAGAGAGAGAGAGGAATCAAAACATATGCAATTAAAAAAAAACCCCGGCTCTAAGCCATCTAAAATCAGCAGTTACGGATCGGTAGTTTGGTTGTAAAGAAGTTCCCACAATTTTCAACAGAACCCCTATTCTGTAGCAAGTGTAGGGTAGTCACTTGAAAAAAGTGACTATTAGGCGATACATTTTGTATGAAAAACGTCTATACGTATCGAATGCGAGAATCGCAAATAGACGTTTTTCATACAAAATATATCGCTTAATAGTCACTTTTTTTCAAGTGACTACCCTACACTTGCTACAGAATAGGGGTCCAGATGTAGTACAATATTTCATGTCGTTTAATTTCGGTTTATGTTTTGTCATCATGGTGGTATTCGTATTAATATTAAATTGAAATAAAAAAAAAACTTCAACCTTTCTAGGAGGAACGTAATATATTTAAGCTTGTGAAAGACAGAAATACGTTTTATTTACAGCACAATCTATTTCCCTAAAGACATATACAATGAAATACAAAAAAAAATCATGAAAGTATATTTTTGGTTAAGTTATTATTTTTAATTTACCTACCAACAAACGATTTACCGCAAGCTAGTAATGGTGTTTTTAATACATTTTTTTTGTAATTTAAGTTATTTGGCACTTATGATTCACTCGATATTGGGTGTTTTGCCGTCAAAAAAAAAGAAAGAAGAAGTTATTTGGCATGATGCATTTAATTAACAAAAATGTTTAGCTTAGTTAAGTGGAACGAAGTTTGAGAGTTCAGCTAGTATTCAATAGAATGTTTCCATAAATTCGAAAAAAAAATGAGTGAAATAATTGTATAATAATACTTACCTACCCATATTAGGATCGTTTATATCACAAAATAATAACGTTTTGTTCCTATGGGAGCTGCCAACCATCTTTAGCAAAAGTAATTCTTTCTTATAGAGAATATTTTTGACATTAATTCAACTGTAGTCGCAATCACCATTTTATTAATAAAAAAGTAGGCAGGTGTATAATTTATATGTTTCAAAAATATCGAGAAACTTGAACTTAGTATAAAAAAATAAATTATCAAGACACTTGATCTTAGCATATGCCCGTGGGGTTGCCGGCTAAGAATAGCACCTCTGCTCTTTTTGCTGTTTTTTTCGAACATCCTGTAAGAGACAGAAAATCGAAAAATCAGATCGGGACCGTGAGGTTGACCACCTTTTACGTCCTTAAACCTCAACCGGTCAGAAAAGGCACCATAAGCCTCGGACGCCTCCGAGCGCAATGGAGAGCTCTTGGTGCCTCCCTATACCCCCATGTGGGGTTTAGGCCCCCTGCATTGCGGGTTGGTTTGGGTGGGATCGGCCGCGGGCTTGATTTGTGTGGGGCCGGCTTTTTGGTTTGATTGCTTCGATCGAACTAGAGGGTTGGTCTCGTGCGGGTCTGGTTTGCTGCGGATTTGTCTCCTCCTGGATGGCTTGCGGAGGGCCTTAAGGGGAGACTGTATGTATGTATGTATGATCTTAGTATATTGATGTTAGGATTCATAACCAACAATATTTTTCTGGATGTGCTTAGCTATCTACAAATTAAAAAAAAAATTAAGTGAAAACTTGGGCTAGTTGTTAGAGATCTTGACTTTGTTGCGGTAAGCGCACCTTCTGTATGTTGATTTTTTTTAATATAATGGTTTTTATGGCTGTTTTTTTAATCATTGTAAAGTAATTAACAAATAAAAAATGTATGAGCATAATCCTTCAATGTTGCCTCAATCGTCCACATCAGTACAGTTTATATATAATTTTATATTTTTAGATAATATAACCTATTCATATTTAAGTTTTTTATTTTTTGTGAAGACTTTGTTTTACATAAATAAATACAAACGGTAGGTAATGAAGCTGAAAATGTTCTAAATGCCGTATCGTTGTTACTCTATATGACAATGAGAACAGTTCTTGCTAAATATATTGCAACACAAGATATTAAACTGCGAAGAAAATCTATCTAGTGTCAGGACCTACGTGTATTCTCCGAGGTACGTACGAGGTTCTGCAAACATGTATTGGTTTTATCGTTAGTAGGTATATATCTTTCCATAGAACTTTGATGCAATGCGAAAATTTCCAAATAGTTTTATTGCAATAGGTATATAGGTTGTATAGATGCCTTTGCTAGTGAATGTTCGATGTGCTTACAGAGTATAAGAACATACATTATAATATTATCTAGTTCATGTGGGAGTCAGTATAGAGATACGTGCTATGCATTTACTTCAAGTTGTACATACCACCCTACCTATTTTATATTCAAATTGGATTCGTTCGATAAAATGCGTTGTGGAGAATAAAAAAGACATTTTGAATAAACTTTCGCGGAATAATGTGATGAGGACATGAAAAATTAGCTGGACTGACAAATATAAAGGTTAGTTTTATTGTTAGTTTTTTTTTTCAGAATTTTGAACAAATCCTTTGCAATTATTCATCTCAAAATTTTACCTACCCAAATGCAAATTGATTTTTGTTAGGTCAGTAGATTTTAGACACCAAATTTACTTTTGAGAGAAGAATATACCCACAAATTTAGGTGTTACCTCATTTTTGCAGAGTTAAATATTAGGTATTGGTTGAACATAATGCAATGATATTTTTAGTTAGGTTGGCCCATTGCCAAAAAACCACACAACAACGTTTTCTGTTGTTCGTTTTATTTTTTACGTTTCCATTATTGTACCTAGAACATGTTTTAGTATTTGTACATAAAGAAAATACCTACTTATTTTTTATATAATATAATATACGGTCATTAAACATCAAGACGTTGCTTTATTTAAACTATAAAACATTTTATATTTTTTAAATTCCCACTTTACTTCCTGAAAACACAGTTGCCAAAATAATGGGTGAGGGAAGTAGACATGATTGATTCATGTGTTAAGAATACCTAATGACTGTTGGCCGAGGAGATCGCAGTTTTTCCTCCTACCAGGGTAAGGAAGAAGAGGAATACCCTCTCATATCATGTTCCATTTCTTAGATGCAGAACTGAGGGATCTGACTATGGTGTGGGAGGAGGTCATCGAAACTAGGCGAGTTCGAGTGCAGTGGAGAGCTCTTGTTGCCTCCCTATGCCCCTAAGTGGGGTAAAAAAGAGAGAATTGGAATGTATGTTATGACGGTGAATATTTGATAAAATACTGTAATATAACAACCTAACGTATTATAAAAAAATAAGATTTCAATTTCATGTAGGTACCAATTAAACTTTAAAACTCATGTATAGGGATAAAAAAATAATAAAAAAGGGAATAAAAAAAATATCAAAAAAGCGTATGCAAACTTTAATCAATACATCAATCAATACTATCTGTCTGACCCCACTTATAATCATAGGGAGGCAACCAGCGCCCTCTACCGCGCTCAATTTTGCGCGGTTTCAATGCCCTCAAAATGTAACCTATATGGTAGATAGGTGCTTACTACAAACTTGTTAATACAAGCCTGATTATCTCAAAAGATTGGTTGTTGTCGACATGCTGGGGTACAATGGCCAAGCGAACGATGCCCTATCGAATGGAATGATCAGATTTAGACAACTACCGACCTTCTCCGTGAATACAGTGATGTGCCGAACCGAGTGCAGTGACGCATAGAGGGGGTTGGTCTCAAAGAAATCGGCAGCACGTAAGGTTGGATATGACGTCGAGAATAAAATAGAGATGTAAAACTATTTTTAACCATCCTTTCATATACTTTCCTACTAAATAAAGACATCTTAGCTGTGTACCTACAATTATGATTTTTCTTTTACACTGAATTTTAAAAATTTGTGTTGTTTAAAATTTATTCAAGTTTTTAATGAACAAAATATTGAACCACTAAAGAGTATTAATTTTATACAATCAGAGTAAGGTTAAGTATCAAAAATTATTTTTGAACACACTCTCAAAACCATTCAAATGTATAACATACCTACCTACCGTCCACATAATTTCATTAAAAGGTGAAATTATCCTGCAATATCCTTTATTGACGAGTATTTAAATTAATTGCTGGTCTGATCATAATTATGTACCTACTTAAATTATTTCATCAACCAAACAAACAAATTAAATGTAAATATATGGGAATTTTTGATAAATTATTTACAAATTATAAAATCTTTTGTGTAAAAAAAAAAATTAAACGTCAGACTGTACATAATAATATGAAACCATGGGTTGGCTGGAAGAGATCCTTCGGGATAAGTCTGCCTTTGATTCTTTTTCACGTTTTTTTTTAAATTTTATTTAGGTGTTTATTCGTGATATACAGAAACACCTGCACTAACCACTGATCACCAGTGACATCATATCTAGAAGATTGGCATGGATCGGGCATGTTGCCAGGTCCGGGGTGGAGAGGTCCACAAAGAGTCTTCTGGATAATAGGCCCACGGGTAGAAGACCACCTGGAAGACCAAGGCAACGGCTTATCGACAACGTTGCCCGGAACCTGGACGTGCTGGGTGTGGGAGATCGGTGGGAGTCCATTATGCAGGATAGGATGGCTTGGAAAAATATTGCTTAGGATGCCAAAACTCTGCCGGAGTTGTATGGCCATCGGAAGTAAGTAAGGTGTTTATTTATTTTAAACCCGATAAATACTTTAAACTATATTTTTGACCTACATATAACATATAATGATAAAACATGTGAATGGCTAACGGTTTTGCTGGCTAACATCATAAAAATTACATATTATGCTATGGTCGTTTGCAGTTCCTGATGAAATAAATAATCTCTCACAATTATTTTAGTTAGCCATCATAAAATTGCAATTCACCCAAACTTCTCAGCTAAGGTCTGTCCCTGCCTAAACTTTCCTCGTAAATTATAAATCACTTAGTGCCAAAGTAGGTACATTAATATGGTGTTTGTTGTGTAAATTATAATATACAAATATCGAAATAAATCTAGAACACTGAAAGTAAAACTTGTAGGCACTTCAGAATGAAATCGGACTCTGCGAACGCAAGACCGGTAGAGGATAGACGCCTTCGTGGTGTTGGAGATTAATGCTAAAATCTCTTAGATAGCAAGGAAATAAAAAAAAATGCAATATTGCAAGAATCATGCATCACAATCAATTAGTCTATCGCCCGTACTCAAATAGTTTAATACCCTGACTACTTTCGCAGGCATGCGTCCAAGCGCGGATCCAGGGGGGGGGGGTTAGGGGGTTCATGACCCCCCCCTAGGCTATGTAATCTCAAGTAGGGCAGTGATACTTATTAATAAAATCTTTATTTTGCTAGCATAATTATAATTTCCGTGGGCCATGACCCCCCCCCTGGAGCAAAAGTACCATATAACAAATTTAGGAAATGACCTTTTTTTTTTTTTTTTTAGGAAAAGTGTAATTTCCAGATACCAAATTTTTAAGATGACCTTTTTTTTTTACTTTGTGACCCCCCCCTGGTGCCAAGGCTGGATCCGCCCTTGCATGCGTCCTGCATGGTCTTAGGTGACAAAGAAATTAAATAATTTGTGGAAAAACAAATGACTTAATTGTTTCATTTGAATTACTTTGGTCACAGGGGAACGGAAAGCTGATATTGGTCATGGAGAGTATCGGGAATAAGACCCAGAGCCAGATCAACGATGCATTGGTCTAACCTACCCAAAAAAATCAGAACATTGCTCCGGTCTACAGCATAGCCCACCAAGCATGATGACTGCTATTATTGTAATCAAGAGTAAGGATGACGACTGGTAAGATTATGTTTCTGGTAGGTAAGTGATTTTCTCTGTGAGCTTGTTCAGTCAGCTAGTGAAATGACAAAGAAGATTTTATATTTCCATAAAAGATTTTAATTTCAATACGATTTTATATGTACCTACCTATACCTACTCTATAATTTGACTACTTTGATTCAAAAATAAAAAATGAAATATCCATTTGAAAACAGTAAAAAATTCTGTGATATCAAAAACTCTGTTCTATTTCCTAAAAAAATAATGATATCCATGTAATTTGAAATAAAACACGTTTCTTTTGACTGTGAAATTCCCTTTGAATCAGAAATTAAAAAAAAAACTCTGAAAACGTATTTTAAATATTTTTAGAAATAATTATGTAATTGAATTGTTTTGACATTCTCAAAGATCAAAAAGATATTGTGTACAGAGTTAAAGTTTAAAAAATATTCATATCCACAGGCATTGAAAAAATCATTTTAGCATAAAAATAAATTATTATTTACACTTCTCTACACACATGTGTCAGTATAGCCGGCGGAACCATTGCATGAGGAATTTTTTTGGTCAACCGATCCCATCCTAACCCCGCGTGGAAATTTCATGTTAAAAACTCTGCGTCGACCGGGAATCGAACTCGGGACCTCTTGAACTCCAAACCGATACCATTAGGCTACCAAGGTCAGCTAAAGGTACTGGAGAGGATTTTTATTTATTTTATAGAGACACCAACAGAACAATGAACAACACAAACAATATAAAAACATGAAACAAACACATAGAATATCCAGCGCTCCAATAACAGGTATCACCCGCATAGTTATTGTACATAATTAGGAGGGTACAATCAACGCCTGAACATTTAAATGAAACTAATACCTAATCATATAAAAAGAGACATTATTGTGAAGAAAGAAAAATGACAATTGACGAAGTCAAAAAGAGGCTTGGAGAAGTGTCATGGCGTCCACGTGCTGGGAGTGAACGTTGATTAAGCAGAGTAAAGGTATAGATTTGTTGAAAGATTTTTACCGTCATTGAATATTCAGCATTGAAACTTTTTGAAACAGAGGATAAAAATATTTAAAATGAGATGAACGTCTTTCTATCTATGTGTTCTACACTTACCGTCTTATTTATAAAAAAATCGTAAGATTATGAATAATTCACTGATCAGATCAGATCCGCGTCTGTTAATTATGAAGATGACAATTCACACAAAATTTTGTAAACAAACAAAATAGTAGCCGGGCAACGCGAGCGGTAACAACCGATATGCTCTATGTCAGCTTTGGAGTTATTGATGCAGAATAGGCACCCTATTTTTCCATTATTTATTTTATATCAAAATATAGTTACATAAGTCCTTATTAAATCATGAATAAAGAAACCTTTATGTTTTCAGCCAAAATGAATTAATTCACGTTTGATCACTTCAAATTTAATATTTGTAACTACCTACTTAAAAAGTATTCTTTGAATATTTTCTTCAAAACGTCATCATATTTCGTACAAATTTAATTGGTGCATCACGGTTGTAAGCCGTAGTTTATGGGATTGGTTACGGGAATGCATATTTGCTTTATTTGTTGAAATTTTCTATTATCAAAACGATAAACCAAAACACAATGGACTAAAATATGAAGGGAAAACTGGGGCTCAAATCGTCCGAAATCGGACGGAAAGCCAGTAATCAGGAAAAAAAGGGAAGCACATATTTGGACGGGGGGAAAACTTAAATACAGTGAATTTATTACAAATTATTGTTTGTTATTTATTTTTTACAAAAAAATAGTATTAAATAAATTATATTGCCGGCTTTTTGGTTTGATTGCTTCGATCGAGCTAGGGCGTCGGTTTCGTGCGGGTCGGGTTTGCTGCGGATTGGTCTCCTCCGGGCTGGCTTGCGGTGTGCGGGGGGGCCTTAAAGGAAGAATGTATATATGTATGTATTTATAACAAAAAGCGTTCTTGTATATTCGAAAAACTATCAGTTGAATCCATATGACGGGTCAAAATCTACAGAGATCAGCTCAGGATCAAGCGATATACGTTAAACTATCTCGATGACAGCTTGATCGTAAAATTTTCTATCGCTGAGCTATTTTTTCCACTGATCGTAGTTTTTAAATAAAGCTATTAATGATTAAGTGGAGTCCAAAGTCAATATGAGAACGAATAGGTTGAATTTTAATTTTAATTGCTTTCAAAATTTGAAAGAAAATGAAACAAATAGGTAGGTACCTACCTATTTTTTGTATTTCGATTACATTACACGAAAAATTGGCAAACGAAACACATCAAAATCAGATAAAATTTCGCCAACAGCGCTTATTAGAAAAGTCTAACTCCGAGACATAGACGTGAGACAGTGATGAATCGCAATGCTCATTGCTCACTCTTCTTTCTAAGCCAGCTCATCGTCAGTCTAAATCTTTCTTTGTACAAATTCTATTAACAAAATAGGCAACACCGGAAACAAAATATTTTTTTTTAAAGAATGAAATGGTTTAGTGTTTTGTAAATAAATACTTCATTTCGTTATGTAGCAAATAAGTATATATTGTTTAAATTACAATACTATGGATCTCAGCAACGTAATCGTTCGGGCAAGTGCTGAGTGTGATGAGCCCTTAGCACTGCCTCGTCCCGCTCCTCATCCTACCGTTCAAAACTCGCTGATTCCTATTCCTAGTTGTCGACCATTAGATATAGGTATTTTTTTCAATAATGGCACACACAATTCTGTTATTTCCAAGTGTTTATTCCACATATAGGAACGTTTGACGTTCTGCTTACCTGTTCTCTGGTATTTTTTTAACCCCATTGTAGTCGGCGTCGAGTGATTTGGGTAAATAATGTAGAAAAAGTGATCTTTAATTCCTTTACGTTCATGTCAACCCTAGTAACAGTTTTAAAATTCATCCCGCATAACATAAAAAAAAAACTTCGAACTCAGATGGGAGGAAGGAAGAACAGCGCACTTCTCGGCCAACTGTCAATCGGCATTCTTAACATATGTCCCGGGCAAGTCCATTTCCTCTCCATAACGGTAGTGATGGGACTATGCTGGGTGCGCTGGCGTATATCGTCGTTCGTGATGCGGTGGTACCATCCCAAAATTCTCCGGAGGCAATTCATTTCAAATGAAGAGATTTTTTGTGCCTGGGCTTTGGTTAGATGCCAGGACTCACACCAATTAGGAGAATGGGCAACACAAATGCATCAGTTTACATTTCGTCTCGAATTTCCAAATCTTGACAATCGGCATTCTTAACATATGTCCCGGGCAAGTCCATCCCTACATACATAATGGTAGAAGTGATGGACCTATATATACGCTGGGTGCGCTCGCGTAGCGTCTTTCGTGATGTGGTGGTCATAGCAATCCTTTAATTTATGTACCTACATACATACAAAAATCATTATATAAGTTTGAAAAATACTCCCGCATCTGGATCCATTTTGTCATATTATGTTTGAAAATATAAAATGTATAAAGATTATATCGCGTTGGGTTAGAGGGTTTTAATGAAAACAGCGAGTTACGAACAAACTAAGCAAAACTATAATATAGGATTTTGATTAACACAAAAGGGCTAGTCGCCTTCACCAAACCTGTCAAAATCAAATACTCTTTAAGAAAAACATTCACCCCTAAGAGTCAATATTTAAGTGAACCGAAGGAACTTTGCCAAAGATAACAGTGGTGTTGAACCAGCAGGAAAGTTTGGGTGAAACACCGCCACCTTATTAAGCAGTTTCCCGTCATCATTGAACGAGAATTCCTCTATTATTATTACCTATAGCTATCTTTATTATCGCTGTAATTTAGTTTCCGTTGCTCCCACCGCTGTCCCGCTCAATCTTCACAACTTTTTTACCATTCTCCCGTGTCATCAGCTGCTTTCCTAGTGAATCGCCAATCTTGAAACACGTACTCATTATAGAACTTACCGCGTCTAATAATGAATTCTGTTAACAAAAATAATACAGAATAATATATTATGTAGGTACTATAGGTAGGTACCTACTCTTAGCTATTTTTTTATTTGATTTTTTTTATTAAAATGAATCTGTGCTCAATCGAAGTGAACACAAACTTTTGACATATTTCACACTAAACAAAGGTTTGTATCGTGAAAGCGGAAATAGCCGGCATGGTCGAGATTCAAACCTACGACCTCCAATACGCTGTACGTACGAAAGTCGCCGATTGATACCACTGGACTACCAACTAACCCTACCTCTAAATTTTAACATTATTTATCTATTTTTCATGTGATATAATGAATCACTTTAATATTCTAAGTTTTACAAGGTGACACAAAAAAACAGGAACTTTTAAAAATCCAATTGAATCAAGACATGAATTTCAGAAACATAATATAGTTTAATGTTTATGATCTTAACAAACAATAAATTAAATTTTACTTAGCGAGTAGCAACGTGAGGTGTGATGGTGAAAGAGCACCTAGCCGACCCAATGTTACCCGATTGGCACGTGGTAGCACCTGTTAAATTAACAAATTTTTAATTATTAAGGTTCTGGTGATCGAGCATCGGCGGTGTTACCTTATCAACTTTATGGAACTTAATGACTAAAATATTAATAGGAGGGAAACCCTGTCTGTAAAGCGTGGTATGATGTCATTATCCAAAAACCCACTGAAAATCGCAGTTGGAGGAGGCCTTTGTTCAGCAGTGAACGAAAAGGCTATAAAGTAGGTACATACATCCTTTATATGCCATTCTCACTCTTTACAATATCTGTCGTTACAACAGAACTCTTGAACTATCCCCTGTTTATGGAGTCGTTATTATATCTAACACACGCTGTTGCATGCTGAAGGTTGCTATTCCACTGTGCTGACACATAAAAATGTCTTCCTTACTTATGATGGCAAAATATATGTATTTATTAATTTAAACTGCTTGCCTAATCGAAAGAAACATAGCCATTGTGACAGGCAGAAGCTTCGAAATAGGAGGAACTGGAGGGTCTTCTTCTTTATAGTTGGACATTTTAAATATGAAAATTCAATACCTACCTCCAAAAAAAACCGTAATGTACTTTAAATCTCTTCCCAGATGACATCTATAGCCTTTAGATTCATTGGACATGTTCTATTCGATGTTTTGTTACTCTACAGTTTGGGAACATCACTTTCTTTGTCCAAAACCCATTTTCAAAGTCACTTTCTGTTCTTATTCTGTTGAGGAGTTTTCGCAGTGCTTATGGCAGGTCATGGGCAGGAGGCAGAGCTTCTATAATCTTTTTTCTAGGATCTTTCTGTTGAATATTTGTCTCACGTGTTCTCCGCTGTGTTTTTCAAATCATATGGTAATGGCTTTCTCAAGTTATCCACTAAGACGTGGATAACCCGAGTAAGCCTTCTCAGAGCAATCAGAACGTCTGCATCATTTTTAATTAAGAACCTTTACGACAATGATTTGTAAAAGGAAATTTAATTCATAGAGTTATCTCCACATTTTAAAAAGATAGTTATCTTTAGAGATTCATTACAAAAGAATTTTCATACTAGTAGATACTCTTACAAAGCACAATATACATTATACTGTATTGTAGTTGAATCGTAAGGATAATAAATAAAGAAGTCGGTATTATAATATATCCAAAAGATCGACTTACCATTGATAAATTTATGTTTATTGGTGACTTATGGTGTAGTATTAAAAGATTCTTGCCACGTTGTGTTTTTATATCAATTCCAGTCCGGGTTAACTCTGCGATTAAATATATGGCCACAGTCAAACCTCGAGATTTTGAAGTATGATTGTATTTCAGTATTTGAATGCATATTATATTATGAACCTGTTAAATGTTAATATTTATTTTAACTTTGCATAGTGAAAAAAAAACGGCTAAAGAAAAAAAAACGGATTTTGATGTCTCTTGTAGACTCAGAGGCCCGGAGGAATATCTTTGTATATGAATGTGATTTTTTTTAAATAAAATAATCTGTGCCCATTTATAATGGTTAACAATTGGTTGTGAAGGACCAAATTGGCAGACAACAAGGAAGTTGGAAGAATAAGAGGATCCTTGCTCCTGACCAAAGCCCAGGCACAAAAATGTACCTGCATTTGAAACTAAGTGCCTCAGGAGAATCTTGAGTATAAGATGGTACTACCATATCACGAACGACGCTACACGATGGCACAGCCAGCCCAGGCCCACCATTTCCACCATTAAATAGAGGAGATGGACATGGCTGGGATATGTGTTGAGAATGCCGAATGACAGTTAGCCGAGGGGAGCGCTGTTTTTCCTCCATCTATCAGGGTCTCAAAGGCGTGGAAGACCCTCTCATACCGTGTTCCATTCCTTCGAGGCAGAGCTGAGGGAGTTGGACATGGTGTGAGAAGAGGTCATAAGCATTACCCATGATCGAGCGCATTGGAGAGATCTTATTACCTCCCTATGCTCCTGAGTGGAGTTCAAAGGGAGTTTTTTTTTTCTTATCAATCATATCAATTTTTTTTGATTGATAAGAAGAATTAGAAGAATATGCTTGTGTACTTCCATAGGTATGTTCTTCTTTTTCGTCGCCTCTCCTAACGGAGGTAGGTAGCCATCATTCCGAACTATTTACGATTTTTAACCAGCCTTATTAAATTTACCGCATCAGACATATTTCAAACTACTGTTTAAGGTTTTTGAGCTAAGAAACTCTATTCCTAACACTTTCTTCCCTCTATTTTTACCCAATCATTTAAGAGAAGTATTACTGTACGCAATGTTCGATGGAACCTTTTTCGATGTTTTTCCGAGATAACGCTGACAGTATTCTATATTCTATAGCTCCCAGTTCCACTAGTGAGGTTCAAACGGGATTACACACTTGTGTTATAATGTTGTCAAGTTAATCAGTCGCTAAATCTAACGAGGGTTTTTTTTTATTATTATTGGATAGTTTTAGTGAGTTGTTATCAAAATTCACATAAAATGGGTATTGAGTTAACCCAAACGCCAACTATTTACTCCAATGAAAATAATTCTCATTTAAAATTAAATCAGATAAAAGTTTTGAAAATCTGACCCACAATAATTTACTACTACACTATTTCAAATAAGTTAACACCAATTTTTTTTAACTCATCACGCCGTTTCCCGAAGGGGATGATAGGCAGAGAGTACGGACTTTCATTCTTTCCTATCCAAACAAACCTCTTTCGCTTCCTCCAAATATATAATATACCGCATACATGCTCTTCTATTCCTTTTGCTCCTGAGTTGGCCCTTCTGTAAGACGGCACCGATATGGTCGGACCAAGCCATTCGAGGTCGGCCTCGTCTGCGTGCACGCATTCTTTCAGATTTATATATTTTAGTATTTTAGTCATTCTCTCTTCGTTCATTCCCTCTACATGTAATTATGTTTAACAATAATTATACTACATATAATTTTGTTTAACAATTATTTTTATGGAATTTTGAAACAATTCAAACAAAATACAAAACATCTTAGAGCAAGACAAAAAAATTTTTTATCACGTTCCGCAAGCCAATAAGTGTAAAGGTGGGCTTCCGTTGCCTATCTGTGCTCCTTGCTGGAGTCTAGAAACTTAAAGCATGTAGGTAGGTTCTGTTGAAAATGTAATCGACCAATCGACAGTTTATATTTTACTCTAAATCAAGTTTCTTATAAATTCCAGTAATATAATCCTTTTCAAACAGAAGGATACTCTCACCCTCTCCAATGCTGCTACAGTCCATATCAGCTAGCCTTGGCCTCCTTTGGTACCTATTTGCCTCCAGCAAGTCCTGTCTTCCGCCACCATCCTCCTGAATAATCGGCACAGCATCTCTTCCAACTTCATCTTCCCACCCAAACCGAGATCTACCGACGCGTCTCATTCTTCCAAGGTGTCTCACTCAACAATCTTTTAGGTAACCCACACATAATACGCGTTGCATAGCATTACATTACATCATTGCAAAAAAAAACATCGATCTGTATGAATTAAGTACTTAATGGGTGTCGTGTTTAAAAATCTTTGATAAAATATCGTGTAACATCTTAATAAACTTAGTAATGGTATTTTTTTGTTATGTTTTATGTTAAAAAAATGTGGGGTTTAAATGACGGCTGATGTGTTGTGGGGAGGAAGAAGAAAACACATTATTATAAGGCGATAATAGAAAAAGAAAACCGGTTCCGCTCTCGGTAGAAATTTCTCAAGTTTTCTTTGTCACGATGACTGCTGAAATTTCTGAAAGGAAATGAAATGTGAAAAAAGTCGTCGAGTGAAAAAAAGTTTTTCGCCACATTTAGCCAAATTTATTATTCGGCACACGTACAACACATTCGGTATAAGAATAAGTTAAATATCTTGAAATTTTTACGATGTTATCTTCTGTGTGACTGTGGTCAGGCCAGGTCAACTTTTATTCGCGTTTTTCGTTTCCCTTCCCTTCAATATAAATTTCTTTTTATTTTTTATTAATCTTTGTGAACAAATTTTATCCCTTGAAAACTTTCTAACCTTTTTTTGGTTTAAAAAAAATTATATTTAGAATTGAAACGTAAGGTAAGAATATATAAAACATGCTTAAGACCCATTAAAATGACCTAAGCACTAAGCAGTCGAATCAAGAACGCACAGCCGCGCCCATCGCGATTGCTGTCTCTTTCGCATAGTTCAATACTAATAAGCACGTGGATTAAACAATTCGTACTCAAAACAACGGCAATGAAGACGTTCGGACCTTTCCAAGGGATAACTCTTAGATACGGGATATTCAATTAAGAAATCTGCAGAGCCAATAGAGGATTTTGCTAGATAGGGTTGGTAGTCTGGCGGCTTCAACGCCGGCTTTCATGTTGTTTCGTATCGAAGGTCGTGGGATTTTCTTCACGACACAAATTTTAAGTAGATTTCTGTGTAAGAGTAAAAGAGTGTATGTGTGTTCACTCTGAGTGAGCACATATTCATTTTATTAAATAAAATAATAAAAGGTAGTTCTGGAGGGATTATGTTGGCACAATGGGTCCTAAAAGACTGCCGAAGAAAGTGATGCGCATACACCAGAGGGACATAGTCCACCGGGAAGACCTCTGAAAAAATGGGATAGGTACAGCAGAACATTATTCATTCAAACAATAGTTTCGTAAATGCGTAGTTATAGTATTAGATGAAGAAGGTTCCTTCATCTTATACTGAAGGGATAAATAGAGGGACTCCTGGCTGCGCAATATAAGGGAGTGGACGGGCATCCGAACTGTGGAGGATCTGTTCCGAGCAGCGCAGGAAAGGGACAAGTTCGCCGAAGTGATCGCCAACGTTGGGAGGACCCATCAGGGCACATAAAGAAGAAGATGAAATGCGTAGTTCATCCAATCTTCTGTAGATAATGCTGATAGTCCCGCAGCAGCCAGCCAGTTCAATGTCAAGCTCTTGTTGTCCCCTAATGATTCCAAATATGAATTGATTGTCTGAGGCATGCCATTTACACTGCTTGTGAAACAAAAAACTTTTTATTTAATTACCAAACACGGGGCATGCAGCTTAATGATATAAGATCAATTTTACTTGTCTTATAAATTTTACCGGATTCCGACCCTCGGTCTAACGTTGCGTTCCAAAACGGGATTTTCTTTATTTTCTCGTGAAATATTTCACGTGGATTTATTTAAGCTACGATTTCATTGACGAATTTACGTCGACTCAGCGAATAACAAACTAAGAGAGTTGAACAAATTGAACGAAATGAGAAAGTGTTACCGATGCCAATTTAGTTAGTTCGACGTTTGTTACAAAAATATTCAGAGACAATTGAATCATCTTTAATTTTTTTGAATTCGAAATATAAAGAAATCGAAAATTAAGAGTTTTTTTTTTTAAATCGGAATAGAACTAAAAAATTGGATTTCAGATCAAAATACAGGATATGACTCACATTATGTTAATAAATAAAAAAAGTGAAATCTCTCTTTTCATTGATCTTTAGACCTGCTTTTGCAGGAACTTAAAACTGGGACTGGTTCACATATATCTCCCTCCATTTCTTTTTCACTTGTCCCGTTTGTAAGCTTTACTATAGAATATCCATCACAAGCTTTGACTATTCTTGAGAGGTCCATCCTTTACACGTGATCCCTGCAAAAATACCTTACGGATTCTAGCTCTAAAGATTCTTCGGAAAATTAATCGGACCGTCTACTGAAAGTTGAACAAAGAAAGGTTTGATGGCTGAAGACAATCCTAGTGGTTTAGGAACTGTGATTGAATAGGCTGAAGTATTATGTTCCTACTTAAATTTCACTATCGATCGATGATGACTGAGCCAACAAAACGATAAGCAACGTTGTGAATAAGGAAATGCGTGAACTAAGTAATATTTTTAATAGTGTAAATCCACAGAAAACCTTTCCCAAACATAAATCACCTTAATAAATTATTAATGTCCGTCTTATATTGAGGCAGAGGGTGTATTCGGTTCGGCGTGTAAGTCCCAAAGTCCCCACCCACCCTCTGAACTTCACAGCTGAGTTATAACAATAGTGAGGCAAATCTGGTGTTGACAAATTGATTTGTCTTTAGTATCCCGAGTACATACTTGGCCCGGGAATGAAAACGTTGTGGTTCACAAGGACAGCGCAGTACCCTACACCTTCCATCACACCGTGGCGCTGCTCTTCAAACGCCGGGGGTCGAAGGGATGTTGATTTCCACTGTATATACAAACATATACATAATATAATTAAATATAAAGTTATGAACTCAAAATTGTTGCTTTATATTAAACACAAAAGGGTTCTTATAGGTTACGTTTGTAATAAAAAGGTGAACAAAAATGAAATAATATGTTATGTCAATCAATCAATCATCAATTCTCCCTTTTACACCCCACTCAGGGGCATAGGGAGGCAACAAGAGCTCTCCATTGCGCTCGATCTTGCGCAATGTTTATGACCTCCTCCCACACCATGTCCATGTCCCTCAGCTCTGCTTCGAAGGAGCGGAACACAGTGTGAGAGGGTCTTCCTCGTCTTCGGGACCCTGATGGGAGGAAGAACAGCGCTCTCCTCGGCCAACTGTCATTCGGCATCCTTAACACATGTCCCAGCCAAGTCCATCTCCTCCCCACAATGGTAGAGGTGATGGGCTCACGCTGGGTGCGCCGGCGTATAGCGTCGTTCGTGATGCGGTGGTACCATCTTACACCCAGAATTCTCCTTAGGCACTTCATTTCAAAAGCTGAGACTTTTTGTGCCTGGGCTTTGGTCAGGTGCCAGGACTCACACCCATAGAGGAGAATGGGCAACACACACGCATCAAACAGTTTACATTTCGTCTCGACACTAAACGCCGACGCTTTCCAAATCTTGGTCATGTTGTTAAAGGCGCCACTTGCCATACCGATACGTATCGGGAGCTCAGCCCCGAGGTCACCAGAGGTGGTAATGGTTGCTCCCAGGTATTTAAATTTATCCACCCGGGAGACCTGGTGACCGTCGATGGTTATCGGTAGCTGTTTATCGGGGCAGGCATTACTCGCCATGAGCTCCGTCTTACTGGCATTGACTCGAAGGCCAAGGCGTGCTGTTTCGTCGCAGAGTCTTGAAACACTGCGCTGTAATTCCTCCACTGTCGTACTGAACAACGCTAGGTCGTCCGCGTACTCCAGATCGCACAGTTCGCCCATTAGACCATCTCTCTGTGTTATCGGTACACCTCTTGCTCCTTGCATGGACTTTCTCAAGAGGAAGTCCATGACAATAATAAATATAAATGGAGCCAGTACGCAGCCCTATCTGACTCCCGTAGTGATCCTGAAAGCTTCAGTAGGACCACCTGGCGTTTTGACGCTACACTCGGAGTCTTCATACAGGGACTGCACCATTTTTACTATCTTCGGAGGTATACCGTACAGAGCTAAAATTTTCCATATCGATGGTCTATGTGGGCTGTCGAAGGCCTTTTCAAAATCTATGAAGCAACAAGCGACTGGAGAGTTAAACTCTTTGCACTGCTGAAAGATGCACCTGGCACAGAAAATTGGGTCCGTGCAGGACTTGCCAGGTACAAAGCCGCATTGTTGCTCTCTCAGGACAGCCATGATAGGCCCCCGAATGCGGTGTAGTAATATCTGAGATAATACCTTACCGGGAACACTCAGTAGAGTAATTCCACGGTAGTTTCCGCATTCAAGGGGGTCCCCCTTTTTAAATATTGCGACGATGGATCCATTCCGCCAATCTTTTGGGCACCTCTCCTCTTCCCACGCCATTTTAAATATATCAAGAAGTGGTTGGCCAAGGGTGTCTATGCCTTGTTTGAGGAGCTCTGCGTGGATTCCATCGTCTCCTGGCGCTTTGTTGTTTTTCAATCTCATCACGGCCAGCACCATCTCGCTGTGGGTCGGCGGATCTTCACATATCCCAGTCGCCTGAGGTATATTCAGACCCGCCAACTCCTCCTCAAAGTTGTAAGGTGAGGAGGGTTCGGGGCGGTTCAATATTGACTCAAAGTACTCCCTCCATCTCCCTTTAATCAGTTCGGGGGCAGTGACAGTGGCTCCACGAGAGTTTCGTATTGCCGTCACGGGTCTTTTTTGACCCCTGCCCCCGACCTCCCGGGTGATTTCGAAGAGTGTCCTCGAGTCATTACCGAGTGCAGCAGACTGTGCTCGCCGTATCTGAGAGTCCAGGTGTCTTCTTTTATCTGTTCGTACAGAGTGCTTCACCTTGCGGCTCAGCTCCCTGTACTCAGACACCAAAGCGGCCAGTTTTTGAGGGTCTTTTTCGCTGTCTCTGAGGGTCTTAGCCTTCTGGCGATCTTCGATGAGACTCCAGGACCCATCGGCAATCCATATTGGCCTCTTTTTATTCTTGTAGCCAACAGAAGAACGTGCGGATTCCATAACCGCGTCACGAAAGCTAGTCCAGGCTGACTCAATTGGGGCAGCTCCGGGTGAATCCTGCAAGGGGGCAAACCTTGTGCGTAACTCAGTCTCGTACGTGTGGCGACACTGAGCACTCTCTAACCTGCGTATGTCCAGCGGGCGAGGAGCAGACGATCTTGGCTGGAAATGGTGAAATTTGAATCTGAACGAACCCACAAGGAGTTCGTGATCCGTGTCCATGTCTGCTCCCCGGCAGGTGCGGACATCCCGCAGGTCAGTTCGGCTGCTAGCCCTTACCAGGAGATGGTCTATTTGGTTTTTCGTTCTTCTGTCGGGCGAGGTCCAGGTGTATTTATGGATATCCTTGTGGGGGAAGAGAGTTCCCCCTATTAGGAGTCCATGGAGCGTGGCGAAACCAATGAGACGGCTTCCGTTATCATTCATCACTCCTAAGCCATGCTTACCCATGACGCCTGGTCCATTCTGGGGGTCGTTGCCAACCTTGGCATTAAAGTCCCCCAGAACTATTAGGCGATGGCGCCTCGGAACATGGGAGACAACTGCATCCAGACTGTCATAGAAACAGTCCTTAGCAGCCGCGTCCCCATCCTCAGTGGGAGCATAGCATAGAAGGACCGTCAGTGTTTCGCCACTCATCTTAAAGGACGCACTCATCAGGCGGTCAGAAACAGGTTCCCAACCAAGAAGGCGAGAGAAGGCATATTTACTTAAAAGTAGAGCGACGCCACGCATCCGTGCAGTCCGGTGGCCAGAGTGAAGCATGACATAATTGCCAGCGTCACTCTGCCCCGAGCCTGGGATGCGTGCCTCACTCAGCCCCAGGATATCTAGTCCATAATCTCCCGCCAACTTGGCAGCAACAAGATCCCCGCCCGCCCTCAGAGTGCGGACATTCAGAGTCCCGATTTTTAAGCTCTTGTTCCTTAATCGAGCCGTGGTCAATACAGGGGGGACACCAGCTGCCTGAACCCCCCCCCTGATGGGGTCCAGGCGTCCGAGGCTTAATTCTGTTGCCTTTTCTGACCGATTGTTTTAAGAACGTGAGGTGGTCAACCCCACGGTCCCGATCTGATTTTTCGATTTCCTGCCTCTTACAGGATGCTCGAAAAACCAGCAAAAAGAGCAGAGGTGCTATTCTAAGCCGGCAACCCCGCGGCAATGTAATATAAATAATATATCAAAATATTGAATTTTTTCATTTAGATAAAATATCATACCTACTAATCAATGTACCATAAGATTATATATTATAGCTAGTTACCCGTGGCTTCGCTCACGTGTTACTGTATTTATTTGCTTTCTCTTCCTAAACAATGCAGAATTAATTATATTCGCATCAAAATTAATAATAATAAGAAACATCATCAAAATTTTTTTTTATATATATATTCTAAAATTTCCATTAAATTACTATATTTTTATTTATATTTGTCGTTATTAATCTGTATTTAAAAAATATGTGCTTCTTATACAAATAGAATCAGCCCGCGAACTTAAAAATTTCGCTAACTTGACTGACATTGTTCTATGAGAATCCCAAAAAATAACTCGAATAACTTTTATGCCATCAAATGACGTTATTTGAAATCAATTTTTATATTGCTGGATATGAATAAAAAAATATTCAGGTCTCGAAAAGCAATGAAATTAGTGATCTTTAAAACACTTATTTCTATCTGCTTTGGGCATTTTTCAGGCTACAGACGTTTTTTTTAACATATCAATTTATATCTTTGATTAGTTGTTGTTTGTCTGGTCGTAGGTTCGAAATTTAGTTCATAAATATCTTATCCTGAGCAAACACGACATAAAAAGAATAAACGATATAAACGAATAAACGATATCGGTCCAGCCGTTCAGGTCGAAATAAATAACGTTAAACGTGAAAACTGTTAACGTTCCGAACGTTAACGTTTACCAAATTGAAAATGGTTTCCAAACAAAAAAAAATGCGTTTCGTCTTCAATATAATAGCAGCGTCATAATACTTCCAAAAATTTTGAGGTAACGTTTAACGTTAATTTTGAATAACTGACAGAATTATTTTTTTGACTCGGAATTTGGAACAGCATTGTTTAACGCACGTTGAACAACAGTTTTTACGTTATCTCTATGGAAATAACAACAAATTGTTAACGTTGGAGCTGTCGTTAAGATTTCGACTTGGCCTCCAGGCGTGATGCGATGACCACGTAAAGTAGGTCTCCATTTTTATAATAACGTAATATTCTCCCTTTTAAGCCCCCCCGCTCACCGCAAGCCAGCCCGGAGGAAACTAAAGCGCAGCAAACCCGATCCGCACAAAGCCAAACCCTAGCCCGATTGCCAAAAAGCCAGCCGCACACAAATCAAGCCCGTGGCGGTTCCCCCCAAACCACCCCATAATACGAGAGGCCTTGGACCCACTCAGGAGAATAGGTTAGGCATAATGAACTCTCCATTGCGCTCGAAGTCGTCCGAGGCTCATTGTGCCTTTTCTAACCGGTTGAGTTTAAAGGAAGTGAGGTGGTCAACCTCAGTATTCTAATGGTATAAGTAATTGGCGTTCGACTTTAAACGAATTTTCGACAATGTAGAGTAGGAAGAAAATTAACTGTCCACTGTTTATATTTTTTATTAAATGAAACGGATATCGGCAACTATCCGATATCCGGTCTATCCGGCGGCGTAAATAATATCCGGATACCGAATAGTAAAAAGAGACATGTTTGGATAACTCATTGATTTGTTTATTAAAGTATCACTTAAGAAATACACCTTATAATCACAAAATAAATTCTACAACTTAGAAAATTGATTATCAAGCATAAGGTAAATTATGGAGAGTAATTCTATATAATATTTCGTTATATAGACTACTAGCTAGTTACCCGTGGCTTCGCTCACGTGTTACTGTATTTATTTGCTTTCTCTTCCTAAACAATGCAGAATTAATTATATTCGCATCAAAATTAATAATAATAAGAAACATCATCAAAATTTTTTTTTATATATCTGTGGTGGCATGGTAAAAGGCATTAAGTCAGTGGGATGACATTTCTCAGTATGGCGGATTTACTTGTCAGTATTTTAAGAGGTTTCATTTTTGTCAAATATTATTTAATACAAATAAAATAGATCAACTTTGATGCATTTACTTCGTTAAAAAGGGTTCACTATACGATAACTCATATTTATTTCTTCAATATTTCTTTGTTTATATGCTTTATTTATAATGCGTGTCTTTTTACCTTGACAATTTTGGCTCATAGGTCGAAAAATTTTGTACTTGGGTCAAATTTTACAAGGAAATATACCCAGTTACTCTCTATCACATGCTAATTTATTATTTTTCAACACTTACATTTTATTCTTCATAAATATTAGTTATTTTTTAGCTTACCTATTATTATTTTCTAGCATAGCATTCCCAGAACATCAGTAGGTATCTTTTTTTGCTCAGAATGTAATATTGTTAAGTAATAAATGAAGAATATTCTTTGAATAATAAAATGAAATTAGTTAATTATAGATACAATTACCTTTGTTAAGATAACACTCTCTCACAATGTACCGATCCTTCAAAGCAGAGCTGAGGAATTTATACACGGTTTGGGAAGAAGTCATACAAGCTGCACAAAATCATGCGCAGGGGAGGTTCCAATATCAAACCATTGCAAACCAGATGAATATTCGGAAATTTGAACATTACGACCTAATGGCGAACGTTGTTAACGTAAAGTGATCACACTAATCCAACCTTCGAAATAACATTAGAAGATGGTCGTAAGCCCGTAGTGGTTTGTTCATACTATTTTAAAATCGAACTGTATAATCAGTCATCAGTTGTTGATATAATAGTTCGCACAGCACGACTTTCTTTAAATTATATTAATAATAGTATTAAAATAGCAATGAAAAAATATTTAAATAAAATAATAATATGCAGATAGTATTACCGATCTATTGTCTATAGCTTAACAATAAAAACAACGAAAGCTGTAAACAGATTGGTCGACAGATAAGGAAGATACCTGCCACAAAGTTCACAAAATACATTATTTAAACACATTTTAAAAAGGTTCACTTTTAAAAGAACGGCTTCTCACGGCAGCTCTATCATAGACAACACCGTTTTACTTCGTGGTATACAAAATTCGACGCGCGTCGTTTTACCTTGCCAAATAAAATTAATATTGAGTTATGTCGGAATGAAAACTTGCTTTTAAATCCTTTATAAGTGGATTTTTTTAAACTTATGTTTTTGAACTTTGTTCTGTTTGTTATAATGTATGATGTAGCGCATATAACTCAAAATGTTGAAAAACGCGACTTAATGCCTTTTACCATGCCACCACAGATATATATTCTAAAATTTCCATTAAATTACTATATTTTTATTTATATTTGTCGTTATTAATCTGTATTTAAAAAATATGTGCTTCTTATACAAATAGAATCAGCCCGCGAACTTAAAAATTTCGCTAACTTGACTGACATTGTTCTATGAGAATCCCAAAAAATAACTCGAATAACTTTTATGCCATCAAATGACGTTATTTGAAATCAATTTTTATATTGCTGGATATGAATAAAAAAATATTCAGGTCTCGAAAAGCAATGAAATTAGTGATCTTTAAAACACTTATTTCTATCTGCTTTGGGCATTTTTCAAGCTACAGACGTTTTTTTTAACATATCAATTTATATCTTTGATTAGTTGTTGTTTGTCTGGTCGTAGGTTCGAAATTTAGTTCATAAATATCTTATCCTGAGCAAACACGACATAAAAAGAATAAACGATATCGGTCCAGCCGTTCAGGTCGAAATAAATAACGTTAAACGTGAAAACTGTTAACGTTTACCAAATTGAAAATGGTTTCCAAACAAAAAAAAATGCGTTTCGTCTTCAATATAATAGCAGCGTCATAATACTTCCAAAAATTTTGAGGTAACGTTTAACGTTAATTTTGAATAACTGACAGAATTATTTTTTTGACTCGGAATTTGGAACAGCATTGTTTAACGCACGTTGAACAACAGTTTTTACGTTATCTCTATGGAAATAACAACAAATTGTTAACGTTGGAGCTGTCGTTAAGATTTCGACTTGGCCTCCAGGCGTGATGCGATGACCACGTAAAGTAGGTCTCCATTTTTATAATAACGTAATATTCTCCCTTTTAAGCCCCCCCGCTCACCGCAAGCCAGCCCGGAGGAAACTAAAGCGCAGCAAACCCGATCCGCACAAAGCCAAACCCTAGACCGATTGCCAAAAAGCCAGCCGCACACAAATCAAGCCCGTGGCGGTTCCCCCCAAACCACCCCATAATACGAGAGGCCTTGGACCCACTCAGGAGAATAGGTTAGGCATAAAGAACTCTCCATTGCGCTCGAAGTCGTCCGAGGCTCATTGTGCCTTTTCTAACCGGTTGAGTTTAAAGGAAGTGAGGTGGTCAACCTCAGTATTCTAATGGTATAAGTAATTGGCGTTCGACTTTAAACGAATTTTCGACAATGTAGAGTAGGAAGAAAATTAACTGTCCACTGTTTATATTTTTTATTAAATGAAACGGATATCGGCAACTATCCGATATCCGGTCTATCCGGCGGCGTAAATAATATCCGGATACCGAATAGTAAAAAGAGACATGTTTGGATAACTCATTGATTTGTTTATTAAAGTATCACTTAAGAAATACACCTTATAATCACAAAATAAATTCTACAACTTAGAAAATTGATTATCAAGCATAAGGTAAATTATGGAGAGTAATTCTATATAATATTTCGTTATATAGACTATTAGACTATATAGAGGAAAACAGCAGCTTTGCTGGTCTTCGTAAGTAAGGGAAGTTTAATAAAACGACGTTTCGTCATATATCATCCTGGCTGAAGATGCAGATAGTTTCCGCGATTTTTGGAACAATAACGTTCCGGCAACGGAGTCAGTCCAATTTGTTTATACCGCCTACGTAAGCGTAATTCATGCGTTGTACCCATGGTAATTTACGCACTGGCCGGGCTCTAGTAAGGACTTCTTTAGCATTCTACGAATTGTATAAATTTTTGAAAATAAAAACACCGATATTTTAAGGGGAGCGCTTTTCTTCCTCCCGCAAGGGTTCCGAAGACAAAGAAGATCTTCTCATACCGAGAGGGTCTTCCTCGTGTTCTGCTCCTTCGAAGCAGAGCTGAGGGATCTGGAAATGGTGTGTGAGGAGGTCATAATATCCGGCTAACTGCTATCCCTTTCGTCTCTATTTTTTATATGTTCCAGTGGACAGTTAATTTTTTCGCACTATACAGTGACGAAATGATATGGTCATTGACTTTCCAGTGTTTTCAAAACAATTATTTACGATCTATCCTAAAATGATGTGAGGATTTTGTAGATAATTTTAAAATTTAATATTTTGCACTTTTACTACATTTGATATAAAATAATTTACCTATTGACTTCATAATACTATTTACCTTTTTTCAACATAATATTATATCAACTTGCTATTCATGGTTTACGCAATAAATTCAAAGCAAGATTACTCACATAGTTTTTTTTTTTGCTAGTGTTTTTATGAAATGGCTTCAAATATTTTGACAGATCAAGACATAAAGAATTGCAATACAATCCAGATTCTTTTCGTGAACTTACCATAAATTATTTTAGTAGAGATAATAAATTACTAAAATAGGTAGGTACCTACATAATGGTTTTAATGTCGATCGTAAAAAAAACAATTCAGAATCGCTGTACAGGATGCATGGTACGAAAAATATATTGAAGTAGGTACTAAAGTGTTTGTCTGAATTCACGGAAAGTGAATTTCGTGGATCTCTTATATAAAAATGGAACGCTAATTTGCGCGGTCATCGTATGGGTAAGAACACGTTGAAAGCCGATTACGATCCGCGCCGACCAGCTCAAAGATTGTTGTCTATGGTTTCCATGCATTTAAATGGGCATGTCGGAAAGCGGGTTCCTGCTTTTTCTGTGGGTTTCCCCATTCAAATGCATAGTAACATTCTTTGCGCCGGTTGGCGCTAGTCAGAATCGGCATTCTACGTGTTTCTTACCCTATGAGAACAGCTGAACTTATATCGCCCATTTTTTGTCGTGTTTGCTTTTGTCTGAAGGGTCTTATGAAAGAAAAAAGTTGCACGAATAAAAATAAAATTCCATATTATTATTAGATTTTTTCTAATTTTGAAATTAAATCAGGCGTTTGACAGGAATCAGTTGTTTGATGAATGATACGATTCACGGAATGCTGATAGTAAATAATAAAATGATATGTTTTATAACAGATGCAGCGGTTACAGTAGTTAAAAAGGTAATAATGAATTGTATCATTATACTTATTCAAGTTCAATAATATAAGGACCACGTCGTCGTCTGTGTTAAATAACTTTAAACTGAAATCAACTTAAAGTTATGCATAAAATCTCGAACATATTATTTATATTCCAAGGCGGGACGAAGTTTGACGGGTCGGCTAGTTCAAAACTATATTATTATTATAGATTACGCAATAGTTTCGTCACGTGTATTGGAGAAAGTAGGTTGGGTTGGGTATACCTACCTACGTATATATTATTATTCATACACGCTGCACCGGACCACCTCGCGGTGTATGTATGTTTATTGTATGAAACGATGTCGTCAATAAATTAAATTTTTACAAAAATTGTTAAGAAAAGTTTGAGATGTACTGCTATGATGTATGTATTTTTTATAGAAAAATAAATTATCTAGTTGTAGCGTTTCGGCGTTTTTCGATATTTTTATAAAATTCTGAAATATAGGCACTGAAACTCGTAAATTTGTCATAAAAAAAATATTTTTCTTTATAAAAAAAGTTTGAGAAATCCTGGAACTTTTTCATTAAATTATATTTTAGATATTGTATTTTTCTATATACATACACAATTTTAGGGTTCTAGATTTTATGGTTTTCGAGATATATGGAAAAATTAAATAAAATTCAAAGGTTGATAACCCCTGACTGAAAAAAAAATTCAAAATTCTGAGTATACAAATTTTGTATGCTTAAAATATTCAATAGTTTCTGAAATTTTAGGATCTGTGCATCAAGCGAATCAAAAGTTACAAAGAGGGGACGGATACACACACATACACGTTGGAAAAGTGCCCCTCACCCCCTACCCTCTAATTAATGATATCTTTTGAAAACGAAATAGTATAATTTGACTCTTTCTGAAGAAATCATTTTTTTGAAATTTCGATAAAACCAGTTTTAAACTTTTTAGGAGGCACTTAAAAATCATCCCTTTTTATATGTGCCCTTTTTCGTCCCTTTTAGTTAAATTTTGGAAAAATTGCCAAATACGCTAACACTCATTTCTATAGAAGAATTCATATGCCAAATCTCAAGTTCGTACCATGTCTAGTTTCCGAGATATTCGCATACTTTGAAAAACATTCAACCCTATTTTTCACCCCCTTAGGGGTGGAATTTCCAAAAATCCTTTCTTAGTGGAAGGTTTTGTATTGATACCTACCAGATTTCCAAATTTCACTTCTCTACGATTAGCCGTTTGGGCTGTGCGTTGATGAGTCAGTCAGTCAATCAGTCAGTCAATCAGTCAGTCAGTCAATCAGTCAGTCAGTCAGGCACTTTCCTTTATTATTATAGATTAGACTATATAGAGGAAAACAGCAGCTTTGCTGGTCTTCGTAAGTAAGGGAAGTTTAATAAAACGACGTTTCGTCATATATCATCCTGGCTGAAGATGCAGATAGTTTCCGCGATTTTTGGAACAATAACGTTCCGGCAACGGAGTCAGTCCAATTTGTTTATACCGCCTACGTAAGCGTAATTCATGCGTTGTACCCATGGTAATTTACGCACTGGCCGGGCTCTAGTAAGGACTTCTTTAGCATTCTACGAATTGTATAAATTTTTGAAAATAAAAACACCGATATTTTAAGGGGAGCGCTTTTCTTCCTCCCGCAAGGGTTCCGAAGACAAAGAAGATCTTCTCATACCGAGAGGGTCTTCCTCGTGTTCTGCTCCTTCGAAGCAGAGCTGAGGGATCTGGAAATGGTGTGTGAGGAGGTCATAATATCCGGCTAACTGCTATCCCTTTCGTCTCTATTTTTTATATGTTCCAGTGGACAGTTAATTTTTTCGCACTATACAGTGACGAAATGATATGGTCATTGACTTTCCAGTGTTTTCAAAACAATTATTTACGATCTATCCTAAAATGATGTGAGGATTTTGTAGATAATTTTAAAATTTAATATTTTGCACTTTTACTACATTTGATATAAAATAATTTACCTATTGACTTCATAATACTATTTACCTTTTTCCAACATAATATTATATCAACTTGCTATTCATGGATTACGCAATAAATTCAAAGCAAGATTACTCACATAGTTTTTTTTTTTTGCTAGTGTTTTTATGAAATGGCTTCAAATATTTTGACAGATCAAGACATAAAGAATTGCAATACAATCCAGATTCTTTTCGTGAACTTACCGTAAATTATTTTAGTAGAGATAATAAATTACTAAAATAGGTAGGTACCTACATAATGATTTTAATGTCGATCGTAAAAAAAAACAATTCAGAATCGCTGTACAGGATGCATGGTACGAAAAATATATTGAAGTAGGTACTAAAGTGTTTGTCTGAATTCACGGAAAGTGAATTTCGTGGATCTCTTATATAAAAATGGAACGCTAATTTGCGCGGTCATCGTATGGGTAAGAACACGTTGAAAGCCGATTACGATCCGCGCCGACCAGCTCAAAGATTGTTGTCTATGGTTTCCATGCATTTAAATGGGCATGTCGGAAAGCGGGTTCCTGCTTTTTCTGTGGGTTTCCCCATTCAAATGCATAGTAACATTCTTTGCGCCGGTTGGCGCTAGTCAGAATCGGCATTCTACGTGTTTCTTACCCTATGAGAACAGCTGAACTTATATCGCCCATTTTTTGTCGTGTTTGCTTTTGTCTGAAGGGTCTTATGAAAGAAAAAAGTTGCACGAATAAAAATAAAATTCCATATTATTATTAGATTTTTTCTAATTTTGAAATTAAATCAGGCGTTTGACAGGAATCAGTTGTTTGATGAATGATACGATTCACGGAATGCTGATAGTAAATAATAAAATGATATGTTTTATAACAGATGCAGCGGTTACAGTAGTTAAAAAGGTAATAATGAATTGTATCATTATACTAATTCAAGTTCAATAATATAAGGACCACGTCGTCGTCTGTGTTAAATAACTTTAAACTGAAATCAACTTAAAGTTATGCATAAAATCTCGAACATATTATTTATATTCCAAGGCGGGACGAAGTTTGACGGGTCGGCTAGTTCAAAACTATATTATTATTATAGATTACGCAATAGTTTCGTCACGTGTATTGGAGAAAGTAGGTTGGGTTGGGTATACCTACCTACGTATATATAATTATTCATACACGCTGCACCGGACCACCTCGCGGTGTATGTATGTTTATTGTATGAAACGATGTCGTCAATAAATTAAATTTTTACAAAAATTGTTAAGAAAAGTTTGAGATGTACTGCTATGATGTATGTATTTTTTATAGAAAAATAAATTATCTAGTTGTAGCGTTTCGGCGTTTTTCGATATTTTTATAAAATTCTGAAATATAGGCACTGAAACTCGTAAATTTGTCATAAAAAAAATATTTTTCTTTATAAAAAAAGTTTGAGAAATCCTGGAACTTTTTCATTAAATTATATTTTAGATATTGTATTTTTCTATATACATACACAATTTTAGGGTTCTAGATTTTATGGTTTTCGAGATATATGGAAAAATTAAATAAAATTCAAAGGTTGATAACCCCTGACTGAAAAAAAAATTCAAAATTCTGAGTATACAAATTTTGTATGCTTAAAATATTCAATAGTTTCTGAAATTTTAGGATCTGTGCATCAAGCGAATCAAAAGTTACAAAGAGGGGACGGATACACACACATACACGTTGGAAAAGTGCCCCTCACCCCCTACCCTCTAATTAATGATATCTTTTGAAAACGAAATAGTATAATTTGACTCTTTCTGAAGAAATCATTTTTTTGAAATTTCGATAAAACCAGTTTTAAACTTTTTAGGAGGCACTTAAAAATCATCCCTTTTTATATGTGCCCTTTTTCGTCCCTTTTAGTTAAATTTTGGAAAAATTGCCAAATACGCTAACACTCATTTCTATAGAAGAATTCATATGCCAAATCTCAAGTTCGTACCATGTCTAGTTTCCGAGATATTCGCATACTTTGAAAAACATTCAACCCTATTTTTCACCCCCTTAGGGGTGGAATTTCCAAAAATCCTTTCTTAGTGGAAGGTTTTGTATTGAGACCTACCAGATTTCCAAATTTCACTTCTCTACGATTAGCCGTTTGGGCTGTGCGTTGATGAGTCAGTCAGTCAATCAGTCAGTCAATCAGTCAGTCAGTCAATCAGTCAGTCAGTCAGGCACTTTCCTTTATTATTATAGATTTTTGTAACAAATGAGAAAGGAATAAAAGTTAAAATAACTAAATATGCTGAATTTGGGTTAATGCGGTTGGGAAAGAATGTTAAAAAATTGTCATATTGTCGATTTCAAAATTCGAACATTAGAAGCGATAATTTAGATTATAGTGCCGTTGGGACAGAGTGGATGGGGATGACCAGGGACAGAGAGGAGTGGCGTGAGCGTGAGGAGGCCTATGTCCTGCAGTGGATAATTACGGGCTAATATGAATATTAATTATCGGATATTATATTATGACATGTAACTAAAATTTTTATACCATTATTAGTGACTCACTGTTGTTTGATGCTCGGCAATCCTTAAAATATTTCAATCAATCAATTAATCAATTCTCCCTTTTAACACCCCACTCAACAAAATATATACGAACCCCCAATACCTACTGATTAATATTTCCGATGAGCAGTTACGATATCTTATTGAAAATGGAGGAGTTGCAATTTTGGAATTTATGAGACTGTTATGCTACACCCAGACTGTGATAGGATTAGTTAAAATTGGGATAGAAGCAGCTCAAAATTTAAGCCATAAGACAAGAAGAAAAGGTTTCATAAAATCCAAATTAGTATCTCGAAAGCTCATGCAAAAATTTGAGAAATTCATTAAAAAATGACGTTATTCATAGCGACACAACTTTCTGAACATGTAAGTATTTACTTTTGAATTGAATGATTCTATTTACTAAAATATACTTTAATTTTATCATTTACATGCATATATTTTCCTGCCCTCCGCAAAAGGTCTCCTTAATCTTCTTTTTGACAGATAGGTCCCAACAGGATTCCCATCTCTCGGTTGCAACAAATGCTTTTGATCGTGTGAACTTATGTCCACTTTGACCACTGATGTGGAAGTACCTATTATATCCATCACACCAGGTCGGCTCTACAAAGGTGCCATGTACATTGTACATCCTCCATAGCCAGAACTAGGGAAATATATACATATATATATATATAAATAAAAGTCCGCCCCTACAGATCCCTGATGTAGGGGTAAGGCAAAAAGTCACCCTGAGGTTGCCTGGTATCAGGGAGCCTCCGTTAGTTACTAATCTTCCCGTTAGTCACGCATCCCTCGGCACGGGTCGAATGACACCTTGGATTGGGGATTTTTGGGCAGAAAGGTTTACTCCTTCCGGAATGATGGGACTAGGTGAATATGGATGGGAGGGCTCATAGAAGGCAGGAGGAAAGGAATCAGGTGTAGGAAATGCCCTGCATGTTGGACAGCCATGCAAGGCACCCCGTACTCTCTTCGGCTTGTTGACCCTAGCATCCACAGGGACCGAATGTAACCGCCGTTTCAGCCTGGGCCAACGTAACAGGGTCCACCACTTGTAGGTGAGAGTCGAGTTGAAATGCAGTGGCTGAGAGGCATTAAATGCTCTTTTATTGCGCGTAACATTTCCTTGGACCCCTGACTACTCCTTACGGGATGCGACGTGATGTGTAAAAAAAATTAAACAAATTCTTTTTTTTTGTCTAGAGACTCGAGTTATTTAAGATTTTTTTTTCTTGTAGGTAAGTAATGTCAAATAATAATCACATTGGCTGCTATTGCTCTTTTTCACAGCGAAATTATTGTTTGAATAAATTATTTATCAAAGGTTAAGGGTATAACCCAAGGTCGTGACGGCGGTACAAGAAGGGATTTAATTCAATGTTGATTAAGGTACAAAACGGCTAGAGGATAGCGAGTACTAAGATGAATCTTCTATAGGAAACTAGTGGACTTTGCGTAATTAATATTTATTTAGTCCGTTTATTGTATGTCTGCATGCCTGGTCTATTTAGAATAATAAAACAATCCGTCGACCCTCAAATTAATTAAATGTCTCTATAGGGATTATTTACTTTATTTTAATTCATTTTTTACTTTTCAATAAAAAAGTAGACATTACGTAATAATACAAGTTATTCCGTGTTCAATTTAATCTCTGAAACATAATCGAAAAAGCAAATGAGTAAAGTAAATACGAAATGGTAAAAAAAACTGTTCCATAATAAAATGTGTGCATATTGCCCTTAAAAGCACATTTAGCCACGTACGAAAAAGACTTCCTATGTACCTATGTATAACTGTGTTACTCATGTAATAAATTTTGTTCAAATCGGCCATTATCATTAGGCGGATATCATCGATCCGTTTTAGATTTTTATTGTCACAGTAAAAGAGGAACCATCTAACTTCTACGCTGTCACAATGAATACGAACGAAAAAGCAAGCAAATCGCACTTGGACTTCACAATTTTTACAATTTTTATGTTTGCAATATTGTAAGAAAACGCATACCAAAGGAATAATCGTCTCGTTAATTTTGAATAAGTTACCTATCCAGTCATTGATTTTTTTTACCTATCACGCCGTGTCCCGTAAGGGGTATAGGCAGAGACAACGGACCTCCAATGTTTTCTATCCAAGCATAGGTACTCCTTTCGCTTCTTCCACTGTCATAACATTTCTCATACACTCTTTCCTATTTCTCTTAATTCTTACCTGGCCTTCTTTTAGGACGGAATCGATGTGGTCGATCCACGTCATTTTTGGTCGGCCACGCTTTCTTACACCTTTCCTTTCAGCATTATGAATTCTCTTTGTCGTTCAGTTATTAATTTACCAGTTAAATAATTACCTTATATTCAATTGTTTATAATTGAATATTGTTTAAGCAAGGGATGAAATAATTATATGGACCTGCCGATGTAGAAATAATTGCCCTGCCCGAAACGAATTCAGTTGTATTGTAGGTATACACATTCTTTCAAAGTTTTTATTTTCATTAAGCTATGAACGTTTCTACATAGCAACTTGGCAAAACGATAAAATCACATCCAACTTTGCGCATTATTCCCCGAACCAGACAATGACTACAAATTGTTTTTAATTTACATGGCTACAGCTTTTTCGGAGTGCAGCGGTGCTGGAGACACGCCTAGCATGCAACCTTAATTTATTGGGGCGGATTCTGCGGGCAAGCGAAACGGCAATTTATAAATTATTTTCAAAAATAAATAAAAGAGAGATTTATAAAAAAACTTAATGGAACGCAAGGAATGAAAGAAGAGAGATTGCTGTGATGAGAATAATTGCATTCATTCCCACAGATAAAAACTGAGGGAATGTGCCTGGAATTTTACTTAATGACTCCATTATATAAGTTTTTCGCATGTCGTCATAAAAATAGCACTTAGCTTTATTATATCGACCATAAGTCTATCAGTATATGTAGTTGCTAGAGTAATTTTGAATGGTGATTTCAGGGTCCAAATATCATCAAATTCTTGACCCCTAATACCCGCTGTATACCCCTGTCATTTGCTGTCACTGTGTCGTCGTGCGTGCTGTCTTACTCATAAAGGGACATGCCAAGAGATGCTGGTTGTTCTGCAACTCGCCACTCTCGCATTTGTCTTCCTCTCTGTAACCCCATCCTTGAGGTTGCAGTAGCAACACAGCCGCCGGACGTGAGGGCAATCGTCTCCAGGAAGTTATTTCTCAAGTTCAGTCGACACTGGCGAAGTTGAGAGCCACAACTCGGGCTCCTTCGAGTATAGTGATAGTAATGGTAATTGGCATTCTGTTGTTGATTTGCCTCATGAATATTAGCAATCAGCCTAAATAAATTATATCATTGATGACTGTAAGCTGGTCATTCGCACATTCTTTACCAAGTTGCAAAAATAATACTTAGCTATTTAGTTTCCATATTGGTTTAGGTACTTCAAGTAGTTTTGTCTTGAGCAATGGATTCATTTTAAGCACAAAGTCATTACGTAAATCAACGCATTCGAACTGAGAATTGTAATAAATTTTTACAGTTTTCCATCGAAATGGGCTTAATAACTCATCACTTTGACAATAATGGTAATCTTTGGATATTTTGGGGTCTTCGCTGGTCCATAATCTGTTTCTATATTATTGATTTTTTTAAATTTATTTAGGTAAACAGACAGTCAGTAAGTAAACAGATAACAATAAGTGAACCAATTAAGTATAATATGTGTAGGTATTGTCATGACTGTCTGACCTCTCAAAAATTGTAAAAATAAATAATTTCTGAAGAATATAATCTGATTGTTTCATTTTCGTTTGGAAAAATAGCCTAATTACCTTGTTTGAGAAACAGAAAAAGTAATCCAGTAGTGTCAAAGCACGCAGTAATTCCTCACAATGTTGGTATGAAGATGATTAGCTGCAGAGTTAATTATGCATGCCCCAGACAAGGTTGTGCTGGTTGGTGTGGTTCATTCATCAGCTAAGAGGTTCATGCAACCAACTTTATCTGCATTCTTTATAAGTTTGCCAAGACTCCTCGGTGCCAGAACACCCATTGAAACAATACGCTCGGGGTTCCTAAGATGATAATTTCTACCTATCACCATAATACACCTACTACACATATCTCCACGTTGCTAACTTTTGATGGCTTATTAATAATAAATGCACTCATATCGCCACCGCACAACCGCAGGCTGCAAATTCAATTTAACTTATTAACATTCTGTAAACAGCGGTTAATACTTTATTGCATGCGGACGCTCTTCGTTTATACAGACTAATTTATCTTTTTCGCTTCTATTATTTTTGAAAAAAATATAATGAAATTATAAGGTTTAAATAGTTTGCGCTGAAAGACCAATGACACGTACTATCAAAAAGCTTTTAAACAAATCAATTTCAACTTTTTAAGTGTTTTAACTAATTTGCTAATTTATGTACCTATCTAACAATTACTTAGTTTATCCCCGTTAGCTTTTTATGTGGAGCCGTCCTCGCCATAAAGCCTCTCCACGAGTTTCTGCTCTGGGCCTGATCCATCTGGGCGTAATTTCAATCCATGTTCGCATTCTGGAGGTCTCTAACGTTTGATTTAGACTGATATTCTTAGTCTGCCACAAGGTGTGAAAAGTTCGCTTCCATCCAATCAACAGACTCTGGGACAATACATAAGATATGGCCAATCCAGCTAAGCCCATGATTCAGGATTGCACTTTTTGTCAGAGGAGGTTGTAACGTGATAAATTGGTACAAAAAAATATTTATATAATAAAATTATTAATTCAAGTATTTATATTATTTTTAGGTATTAATCTGTAATACTTATTCATTATACCAATTCAAAAAAAAAAATAAATAAAAAAACTTTGCAATATTGCGATAATTATTTGATCCGGAATCTATTTTAGGCAAAGATAACACAACGGCTATTTTCCTCAATTTTCCTCATTGCAACAAAATAAGTCGTGAGTTTTAAGGAAATTCCGTTGCACTTCCGTAAAATTTATTGAAGTACGAGATCAATTATTTGTACACAATGTGACAACTGACCAGTACCTATATATTTTGTTTCGTTGAAGTCTTGATTAGGTACTTTTCTTGTACTATAGTCACATTAATTGAAAATTTTGTAATAATAATAACTTTAAAGTATGTATTTCCTTCTAATATATTAGTGTGTAGATAGAAGTCTTCTATGCCTCAGTTAAATTACCCTTTTATTAAAGCCACGATAATAATAACAGATAATGTGGGGTGACAACGAGTTGATGGTTAGCGAAAACTGTTTATAAAAATTCTGAAGATAAGGAAACATTTATAGTTTCGTAACTTTTTTTCTTTTTAAGATCTTATCAGACGTTTTCGTCAACAAAAGGTAATAAATCACGCCACATATCCACATAGTACAGCACACCATGAATGTTTTGGTTTCAAACGAAGAGGAATATTTTATAATCGTGCCATACAGCAAATCAGAAGCTCTTTTTTAGGTCTTTATTACGGTTTCCTTTCTTCATGAAAATTATATAATTTAGTATTTTTTCAATATCTATTTATTTGTAAACGTAAGTTTTTAATACCTGCTCGGCTACAGTGAAAACATTGAATTGTTGTGAAATACGATTTCAATTTGTTTGATAAGTATGGAATTAGTTACTTGAGACTGGCCAGGAACACCAACAAGGTGAAGGCCAAAAAAGGTATGGAATTGCTAAAAACCATCCACACTTTCTGTTTTTCTTAAAAATCGGTGAGTGATGAGAGCGGACAAAACTTATTCGTGGGTGTACAGTGTACATGTCGTGGTCACGAAAGGACAGTTGATATCAAAAATGCTTTCCTAGACTATGCTGAGATCAACACAGCTCCATATTATTGCATTAATACATTTTGATAATTGATTGCTATTACCTAGTTTTCTTCCTGCATTTTTTTTAGTTTCATTTGATGTTTAAGGAATATTTGAAACCATTTGGTTACCCCAAAACAACATCCACCTATTCAAGGACTAGATAAGAATGCCAACCTTGTACAAAGTAAATGTTCCAAACATAATAAGAAGCTTAGCATACTTGAATTATTTCTCCTAACTAACACCCCTGTATCGCTCTCACTGAGATTGGAAATAGACGGAGGGGAGATAATCGAGTGTTTTATGTGACATTCCACACCCCCTTGTACAAGATCCGATTCCAAAAAAAATATTTAAACCACCACAAGAACTTTAAGATTATTGATTAAGTTTTAAAAAGAGTACATATAATTTTGTAGTTTGTTTTTATGCGAGTAATTTCGTATTTTTTATTCAATTTGATAACTTTCTTTCCCTACAAAGATCATTCTATATTTTCTGAAAAATTATTGTTATTTTTTTTCGGAATCGCTAGCGCCGCTTTATGTTATCTTATCTCATTCTTGCGTCATCCTTTATGTTAAGTTATTTCCGCCCATCTAACTTATCTGTTTTTATATCAAAGTGTGTACAAGGCAGTATTAAACAGATTGCAGGAAATTTGAGAGAGAATTCCAAAAATTCTACAGACGAGATTGTTTTGAAATTCCGGAACGTTCGTCATCCCAACTGTTTCGTTAAAAGTCTATACTACAGCTGGGTAAATGTTTTTGGAAGTTTTGCTTAAAGTATGCGTGTATGTCTCGATATGCTTACAACGTTTCAAACTAACCTCCCTTAAATTGATGGAAATAGAAGAAGAATAATCTATCTGGAATACCATTTTGCTGGGAATAAAATTAATGAAATTCTTCAACTCTTTATTGTTGATGGGAAACGTGCATGGATGATCGAAGAGGTCCTGGCTGAATGGAAATATCTTGGAAGCGCAAGTTAGAAAATGTTCTTCGCCCAAGTGTTTGCAACTTCAGGGAAATCCGATACGCCACAAGCAAAAGAAGAAAAATATGGAAAAAATATTGTGATGTTGACATTAAACAAATTGAGGCTGTGAAATATAAGAATATATTGGAACGTTAGGAAGAGTTCAGAGAAACTCCTCAAGCTAACGCCATGTGTATCTTCTTCTTCATGTGCCATGTCAGGTCTCCTCGACGTCGGCTACCCTTATGGCGTAGGCTTCTCTGTCCTGGGCTAAATGGAACAGTTCCTCCACTCACTGGATTCCGGTCTACTATCTGATGTTTTTCAACAATATGTATAACGAGGCTCAACCTCAGGATCGTTAACCTTCAGAAGACTTGAAAAGATATCAAGGGAAGAGAAGTAAAATCTTTGTATCGTTAAGTAATTTGAAACATTAACGGCTAATTATTCTTTTTATTTCGCTTTAATAATGACTGCTGGCTTGTTTCCCTGCTGCAATGTTCTCTTGAGAAGCTGTATGCCTCATATGTTTACTTCCAGCATTATGCTGCTATTCTCTGTCTAGCTGACATTATCTGCTTCCCAAAATCTTAAAGTAACCAGGCAAAGTTTAACTATTGCACTGGAATTTGCAACCAACAAAGCTCGATAATATCTTTAGAAAGTATGTACTCTTTTTATGTCCTTTTTTATTTTTTTCTCGTTAATTTTACGTTTTCTTAACACATGTCTATCTCCTCCCCATAATGGTAAAAATGATGGGCTCACACTGGGTGCGCTGGCGTTTATAGGTATAGCGCTGGCACCTTCCGTTCGTTCGCGGTGGTACCATCTAACACCAAAATCCTCCTGAGGCACTTCATTTCGAAAGCTGAGACTTTTTGTGCTTGGGTTTTGGTCAGGTGCCAGGACTCACATCCATACAGGAGAATGGGCAACACACACGCATCAAACAGTTTACATTTTGTCTTGAAGACACTAAACGCTGACGCTTTCCATATTTTGGTCTTGTTGTTAAAGGCGCCACTTGCCATACCGATAGGTACGTATCGAGAGCTGAACCCCGAGGTCACAAGTGGTGGTAATGGTTGCTCCCAGGTATTTACTTAATTTTATACACCCGGGAGACCTAGTGACTGAGATGGACTTGGCTGGGACATGTGTAAGGATGCCGAATGACAGTTGGCCGAGGAGAGCCTGTTCTTCCTCCCACCAGGGTCCCGAAGACGATAAGGACCCTTTTATGCTGTGTTCCGCTCCTTCGAAGCAGAGCTGAGGAATCTGGACATGGTGTGGGAGGAGGCCACATTGCGCAAGATCGAGCACAATGAACTCCTGTTGCATCCCTATGCCCCTAAGTGGGGCGTAAAGGGAGTTTGAGTTGGATTGGATTGGAATTTTACGTTGCATTCGCTTTAAACATAAAACAAAATATCAATCAAAATATCTAGATATATGATGTAAGTACAGATATAAAATGTAAGATAGACAAATAACAAGTTGAAGGTAGGGAAGTGTGTGTAAAATTCAGTTACATCTATCCACATATTAAACTGCAATGTAATATGTAGCTACCTACGTGGATATTTCGATATCATTACCGAGTTAAAAACCCATCAAATTCGCTTTTACATACATTTAGTAGCTAGTTTATTTCATGAAGTGGGCTATAATAGTGAAAAAGAATGTTCACATGACATCTTATATTCCAATATTCGACTTCCTCGAAGCTATTTTAGAACCATCAAAAACGCCCCGGCGTCGTTTGAAAAAATACCAAATAATATGTTCGCAATTTTCTATGCGATGCAACGGCGGCGTTGTATTTTATTATCTTTTAAAACGTCATATTGAAGATACGTACGCAATTCTCTCCATCGAATATGATATCGTACAAATGAAAAAAAAAAATTCAATCAAACCAACCGAAATATTTGTCATACTTAAATTATATTTCTGTGAAAATTATTGATCGGAGGTAAACAAGCTTCTAGGGGAAGTAATTAATTTTTTTGCTGTCCTAAAAATGTGATTCATTGAGATTACACTATTAAATAATTCTATCATCTAAAATTTTTTGTGATATTGTAAAACAATAAGCAAATTTACATAACTCAAAGGTTATTTAATTTGTATTTTATTAAAAAGTATTTTGCGTGAAGTTTTTAATTCATCAAATGAAGCAAACCCAATAGTTATAAATAGCTTTGAACTGATAACATTAAATGACATTTTCAAGTTATTTACATACGTAGCGAACTCGATACAATATTTAACTTTAGTCACTCTGTTCAAATACTAGGTATTAATAAAATACATTTTTTTCATACACAACATTAAATTACTTTGGGACTCCCTCTCAACTATTGAGTGCCTCATTGTCCAAAAATCGTCCTTCGTTTGAAAATTTGTAACGCTTGAAAAATCATTTCGTTTGAGAAAACATTTTTTTTACAAAGAAATAAAATAATGCAGGGACAGACAAAATACTATCAGAGTGAAGTGAGATTCGAGTGCCCTATAACATGTGACGAAGTAGATATGTGATTTTTTTTCATGTAAGTAAGTATATTATTATCTGAAAATATTATTATTATTATGTTTATGGCATCCCATCCCTTGAGGGACGATTTGTGCCAGTTTCAAATATTTGATGTTTGCAAAACAAAAATATTACGCTTTAATTTATTATTTTTCTATTATTTTATATAAAGACTTACTATTTTTACATTCACACACGGCCTTACATACTTACAATCACGCCCTTACATACATACATTCTCGCATTTATATAAAAAAATATATACATACACGCACACACACATACCTACTGTTTATATAATTATGTAATTCTGTTTTACTGATTTTAAAATTTTTTTGTAGACAGAAAGCTTTTCAGAGTGTAACAGACAAGACATATTAATGGGGAACTGAATTTCATCAATTTCGTAATAAAGTTCATATGAATCTCTTATTGGGCAACCGAGGAAGACGTGGTCTAATGTCTCCATATCGAGTTCGCACTCACAGAGTGGAGACGAGGCTAAATTTATTTTAAATAGATGACTATCCAGTCTGTGGTGATTAAATCTCATGCGAGTCAGTGTGACTATTTCTGATCTGGAGAATTTGAATTCATGGTACCATGGCTTTCTGGAGATAGACTCCTTAATGTCCCGATAAATCGACCCCTTAGCTCTACCTACCTCATCCCAATGATCGGTCCAGGCCGACATTGCTCCGAGAAAGGCAGAACGTTTTATATCACTCAGGGGGAGTTCAAAATTTCGTGGGACCAATCCATTGCTGGTGGCCTCTTTTGCCAATGCGTCTACGTCCTCATTGGGTGTTATACCACAATGAGCCGGGATCCAAGCGATGACAATATCTCTCCCTTTTACTTTACGACTATATAGGTTTCTCCTAATGTCCAAGATAATACAGTTGTCAGTAACTGAGCCGGACGCAAGTACATTTACTAGAGATAAGGAATCCGTGAAGATGATTGCTCTTTCCAATTCATGGTGATCGCACAGAGTGAGAGCTTGGTGCAGAGCAGTACACTCTGCCGTGAAAACGGAGGCTTCCGGAGGAAGTTTTAGCATTGATTTTATTTTGAGTTTGGGGATGAGAACCGCCGATCCAGAATGATCATTGGTAGAAAATTTGGAGCCATCAGTAAAAATTTGGATGTGGTTTGGCCAAGAAGAGTCAGCTTTTGAAAAGAACGTCTGATTTATTCGATTGGAGGACATTTTAGGAGTTTTACCGATACCGATATTTTCAAAGACGGTTGGGGAGAATTGCAAGACTTCCAAAGGAAGGTCATAAACAGCGGATGGAAAGGGGTAACGTTTAACGCCAAACTGAGTCATGTAATTACTGTAACTGTTGCATAAATAAGGACTCGATTTATTTTTCCAGTAACCGTTAACGTGATATAGGTTACGTAGTATGGGTAAATTTTTTAGCAATGGATGGTCAGTGAAAGTCCGTTTTTTAATAAAGAAGGAATCAGATAGATATTGTCTTCTAATCTTTAGTGGCATATCAACACATTCCACCTGGAGAGAGTTGTTTGGAGTGGAGGGCATTGCGCCAACCAAGAGCCTTAAAGATTTTGTTTGTACAGCATCCAGCTTGTTCACCAAGGTTTTGGATATTGGAGTCAATAAAAAGCTACCGTAATCTAAGTGGCTGCGAATTAATGCATTGTATATATTCTTCATGGAGGAAGGGTGGGAGCCCCAAGAGGTGCCAGAGATCGCTCTAAGTATATTTAAACCTCTTTCGCATTTGGCCAGTGTATGAGTTACGTGAGGGTTCCAGGTCAATTTCCTATCTAAAGACATACCCAAAAATTTTACCTCTTCGCACTGAGGAATTATATTTCCGTTAAGCTCTACAGAAATGGATGGATTCACGTGCTTTCTGGAGAATGATACAACTCTCGACTTTTGAGGGGATAGGAATAAGTTATTCCGTTCCATCCATGTATTGACAATATTTAAGGCTCCTGTCAAAGCTCTTTCAGCGCATACATTATTTTTATTAGTAGTATATATTGCAATATCATCCGCGTATTGAATCAATTGACAGTCATCAGGTATCTTGGGGAGGTCTGAACAATAGACGTTAAATAAGATAGGGCTTAAAACTGACCCCTGAGGAAGGCCCTTCCAGACCACCCTGTGGTCTCCAGGAACGTCTCCGCTCACTGAAATGCTTCTCTCCGTAAACATGCTAAATATCAATGTGGCAATTTTGTGAGGGATACCAAGACTTACAAGTTTTTTGAAAAGAAGAGGGATAGAGACATTGTCGAAAGCAGATGTTATATCAAGGAATACGACCGACATCGGATTCTTCTTAGTAAAAGCAATCTGGATATCCGTGATCAATACACTCAAATTATCTACACAAGACAGTGACTTTCTAAAACCAAACTGTGTAGAAGGTAGTATAGAGTTGTGTTCTATATACCAAACCAGTCTGCTTTTCAAAATGTGTTCCAGAATTTTCATGGCGCATGCGGACAAGGCTATAGGCCGGTAAGAAGAAGCGAGTTTAGGATTTTTTCCAGGTTTTAAGATGGGAATAATTAGCTGGTGTTTCCAAGAGTTGGGAATGTTTCCCGAAGATAGTATTTTGTTGAGAAGGTCGAGGAAGGATTCGATAAAGATGTCAGGAGCTTTCTGAAAGAAAGCGTACGGAATTCTGTCTTCGCCAGGAGATGAATGCCTTACCGATAGTAGGCAGAGCTTTAGTTCATACATATTTACTTTTTCTAACAATCTATTGTTATTTTGAGGAAGATTTCTGTTATTTATACAAGGGGGAATAAGTTGGTCCAAATTAGGGGCAGTAGGAGGAGCTAGGTTATTTAAAAACTCCGAAAGCCAGTCAGAAAGAGGAGCAGAAGCTCTGGAAGTCTGGAAGGAACCCTTGAAGCGTCTGATCATATTCCAAACATGTGAAGGGGGAGAATTCGGGGACAGAGAAGAGCAAAAGGTCTGCCAACTCTGTCGCTTTTTAGCTCGTAGTTTTTTTTTTACCTTGGCTTGTATGGCCTTTGCCTGTATAAAGGAGTCTGAATCAAATTTTTTTCTAAAGTTTCGCATAGCTTGTTTTCTTTCAGTGATAAGATCAGAGCACTCCTGATCCCACCAAGGAGCATTTTTCGTGTTTTTGCTCGATTTATTTCTAGAGGGAATGCTGTTATTAGCCGCCTCGTAAATAATCTGTGTCAGGTCATCATAATGCTTTTGGACAGGAGACTTGGACGTATCTCCGATTTTAGACATGGATTCCTTTACGATTTCGGCAAATCTAGCCCAGTTTGCCCTTTTTGTACTGTATAATTGTCTGCTGTAAGAAATTTTTCTGGATGGAGCTACGGATAGAGTAACAAAAATTGGGTAGTGGTCGCTAGAAAATGGGTCGTCTAGGATACTCCAGCTTGATGAACAAGCCAGATTGCCAGTACAAATTGTTAAGTCCACTGCACTTGGATTCTGGTTAGGGGAAGTCAGTCTGGTTGGCGAACCGTCATTCAAGATGCATAGGTCATGCTTATCTACAAATGACAATATTTGGTTACCCGCTCTGTCAGTTAGGGCATTGCCCCAGGCAACAGCATGGGCATTGTAGTCTCCGAGCAGGAAAAATGATGTTGGAAGTAAAGGGACAATCGAGTTGAAATAATTACTGTCAAATCCACCATTTGGGGGAATATATACAGAGACGTATCCAATACCGTCAATGCAGACAGCAATTATTTCGAAAAAGGGATTGCTTGGAATTGGAATAAGATCACAATGGAGAGATGATTTCACCAATATGGCTACTCCACCTCCCCTGCCCTCAACTCTGTCATTTCGAAAGACAGAGTTACCAGGAATATTATAGGTATAATGTGGTTTGATCCATGTTTCGTTTAAAGCTGAAAGGTGAATAGAGAATTGATTTAACATATGTATAATATCTGATTTGTTGGAGATTGCGCTTCTGCAGTTCCACTGAAGAATATTCAATTGATTATTATCTGACATATTGAATTATTAGTAGGTAATAAACGTTTACTAGAATAAATAGTTTGAATTCGAAATAACAAATAGCATTCTCCAACGAAATGCTGAGAATGCTGTTTGTCTATTCTTTTTCTATGATCGTTTTAATAAGAGGAAGTATTTTTGAAGTGAACATATCAGATTTGTTAAAAATAATATCAAGCAACAGCTCTAGGGCTGATTTCAAAGAATTTGTCTCATCGGTGGAAGATTTTGAAATGTTATTTTTGAGAGATGAGGTACTCTCATTTAAGATTTCGTTATCGGATGGTGTTAAAGTGAATGACTCTGGAGTTGTAAGAGCACATCCTGGAGTTAGATTCACAGCCTGCCCGTTAGTGTAAAAAAGGTTGTCTATGTAAGATTTATCATTATACAGAGGTGAAACTTTTTTGAGAGGAGCTGAGTTAGCTTTAGTCGAGATTGTAACTCGTCGACTAGAGTTTAGGGAATTATTAGGAACTTGGACTGAGGGGAGTTTCCCTTCTAAGGGCTTGACAATTTCACTATAGGGTTTGCTAGATTTCGGGAAGAGCTTAACAGCCTGGGCGAACGATAAGTTGTCCGCAGCCATAACCTTTTTTATGTCTCTTTGCCTTTTTAGTTCGGGACAACTAGAGTGCAGAGCACTATGATCTCCATGACAGTTAGGACACTTCACCTCTTTAGAGGTGCAATTATCCTTGTTATGTTCAGTGGAACTACAGATTGCGCATCTGGGTTTGGATCGACAATTTTTCCTTAAGTGCCCAAATCTAGCACAAAGGTGACAAATTATAGTAGGTTCAGAGTATAGTTCTACTGGTAAGGAATTATAAAATAAGTAAATGTTTTTGGGCAAGATTTGCCCGCGGAAAGTCAGAATACAAGTAGTTGAAGGGACCCATGATATTTTATTAGTGTCTTTGTCAACTTTTTTCCTATTAAGTCGGCGGGCTTTTAAGACTTATCGAGGATCCAAATGTGGAAGAATTTTCAACGATATCAGATTCAGATAATTCCAGGGGAATATCTCTAACTAGTCCTGATTTAACCAACTTATAAGTCGGAATAAAGGCCTTCAATTTGTTTTCGGAGACAAAGGTCGATTTAACGAACTCGTTTGCAGATAAATAATTATTAAATGTTAGAGAAATTTTATATCTGTTTTCGGCTCTAATACATTCAGGTTTTATGCAGAGAAAGTTTCTCCTATATAAGAAATTCCCGAATGTTAGCGGATGCAAATGAGTGTCGTCAGCGTTCTGAACAAACACGACAAATGGCCAGGGAATATCCGGTGTATATAACAATTCATTTTGGATCACGTGGCTCGTGTTCTGAGCAAGAGAAACATCTTTGTCTTTAATTGTATTTTCAGAGTTAGTTTCAGCAAGTTTACGTTTTTTCCCCGACTCTGGAGGGTCAGAGACCGATGAAATCACCCCAATGTCAGGGGGTATCTCACCTCCATCACGTTCCTCCATTTTTTAAACGTCACATATAATAATATTCACAAGTGATTTAAATACAAAATAAAGAAACAAAAATAATAAAGAAATAATAATTACGTATTTACGTACCGCGCCGTCCCGATGCAACAATAACGTCGCACGGGACAAACAAAACAAAATAATATAAAAAAATAAATGTACAGTAATTTAAATGGTGTTAAACTAAATACAAAAATAATATTTAAATAAATAAAAAGATAGTAAGAATTAGTCAAAAAGAAATAGAAAAAAAAAAAACTTATCGAGTGTAGAAAAAATCAAATTCCAATAGTAATTAATTCACGCAGCACAAAACACGTCCAGCGGGGAACTTGTTTCACCGTCGACCCTTATCTGAAAATAACGAGATATCAAATTAAAATATTTCCTTTGTCAATCTGCCTTTATATTGTGGGTTCGTCCCTTTCGAGATCACTCTGTCAAATAGTTGTTTTAAAATAGTTTGCCAAACTTTGTCAATTATGTGACAAGACCACGAGCATAAAATGGCAGGGCATGAGTGCTCGCGTGGAAGGGGGACGGCATGACAATATAATGAAAGAGAAGACACGAAGAATGTAGGAAGTTATGAAGCGGATACATAGTAGGTATTATTATCTGTTTCAATTTCGTGTCGTTACTTTTTATTCCCAACTTGATTGACCTTCAACTTCTTGAGACGATAAACAATTCCAGTTTCCTTTGTACAGAATATTCCTTTAAAGTTTAAGCTTCATCGAACATCTACATTTACCTATAAGTAATAAGACGATATTACTACATCACTTCACCATCAAGTCACCAAATACTTCCTCCTATTACATTTATCTATGTTTTTAGAAAATAATGACGTGTGCACACGTGCGACGTTGGCGGTAATGTAACGCACGCAACGCACCTATTTTCCATACTAGGTACGTATGAAATATGGTTAGTTGCATGCAAAGTTACATGCGTTACATAATAGATAAGTAGGTACGTACGTGGTTCTTGTGCGCGCAAAGATGGAAGTATGGTTCATTGCATGCGTTACGTTACCTCTCGCGGCGAAGATGTGTACACGCCATAAATCTTGAGTTCTCTCACCAAATTAAGTTTCAAATACATTTTATTTTGACTAACTAAAGAAAAAAATCTTTTATTTATCACATGAGATGGGCGTGCAAAAATAGAAATAGACGTAGTATCCACCAAGTGAGACTTTCATTGAATAAAAAATAAAAAAAATCCTTGAATCTACATAATATTTTAGTCCGTTTATATTTTTGAAGGCGCATCAATCGTAGAAAACAGACGTTAAGGTCAGATATTAATATGCCCAGAGCCGTGCAAAATGCCGGAGAGCGTTCTTAAATATATTTTTCCACATAAGCTAAATATAAATAAATATATGATATATTTAAAGCTATTTAAACAATTTTCAAAAAAGATTGTGAGCCATCTTTTGGAAACAAAATTACCCACTCGTGTAAACGTTGAATGGAATCTTGGTATTACGGTATTAAAATGTAATAAAATAATTGGAGATTGATTTGTTATACATATAAATGTTATTCAAATCTTATTATTCTCAATAAATAAAGATTTAATGAAAAAACTTGCAAAATAATTCCTCCATTTTGAAGTTTGACATATTTTACATATACAGTGGTCGGTAAAACAGCTGCCTTTATAACACATAGCACAAATCACCCTCTATGGGTGGAATGCCTAATTAATTATCACACACATAGAGGGTGTAGGGAATGTAGCCAAGATTCAAACCATAGAGAGAGTAAAACTTGCAAATTATGTCGGTAGGTTCGTATAATATTGAGGTCGGTAAAAAAGTAATTCTTCTTTTTCTGTGCTTATGTCAGTTATAGAGGTCTGTTAAGCAATGGGAAGCTAGATTAGAATTAATTACCTACCGATCAAGCCTGACAATCGGAATCAAAAACGTAAAGCAAGACGGGTATAAGCTAGTCCATTAATATTTATAGGCATAAAACTTAAACAATGATTATTATGTAAGACCGATATGAATGAATGTGCAGCCCGGTGTATCGACGAAAGAGAACGCAAATGTCTGGAGGCCTTCGAAATATGAACGTACCTATTTAGACGAATGTTGAAAATGTTTTGGAGGGATCATAATCTCGAACGAAAATGTTCTTACAAAAATTTGAACACCACATCATCGGAGGGACGCGCAAGATGGTTCAGGTCAGGATGGCTGAGAAATACAATGAGATTTTTTGCCTTTCTTCCATTTCATAAACTTGGGGTCGTAAGACTGTAACGAATCAAAAAAACTACACAATTAAAAATATATAAGTAGTATTAGTGATAATTATAGTATTAGTAATGTAAGGTAAGGTAGGTACCTATCAATAAAATCAATACAATTTATATATTTGAGGAACTTTATTCTAACTTTTTGAAATCATAAAATAAATTAAGCTCATTAAAAATAATTACGATATAAACTTTATTAAAAAATTTATGGCAAAATTTTGAGATTTTTTTTTTGAAATAACTAAACTATATGCCCAACATCACTAAAACGAGTACCTAAGTTGGAAGGTATAGAGAATTTATTTATAAAATTACAAGGAAAATGCTATAAGTTCTGAAAAAAAAAATAAAAAAAGTTCATCGCATAAGGAAATAAATAATAATAATATTTAATATGTATTTTGGAAGTTATAAAATTTCTGGGCAAATAAGCAACAAACATATAAAATGTTATCTTTACAAAAGTTAATGTAAATTTATCAACTTTCGGTTCGTTTACAAGGGAAAAATGTCTGTAGTTACTTAAAGCAATCATCCTAACGATAAAATACTTCTTTGTTACGTTTTGCTCGATGGAAAAACTTTTCACGGAGTGTGAATATGTTTTTCGATACAATATGGTACATTGTCGTTGCCCACAAATTTTACTTGTACGCAAAGTCAGACTTATGATCAATTTACTAAATTGGTGAGAATGAAATTCTAAAAATCTGGTATCTATTCATTTATCTTTATAATTATCTTGATTTATTTATTTAGAAGTTCGCATGAGTGAATGAGATAGGAATGCTCATTATCTTTTACTTAATATAATAATTGCAAGATATGACTGAATATAGAAATGAATGATTTGTTTATTTATGAAGAAGTTCACATGAGATAGAAATGTACTTAGTCTTCTGCTTAATATAATAATTTCTATATAGGACTAAACAAAGAAATGAATAATCAAAGCGAAAAGTCAAAATCGTCACTGGATTAAAATCCTCCCTAATGTGATAGTTCTGCCTGCCAGCAGCCATAAACCTTTATGCTTGTCATGCATTTTGTTCCACAGCCAGTTGAATTCAGAAAAAGTCTGAAATACTAAATTTTGATCTAACTCTCCCTTGTGGGGAAATTGTTTTTCTAGTTGCTCTGGCAAGATTCATACAAAAGGCTTCTATTGAATATGAAAGTGGAAGGTACTTTCAGTTAAATTTTTATCTTTTATCCCTTCTGAAGAAAAGGGCTCATGTTGTCTCCCTTTCCCCCTAAGTAGGGTCCAAAATGGAGTATCGATTGATTAACTTTTTATTGAGGCAAAGTAGAATTTCCCAACAGATGTCAACTTGATAGGCCACAATATCTGGCACCCAGTTATGCTTTAAGCCATTGGTGAAGGAAGGATTAAGAGATCAACTGCATGCGGCTGGCTAAGGACAGGGAGGCATGGAGAGATACTTCCCTTCTCTCTTTCTGACTAAACTACTTGCAAATCGTCAAATTCGGAATAATACGCTCGGAACAAACCTCATAACTACTCAAAATACTGTCACTTTGCACAACAAGACCAGAAATACCGGAACAGGAGTAAAGGAAGCAACCACAAAACATTTGGCGAGTCCTTTATCATTACAGTCCACTTCTTCTTCGTTCTTCTGCGTATAGGGATTGCAATCCGGAAAACCGGATCCGGTTTTCCGGCGGATCCGGCATCAAAAGGCTCATATCGGATCCGGCACAAATTGACGGATCCGGAGATCGGATCCGGTTAATCATATTTAGGGATTTTTCGACACAGACCGGACTCGAATCCGTATCCCTAGCAATTCCACAGGGTCGTTGTAGGTACTCATAAAGGTAATAAGAGAAGAGGAGGCAAATCCGTCACACTGATCGCAGTGTAATGCTGTTTTTGCCTCCCTGTGCCCAAAGTGGGGTTAAGTAGTGTTGACTGATTGTATTGATAGCATTGACTATCCAATGAAAAGGCATCTCGTAGAAAAATGGCGTGAGCATAATTAGCCAACAAAAATATATTAACCTATTTAAAAGCAAAACTATTATGATTGTTATCTGGTATACATTAGATTGTTTGTGCATTTATATTCAAGGATAAAACTGAAATAATTTCTCAAACATTAAATTTATTCTCGATATAGGAGTGTCTCTGAATATTTCCGGTTATAAGTATTACTTCTAGGACGCGGATGTCTAACTGCACATCCAACTTTGATTTGAATTGAAGTAGTATTGCCCCAGAACAGACTTTGTCTAGTGGGGCAGTAAATTCCAATAATTATATATGTAAACTGTTTGTTGTGTAATTGATAATGGAAAATAAAATAAATAAATAAATCTCTTTAGTGCTCGTCCAAGGGTATTTTGGTTGATGTGATTTCATCCTCTACCAGAATCACCGGATCCGTTTTGTTGACGTGATCATTCCAGTAACGCCTTCTATTGCTTTGCTACCCCATTGCCTGCCGTTCTCGATATCGCAGAAGCTCCGAATTCGGAGTTTCTAACTCTACCTCGAATGGTTTATTCCACAATGGGTTGGAGAGTTTTAGAGAATCTTTCTTTATCGTGGTGTCGGTTCTCTGAGAATCTTTCTTTTCAAATCATGATCAATCAAGCAGGTTAAAATAAATATTTTCGTTAAATTTGAATTTGACTTTCATAATACGTAATCTAATTTGTATTTTTTTTTCTTTTGAAACTATTTTTTTATAGTTTTTACCATTTAAAAGTAGTCATACCCTTATAAAACTACTTTCGTATATGTGCTGTTTTATTTTTAGCCTTCATTATTGTTAAAAATGTCAATTAATCAAGGTTATTTCAATCCGGTCGGATCCGATCGGATCCGGCCGGATTGACGAAAATCCGGTTGGATCCGGCCGGATTCAAAATGAGACCGGATTGCAATCCCTATCTGCGTACTCCCTGCTTAAATCTGATGGAAGACGCGGTGAACAGTAGGTATTTGTATCGAAAGAGAAGATATCTGTGACGCTTCTACGAGTCTCTGCTTGTAAGGGCCTACAAGTGGAGAATAATAATAAAAATATAAAGCCATTTATTGAAAAAAAAAATACAGAATATCTAATATAAATGAAAGTCGGGTTAGTGCGAACACTTATAACTCGAGATCGGCTCAACAGATTCTTCCGATGTGCGATTCATTGGATTATTCTCCGCTCCTGATAACATATAACTAGGGATTGCAATCCGGTCTCATTTTGAATCCGGCCGGATCCAACCGGATTTTCGTCAATCCGGCCGGATCCGATCGGATCCGACCGGATTGAGCTAACCTTGATGAATTAACATTTTTAACAATAATAAAGGCTTAAAATAAAACGGTACGTATACGAAATTAATTTAATTAGGGTATGACTTCTTTTAAATAGTAAAAACTATAAAAAATATAGTTTTTTTTTTTTAAATAAAATTACAAATTAGATAACGTTTTATAAAATTAAAATTGAAATTCATCGAAAATAAGTAACATATTTATATAACCTGCTTGATTGATCCGACATAAAACCGACACCACGAAAAAGAAAGATTCTCAAAACATCACCAACCCATAGTGAAATAAACCATTCGAGGCAGAGTAAGAAACTCCAGATTCGGAGCTTCTGCGATATCGAGAACGTCAGGCAATGGGGTAGAAATAGAAGGCCTTATTGGAAAGACCACGTCAACAAAACTGATCCGGTGATTCTGGTAATTATAAGAGGATGAAATCACATCAACCAGCAGACCCTTGTAAGAGCACCAAAAAGATGGATGAGCAGTTGGACATGCACGTCCCAGGAGTAATACCTATAACCGGGAATAATCAGAGACACTCCTATATATTATCAAGAATAAGTCTTTGAGAAATTATTTCAGCTTTATCCAAAAAAAAAAATCAATCAAAATCCAATCGTTTTTTTCAGCACACTCATTGTTACAGACTACCGAACTAATTTAATAAAAAGCAGACAATTATCATAATTATTTTGCTTTTAAAAAGTTTAATATATATTTTATTGGCTAAATAATTGTTTAATATTCCGGCCATTTTTCTAACAGGTGTGTTTTCATTCGATAGTCAATACTTTCAATACGATCAGTAAACACTAGCTTTAAAATCCTACATTGGGCAGAAGAAGCAATAGCAGCATTCCACTTCGCTTACTGTTACGCATTTGCCTCCTTTTTTCTTTTTATCTTTATGGGAACCCACAATTTTACCTACAATGACCCTGTGAAATTGCTAGGGATACGGGTTCGAGTTCTGTCCATGTTGAGTTTGTTGAAAAATCCTTTGATATGATAAACCGGATCCGATCTCCGGATCCGTCAATTTGCGCCGGATCCGATATGATCATTTTAATGCCGGATCCGCCGGAATACCGGATCCGGTTTTCCGGATTGCAATCCCTACATATAACTAATAAAAAATTGAAAAATGTATAAGAAATAATATGTAAAATTTAAATTATTAATTGTATTTAAAGTTAGTATGGAACGAATTTCATGCGACGCTATCTTTGAAAAAAATCAAACAACAAAATTATTGTCTTCTACACCTGCACCCTCTCATTCTCGCATACGTATTTGTCACTCTAACAGTAGCCCATCCCACTTACTCCATCGTTTCGGGCGTTTTCGAAATTTTTGATACAAAGTCAACCAAGATACCAAAATATGCAAGATACCCATCGAAAATGAGTTTATACTTAACTTAATGATTTTCGATGATTTATGAAAATATAATATATACCTAGCTCATATAATATGATAAAGAACTGTTGAACTGTTCGTGGAAGAACTCCCCATTCTTCTACGAAATTATAAATAATACAATTTCAGATAAACACCCTTTCCTCTTATAGGAGAGTTTACATCGTTCGATGGTGTGGGGCGAGGAAACGAGGAGACGAATTTATTTATCTTTGTTCTGTAATATATTTTTATGATGTTTGTATATTTCGTAATTATGACTCGAAATACATTTGTTGAGAAAGATAAACCTTTAAGCAGATATAAACTAATAATTATTTCAATAAATTGTAGGTTAGCTGGTAGATATAGTTACCTAATTTGTCTCATACTTACTTTCCGTTACATGGGGTATCTTTTTATATTCTTTGTGATTCTCCAATAGAAACTTGTCAGAGATTATGAAAGTTTTTCCCCCAGAGGGAACTGTCAGCCGAATCAATGAGCTAATAAATATTGTTTGTTATAAATAAGATACTAGAGAAAAATCTTGGGTACCTTCCCTTATGACTTAAAATATTGTATTAGAGAAACCATTATTCTGTAAGCCTACCTGTGATTTTTCCAGCTAACGACATTTCTACATATAAAAATGAACACCTTTTTTTCGTGGTCAACCAATCACGCGTGAACGCCCCGACAAATTTCTATTGTTAAAATGAAAGTTCTTATCAATGAAAAAAATATGAAAAATTCAAAGAACATTAGGAATATAAGAAAACTTTAATTAGGTAACCGTTTTGTAACTAAATTGACGTTTGACAGAAACTATCAGTTGTTTGATAGTTGGTGCGATTGACAGAATGCGGATGGAAAATATATGGTTTAAATTATAATTATTTAATTAGTTATTCGTTCGAAAAGTAGACGTTCACACTCGCTTGAATTTGGGAAGTTGCCTTGGAGACGTCCATAAAAATAATCATAGACTCCGGTAAACTAGAAATCTCAATTGAAAAACAAACAGACCGGGAATCGAACTCACGGGACTTCTTGATCTGAAGTGAGCGTCTATAGGAATAGGTTACTGGGGTTGATTTCCTTACAAACTGATTTCAGATGAACATACGAAACTAGTACATATCAAGTCTAAATCAATAATCCAATAATGATTACATACAGTACATTTACAATAATTAATTACCACATTAATGATTCTGATACATATGTAACAGCAATTGTAAGTAACAAACATGGTTTAATTAGATTTGGAATAAGAGTAAACAGCCCTTGAATAATGATAATAATTATTGAACAAAGGTAACGAACTTGCCTTCTAACAAATAGATAGGTACCTACATACAACCAAACACATGTTACAACTGAGCTAAGTTTAGAAGTCCATGGTGGCTTATCGAATCTCGTAGGTACCTTGTCTTGTTAGTTTTATGTAAGTTAATGAAAGCAAAAATGTGTACATTTTATCAACTTGAACTGATAACGTCTGATAACTCAGTAGATTTTCTTTTAAGTTTTTTCAAGTGAGCTTTCGTACAACACAAATCACTGAATATTATATCACATAACATCCAAGATAAGTCTGATCGTACGCACGTGCAATAATTCAACCACTTCGTTTTTAAGCCAGTACCTACGTACATTCCCAAGAGAGGGCCGCGGTCAGATCTGCAACCAAATTCAGTGTATTTATTTTTTAATCTCAATATCATTGGACTTAAAAAAGACAGATTCACCTCCGTCACAAGAAAAAATGGTAAACGTCCTTAGAGAAGGGCCTTTTGATTATACAATATAATTAATCTTTGTTTTATTTTATAAAAGCAAGTACTTATTAAAATCGGCACAAAAATTTGGCCTTTCCTTTTCCTTTCCTTCTCAACTCTGTGCTCGTCGCATATAAGAGTAGGATTTTTGTTGATTTGAGCAATCAGTCATGCAGGGGAAGATAAAACGTGTGCTCGAATATTACAAAAGAATAATGGCCATTACACATTTCTGTCTAAGCACCGTCACGTTTTTTTTCTGGGAACGCGAAAAAGCTAACGTTCTTATTATCTGATTCAAAGCTTCGCCGAAGTGGCTATTTTTATACCCGAGAACATCTGTGAAATATCAAAATGTTTAATAAAATAATTAATGTCGCGAGATTAAAATAAATGTTCGTTATCGGTTTTCAACCTATGTACATTGTACATTGAATTCAAAGGTCTTCTTATTATCCTCTTCTTCATCTTTGCAGGCCTTGTAGTCTGCAACTCACGACGTGGGGTCGTCCTCTTGCTAGATCGATTCCCAACTATCCTTCCCCTCCCACCTTTTTAATGGTCTGCCTGAAAGCCGTCCCAATGCAATAGGCTGTTCAATGCCATTTTCCTGAGGGAATCTGTACCCGTATTCTAAGTTTTAGCGGAAGGTAGTCACGGAAGTAAAGTGAGTATTACACGAAACATTTTGTATGGAAAACGTATATAGCGCCGCCTTAAGGATATTTCTAGAAACAAAAGCGATTCTCGCATTCGATACGTATACATACAAAACGTATTGTCTAATACTCACTTTACTTCCGTGACTACCTTCCGATGAAACTTAGAATACGGGTAATGTAGTAGTGATCACATGCTCCTAGAATACAACGAGGTGATGTCCATTGACAAACTTGTAAAATATAAAAAAAACCCTGAAAAAATCTATTTAATCTAACGGAATTCTCGTTGTATTAGGTATATACATTTTCATAATTCGGTGGGGAGATTCATGTTATTGATAAGTAGTGACTTGGAAGGGAGTCTTCCATTCAAATGTTTTATGCAACACTTGTTCGTTTTATGACTTACAAAGATCGGGATATATGTACCTACCCGTCTCCTAAAACCCACAAAAATATCACCGGGGCCTACTTTATTTAACAAACGCTTTCCTATCACCTCCCGAGGTTATCAAGTGTTTGCTTACGCAACTTTTTTCCTTCTTTCACCCTTAATTTATATTTCCACGCGATTTTGTGAGGCGTGCCGGCTTGGTAATTGTAGCCAGATTTTCCTCCCTGTCGTCGACGCACGAAAAATATCACTCATGTGTAAACTGAAAATAAGACCTAAGTGCACGATATTATAATAAAATTGAATTATACTTTTATACAGACAACTATTTATTCCTATTTTGATTTTATCGTCAAAATCAATAAATTTTCGAATTTTACATCGGAAATTTCTTAAATTCTGAACCAATCTACACAGACTTACGAATGCCTTCTTTCTGCATAAAAACTTTCCCCGTGGAGGTAGTCAAATTCGTCAAATCCTCGAAATTCCTTATCATGGAACACTTCAGATGACGAAAAATCCCATCCCTCCTGCAAGACGCACACTTAGGTACATTCTTAGTTGTCCTATGAAATGGACGATAGCATAGAGGGCGTTAGCGTCGCATGAAATCCGTTCCATACTAACTTTAATATTATATTTTACATTATTTCTTATGAATATTCAACTTTGTAATAGTTATTCTGTTATCCAGAGCGGAGAAGAATCCAATTTAATCAAACATAGGAAGAATCTGTTCAGCCGATCTCGAGCTATAAGTGTTCGCACTAACCCGACTTTCTTATATATTTTAGATGATGAGAACTCCGTTGTAATATGGTGAGAACATTAAGCTACCAAATTTGAAGAGAAACTATTTACAGTTGATGGCTTTATATAAAATAGTGTAAAATACGTATATTCAAGACATATGTCAAACCTGTCATGACATACGCAATTGAAACTTGGTCTGATACACCAAGAACACATAGAAACCTTACCTTTCCAAAACCCATAGATTATATAGTACATACATAAAAAGCACCATGCGTACAATGTAGACTAGGTAGAAACAGGATAGCCAAGGTGCCAGCTGAGGTATACCACAGGGAAACAGGTCACATGATGAGAAGTAAAAGTAGAAGTCTCTCAGCTATGTTTAAATTTACACTTATCTCTTTTTTTTAACTTATCACGCCGTGTCCCTGAAGGGGTAGGAAGAGAGAACGGACCTCCATAAGCATACTTCTTTCGCTTCTGCCACCCACATATCATTTCTCATACACCCTCTCCTATTTACCTTACTTCTTACCTGGGCTTCCTTGAGGAAGGAATCAATGTGTTCGATCCACGTCATTCTCGGTCGGCCACGCTTTCTCCCACCTTTCCTTTCAGTCTTATGAATACCTACTCTTTGTCATTCTGTTTGCATCCATTCTTTCCACACGCCCAAGCCATCTCAACTTGTTAACTTTCATTTTTGTCCGAACAACACTAACTTCCATTCCACATTCCTTCCTAATATTTTCATTCCTTTCCATATCCTGTAAAGTTTTTCCACATATTCTTCGTATAGATTTCATCTCCACTGCATTTATACTATATTCTTCTTTTTTCGTCCATGTCTACGTTTCAAAACTATACATCATCGATGGTAACAGAATTGCGTTATGCACTAGTTTCTTACTAAAGTCTGATTTCACGTATAATGAAATCTTCACAAGAGTCAAATTTTATGTGTAACAACGGTATTTTGTATGGTTAGTTCTCTAAAGCGGGTTGTTGTGTTTACGTTGGTGACCTACCCTTGCTACTGAATGCTCATAAAGGGTGTTTGGTGGCGCATTATTCATTCATCCACTTGAACGTTCAAATCCCTAGTTCGTCGCATTTATGACCATTTTTATATCACTTGATATTTTAAAATACTTTACCACTTTACCCAGATTACGCAACATTCCCAAGGAACCATAAAATGGGTAAAAATGAAACTTATTGATCAACCATTAAAAAATTTGTAACGGAAATATCAAATTCTTATATATTTAACAATGTTTTTCTACTTGATGACATTACCATATTCCACATTCTAATAAAAAAATAAGGGACAAAAATATTTATAAACTTCCAAGCAAATAAATTTACTTTTCTTCATACAAAGATGTCAGTGTGATATTTTCACAATATTTTCTCAACAAGGTACTGTAAGCTTTGAATCATGATATTATACACTTTCTACAATATAAACATCGAATATTTTTACCCATATTCAGGTACGAGATTTTGTGACACACCCTGAATATGTAAACCCGGACGTAATTTAAAGTTTGAAAGTGTGAATTCGGAGTGTGTGATATCGCACGTAATTTACACACTATTTACCTTTATTATTTATTTATTTAATGTTTCCTTATTTATTTGTGTACACATGTGTTGGGGACAAAATATTAAAACTTGCAATATTCTTTTGGGGTACTTAAGTGAACTTTTCCTTATCTAAGTAGGAACATTGTTCATCTCGATATTATTTTACATACAAGAGATTCTTCGGGTTATTCCGGACTTTAATTAGATAAAGTACCTATATCTTGATGTTCTTCTTTAATACCATAACCATTCACTGCTGCAGACATTTCAGAGTTAAAGGGCCACGGTTTTGGTTAGGCGAACGCCCTTCCACGTTGGCCTAACCACGTCGACATTATCCACCGAGGTTGGTTACTCAACGTTTATTAATATTACAGGGGAGGCCAATTTCAAGGAGGTCAGGTGTGGTATTTGAGATCAAATCAATGTTAAGTGATTTCAAACAACCCGAGCGATATTGCATAAGGAATCGATCAAAGTGAATAAAGCTGCAAGTGATTTCCCAATGTCCAAATTCTCATTATAGCTGCCAAATTTACATTTTCTCAAAACAAATACATCGTGATCAAGAAATAAAATTCTATCAAAAAATCATTTATGATGAAAAAAAGAGCACAATAATATTTTTACTGAAAATAAAAAAAAATATTTTGTTTTGATTGCTGTTTTTAAGGGAGTATTTGAGGAAAAAAAACAACACGAGTAATTTTGACGTAAAAACGGTTTCTAAAATTTTGGTGCTCCATAAATTTATCGAATCGAGCAGATAATTTTAGAGGAGTAATTATGATACTTTTAGTGGAACAGTCAGTTAATATACTTACTTTTTTCATTTATCACTAAGCGGATTTCATAAGGAATCGGAGTGCAATTTGTTTATTTATGAGTTATTCGTATATTTATGTTATTTACCTATTGATAAAATAATTTTGCTTTCATTTTACATTTCAAATTCAAAATACATATAATCTTGCTAGTGACCAAGGAGAAAAGATATAGGTATATTTAAGGTTACTTTGTTGACTCATCGTCCTGAATGAAAATAATATAAATGCGCTGCCAACGTTACAACAACAAACCCAATTTACGTTATCTTTACATGAGAAAGTTACTAGATACTTCCAACACCAGGCACCACCAGCTACATACTATAATACGGCTGATGAATTTATTACAGAGTGTCGCCGGAGCATCATGTTGTACGATAAATAATTCCCATTATTGCATTTCTCACAAGTCGAGGAAGTCGCAAAACAGGGCAACAGGCCAACTTATACGTAGGTACGTATGCCTTTACCAACTTAGCCTCTTTGGAAACTATCCGGACGATATAGTTGAAACTATTACGATAGTCCTATCCCATTTACATCTCTTGGATTTTCATAATTTAATCATTTAAGCTGCTCATAATGGAATGTTGTAATACAAAATAATATAATGTCTTAAATAGTGGTGTTATTGGAGTAGGTGCCTATTTATTACAGGTTTTTCTTAAACTGGGTAATCGTCATAATAATATCATGTAAGTTTTACGCAAACCTATAGGTATATAACTTATAGACACTGCGCGAGGTCATCAATATTGCGCAAGATTGAACGCAATAGAGAGCTCTTGTTGCCTCCGTATGCTCCTGAGTGGGGTGTAAAAGAGAGTATTGATTGATATATAAATAGGTAGGTTTATCCAAAACTTTTTACTCCCTGTAAGAAAATTTCGCTGACGGACGGCGACGGAGGAGTATGAAATTTCGCACACTGATAGTTATATAATATAGAGAAGCAGTGGCAAAAAAAAACATTACAAACATTACTGTAATGTTATATGCATTTGACACACATTTCGATGTATGACAATATATAATTTTAATATGACACAGAGACATATTGTAGCGCACAGGTTTTAGGCTACAAAGAAAACCCGTGGGTCCTCACTACGGCCCTCAGCAGCGCGAACCACGCTCGACTCTGCAGCTCTTCTTCCTCTGGTTGCACCGCTTGGCAGTTCCACTGCAGCTCCTCTGTAGAAGGCACCACTGCAGGTCGTATGGTGGCATTGGGTAGGACCTCTGGTAGGCTGTCGTTGCCCACACTGCTAGCTGAAGCGTATAGACGTGAAACGTTCTGAACAGCTGCAGCGACGCAAAACGTTCCAATAAAGGGTAGCTGTAGCAGCTATAGCAGTACGACGGCAAGTGTGAAATGTTCGGGACCAGTGGGCACTTGTGTGCCTGAGTCGCAGTAAGACGAAACGTTTCAATAATGTAGGTACTGTACAGTAGTAGTACCAATATCCAAATCCAAGTTCCAAAGAGAGTCCAATAGTCAATGCAAGGTTCCAGTATTCCAGTTCAGGTAAGCAGAGGTGGGTAGTTTTCAAATGAACGATTTGAACGATCAAAACAAAACATAATGCTTTATTGAGCAAAATCGACACATATTTATTCAAAATATTAAACGCTAGCGCCGCAGTACTAGACCTCCGCATGTGAAATCAGGGAGTGTTTTCTTTCCACGTTTAATAGGCTCCCCTAGCTTCTACATACGTCATTCGTTGCTGGGCACTATACATTATGATCACATATTATACATTTTTACGATAATTATACAATGGCAATTGAGAATATTTCTATAGAAATCTAAACTTATATTTAACACTTTGGCGGCCGTCCGGAACTCATATATTATTTTGTTTACCTGTGGTCATATCAACATTTTAAAATTGTCATTTTTTTAAAGTAATTTTTGAAATAGCGCTAGCTCAGTCTTTGACAATGGAACCTTTATAATGTTTTACCTTCTTTTCACCAAGAAGGAACCAATTTGTCACTGCGACTAAACTATATCCATTTTGAAATCCTTTAATCCATTCATGGAGCACTGCCTCTTATAGTGCCTCGTCTACAGAGGCATCTTGCAGAGTGTCACTCACTGCTTCTTCCTGGCGTATTTTTGATGACTTCGAAATAAAGGTCCTAAAAGTATTCCCATCTAATTAATGGTTGCAACAATTATTACTCTTGTTCCTGTGACCTTATGTCTCCTTTGACCACTGATGTGGAGGCAAATTTTCCCTTAGTCTCCATATTAAAATTTTAGTACTCCGTCTTTTGGGCTCTTTTTGCATCACGATAAAATTTATAAAATTCACCTCTCATCGAACAATAATTGATTGAATTAATGGCATAGAATAGGTGGTTCTATATAGTTCTAATCCTGAAAAGGGCGCGAGAATTCATAAATAAATATTTGAAATATGTTTTGATTACTAACTTGATAGACATAAAATAAATTAGAAATTTTATGATTGTGTAAATTAAAATAAACCAACTTAAAATCAAAGCACCTAAGTATCTGTTTTGTATAGAAATTCTCTTAAAATATAAGCGTTGTTCATATAATATGTAATATCCATTTTAACGCAGTACATATTTCAAATCTGAGTTCACAAGAACAACACCTTCCAATATTTCGAACGTCACATTAAGATTTATTGCAATATATCATCGCTCGGATGAAGAGACTATCGGATGGTTCCTTGAATATTCTTGGTACGAGCAGGAGCGCATGAGAGTTACAATAAATTATTATTGTATTAGGTCTAGAAGCATACACAGAAGTGTGAGTTTCTCCTTCACCGAGGATTGTGTTACCAACCAGATTTAATTTGATGTCTTATACCTACATTTGATTTAATTTTCTTGCCCAAATCGCTGACTCGGCAAAGATTTCTAAATTAATAATTGTAATTTATGGTTTATTAAGAAAATTGAGAGAAATCTTATTTTAACGTCAATTCCAATCCTTTCTTTTATTATTTAAAATAAGTAATTTTAACATTAATATAGATTCAAGTTATGTAAGTAAAATGCTTCGACTTTTCATAAATGTTGTTATGTAGGTAAATCGAAAAAAAAAATAGAAACATACGTGGTCTGTAGCTGCTTCCAAGAAATGCTTACGAACTTTTTTCTCCTTGGCGGCCTTCCAGGTTCTCAATCATAAAGTTCGATAGTCTGCGTTCCATCACATCTAATTTAGTTTGAACAAATTGACAATATCATTTAACAGTCCTTTCTTTGTGAGTTTTGGATCCCTCATTGGTATATATTGTGTTCACCATATAATTATTGCTCTGCGCGAAGTTTTTCAAAATATTTATATCGTGTTTGATAAACGTCCAGGCTGCTGCAGAATAATATATGCAAGACATTTTATAGCGGAGCGCCAGACAAGAAGCTCCGAGGGAAGCCTCCGTGACATCCGCGAGGTCCAAAGCCCAGAAGCAGTGACCTGTACCCCTATTCTGTAGCAAGTGTAGGGTAGTCACTTGAAAAAATGTGACTATTAGGCGATACATTTTGTATGAAAAACGTCTAGATACGTATCGAATGCGAGAATCGCATATAGTCACGTTTTTTCAAGTGACTACCCTACACTTGCTACAGAATAGGGGTCCTGACTTGCGACACTGAACCCAAGGTGCTAAAGATGAAATTGACGCAGCCTGGACTTACATATGAAATGAAATGTTAACAACGTAGAAGTACTCGTGACATAATTGTGTCACTTTCATGGTGGACAATAGTTTCGAGTTATTGGAATAGTTTTGAATGTGTAACACATGAGTAGGTAGGAAGTAAACATACTAGGTCAGAATTTGTAAAGAAAAAAGGATGCAAAATTTGCAAATAAACTGCTTTTTAAATAAACGGTTTTTCTGTTTTATGAAAATGACTTATTCGAATAAAATTTGGTTGCTTAAGTAATTTTTCAAAAATTTGAATGTACCCAATGGCTAGATCACTGCCACAGATATGTTTGTATGAAATTCTTAGACAGATTCCTCCTACAATAATAATATAATTACTACACCCATCCTACGGATGCATGCCTGTAGCTCCACACCGCCGAAGACACCGAGAATTTATCAGTTGATACACAGGAACAAACACACACTCCTCTCACACACTTTCTCTGACGGAATACCTTCCTTAGCTTTACAAGCTCTGCTCTCGAGCGCCAGGTAACGGTTCTAGGAACACATTTCACTATTTTAATTAAAAAATAATAATTAATCAAGGACTCGTAGAACATGATGGTCATAAAAAAGTTAAGCACTCAGTTGTTTATGCTTCGAAGACAAAAAAGACAAAAGATGAACACAGTAGTTTAGAAAACTATAATATTTCTAAAGCCTATTTATTATACAATCCTATTCTCCCTTATGATAATAAGGAGACAACTCTAACTATCCAGTCCACTGGATCTTATGTTGGCAAAAAAAAAACTTAAAAACTTTAGAGATGTAGTTCACCTGTTTTCCTTATGCGATTATTACCCGGAGACTGTGATGGGTTACGACCATGTTACATCACAAAAAATCCATTAAATGCTAGAGGGTGATATATTATATTGTACCTATTATAACTCAAAAACGATGTAGGGATACGGTGAACTTATCATAGGTATTTGAATTTCAACGCAGTACACATCCAACTTTCAATAAATAAAAATGGATGTGGAGGATATACTGGAATCATGACACCATCTGCTTTCAGCATAATATGCTGACTAACAATCGAAAATATGTTTATTGCACACTCAGAGAAAAAACGCTTAACAAAGTCACAATAAAAGCTTTGCCATTTTTTTCTTGTCTCTGCAACATTAAGATTTGTTTCAATGTTAAAGGAAACTTTGTTTCTGCGATAATTTTTTTATTGTCCTGTGTTTATGGTTTTGTTATCAATTTTCTATTTGTTTTTATAACAATATTATGGTAAAGTTGTATTACCGACAACTTTACGTAAATACTGTATCAACGTTAATTGCAACAATATTATTATGCTAATTATTTTGTATATATGACAATGTTTTTTTTTTGTGCTAACAACACTTTGCTTGACAGGACAAAACACGTTTAATTTATTTATTGCAATATGGCGTCATCCTTCAATTTTCATTCAACTGATGACCGTGAGTTGTTTTATAAAAATGGAAAATGTGCTAGATTTTTTGGAAAAATCGAATATTTCGAAAGAATCTATTAATAACATAAGTGGTGAGTACAATTATTTATAATTTTCTGTAGATATTGTTAAATAATATTGTTTTTTTTGCTTTTGAAAATGCCAATACGCACGTTTGATGGCAAGTCGTTCACCTATCAATATTAAATGTATTTTTTTCATTGTGTGATGGTGCAATTTCATTTTATGACGTGCATAAAGAAAATAAACTAACGAAACATATTATATCCATAACGACCAATTTCATAACTTAATAGAAAAACTTAACCTCAAAAATGTGCACATAATAATTATATGAGCTCTTATACTTTGACAACAAAAAACCTAATGACCCCATTAAAATATTTTACATTTACCTAATTGGGATTATTATATTTGCAATTATTTCAGTGGAAGGAGTGACATCAATTGATATTTTGCTTAAAGCAAACGACAACGAATTGTCAACGCTGTGTTTGAATGTGGGTGACAAAATCAAATTAAGATCATCACTGGACTCCCTTCGAAATAATGTTTGTAAATAATCTTAACTTCTAATGTTTATTTAATTGTTAATATACCTAACTTGATGTTAATATGATTTGAAGATAAAGTTAGTTTAAACATGTATTAACTATAAATATTTTAAACTTGTATTACTATAAACTCGCTTACTACGTATATATAATTATACACATATCCTTATATGTAAAATTACTTGTTTACATTGTATAATAATAAGTATTTTGGCACAGTTAGATCCATATATGACCCGATAAATGTTAAAATATATTTTTCAAATTTTATAGATTGAAACTGAGGATCTCCTTCTGCTTTCCGGCATCGATCAAGACACTGTTGCATTACCTACTCGACAAAACGCCACCATCTTTATACCCGAAAAAGAAAAATCAATATTTCATGTAATTTATTTATATAGCTATTATTTTATTTGAATAGATCATTTGCCCCAGATTTGTTTTAAATGTTGGTTAAATATTTTCAGATTGTGCCGTCAACATCATTTCAATCAGAGAAGACAGACAGTTTTAGAGAATCATCACAGTCCTCTGATGATTTCAACTCTTCACCACTGCCTCAGGTAAGCAACTCGCTTACGTTTTTACTTAGTTGACTTCACGAACAATGGTTTTTGTTTCAATTTATGTTCAATTGACGGCCGGTGGGGTGCAGAGGTAACAAAAATGAAGAATGATCTTTTTCAAACTGTTCTGGGTCTTAGATGTTACATGTATGTGTGTTTGTTGCATAATATGTATGTATATGTATCGTCAAGTTAATAAGTACCTATAATACAGAATACATGCTCTAATTTATGACTAGTTCGATCTGTGTGAATTATCCATATGTATTTATTTATAATAGTTAGTCTTTAATAATCATTATATATAATTCTTTGTTTCAGGAATTATCATCATATTCAGAAACCGCCAAAAACTTTAACTTAACTCACTTGTTACAAACAGAAACAGTTGGTAGAAAATTGCTACAAAAATCTGATAAGAAAGAGTCTTTAAGTCCTTGCGATCGCGCATACATCGTAAGACGTATTGTAGAGAAAGAGTTAAAATGTTTAGAGAAATTAAATAGAACGATTAGAAAAGACGTGTGGATTCAATGGGCAGTTGCCATTTCTCAATTATTCAAGGGTGAAAGTAGCGACTTGTACTACGTGCCTTACAAAGTATTAGGAGGTAAAGTGATCCAAGCGAGTGGGCTTATACACAATCGACTAATAACACACAGAAGATCATTGGCACCTCAGGGTTATAAAAGAAGGTGGAGCAGCAATGGAAGCGGTGACAGTGATAGTGGTCACAGCTCCAGTGAAAGTAAACGTGTGAGACCTCTTCCAGACTCCTTCAATGTCACCTCTGAAAATGAAAATTACGAAAGTTCCCTTAATGATCAATTGAATTGGCTGAAAAATACTTCTTCACCAAATGATGAAGTAATAGCTAAATGGGAATCCACTTTGAATATCCGTAATAAACTACTTGAAAAGCTTTCGTACATAGAATATTTCAAGACATTTCCCGCTTTACACTTACCCTTGGGATATAAGTTGGTGAGTTGCATATTAGTCTTTTTTTTATCTTAGCCAACAGGCCAAGAAATTAAGAAATCTCATTTTAAATTAATTTTATATAAGATTAATAGGTATATAGGTACATATTTTAATTACTTCCATAGCCAGAAAAGCAAGGGGAAACGCCGCAGGCATAATACAATATTTTCCTTGCAGAAACAGGCCATTTGTTCAGTTGACAGATCTAAAAGTTCTATTAATTTTAGTACATTCGTATATATGTTTATATATCCGGAATAGAATAGAATTATTCTCAATTTTATTTCACAGTAATTTTAAGAGAATTTATTGTTTGTCAAAAAAAAATTGTTAGAAGGATTTCATGCATAAGCCTACTAAAGGGCTGTGTACGCATTCATTTTAAGGTCCCTGGTATATAAATGTAATAGTATTTTAATTTTCAGGTCTCCAGCGATTTCAATGCTGTATATCCAGGGGCCACAGATACTTTTATTCAACGATTTCCCATAGTGAAATCAAATCTTTTAAAACTGCTCGCTGCAAAGTGTGAATTTCCAAGAGTCGACCAATTCACATTAGATCTGTTACAATTAGCGTCTGGTGAGTTTTCAACTTACTATTCATGTGCTTATATTTAGTATAGTTTGTGTTTTATTATATGTACTTCTTTTTAACTATATGCAGCCCAAAGGCTGTACATAGTTTTTAATAAAATTGCGTGTTGTGTTTTATTTGGATGGAATTGTTTTCCTCGCTTATCTAATTAAGTTATTTATTTTTCAGTGGGTGAGGAGCAAGCCAATGTTGCTACGTTTTTGACAATAATTAATCTTCTACGACAAATGCCAACAGTCAATGTCCCACGTAAAAAAGTGTGGAAACTGTCAAGAGAAGAAGTTCGGTCCAGTTTTCTTGGACGAGTTTCAACTGCTTCAGATATTGAAAGATACTGCAGTGATAGAGAAGCATTTGTTGCTGCAAAGGGTATTCCGAGCCTGCCATATATTCTGGCTGTAGGATCATCTTGGGCAAGTGTGTTTCAATATGAAATCGTCATTCATAAAGGACTAAGATATCAAGTGCAAGACATTTCTTCTGCAATCAAATACACTTTTCACATTTATTGGGCCCTAGACTGCGCATACCCCAAAGACTGCACCCCGTGCTGGATGTTCATACAACGCACAATGTTCCAAATGACATCTAAATATGATTCAGAAGGGGTTCCGCTTCGTGAGTTAATTGCTAAAATTGATGCTTCATGTGGTTAATATTTTATAGGCTGTTCTCAGCAGTGAGAATCCCCTGTTTATCCCCTTTCTTATGTATGGGACATATAACATTCATTTGCCATTCTTCTGGAACTGCCTCCAAATCCCATATCTTGATTACAAGTTCTGGAATTGCTTCCAAATCCCATCATATCTTGATTACACAAATTTGTTAAGTATATTGAAAAAAATGGTACCTTGTGCATTGTGCGTAAATACCTTTTCTGATTTTAATAGATTAAGAAACCACATGGCTTTTTATCACAAAACAGTTACATCTTATTCTTGTGCAAGTACAGGATGTTTGAGAACTTTTCAAATTTTTAATTCATATAGAAGACACTACTTAAAAAATCATTCAGTGTTAAATGACCCATTGCAATCGAGCACTAGCAAAAATGTAGGCGATCATTCGGAAGACATAAGTGACTCTCTTCAAAATTTCTCTACAGAAAGTTCAAATGACATTGATAATTTATCTATACCTTTGGGTGACAGTTTAGCTCAGTTTACCTCTGCTCTTTATGCCAATCCTCAAGTGCCTCTAAATATTGTAGATACTGTTTTCAATGGCGTAAAAGATATATTTTATAAATGTCTTGTGCCACAGTTAATGGAACAAGACAGTGCGGCATTTAAAGAAAGTATAGTATCAATAATTTCAAATTTTGATAGTGATTACAAGAGACTTCTCTATTTTAAAGAACATGGGTCTTTCGTTGAACCTAAAGCGTATACAGTAGGAACAAGATACGATTTTGTGAGAAGTGGTGGTAAAAGAGTATATAAAGCCGTAGAATGTAAGGCTCACTTTATCAGTTTGAGAATAGTTTTGAAAAAGTTCTTTTCTTTATCAAATATTTTGAGGGAAACTTTACAACATATGAATGAGTTAGGTGAGCATGATTCAACCCAAACTATAGAGCATTTTATACATGGTTCTTCTTGGAAATCACGACAATCACAACATGGGAGAAAATTAGTGATGCCTGTTTTTTTACAAGTTGATGATTTCGAGCCTCTGAATGCTTTGGGCAGTCACAGTTCTATTCATAAACTAGGAGCTGCTTATATTTCACTACCTTGTTTACCGCCCCGTTATACATCCCAACTATCCAACATTTTTTTAGCATTGATATACCATTCCTCAGATAGGGTTCAATTCGGTAATCGTGTAATTTTTCAACCTTTGATTGATGAATTAAATTTCTTGCTTAACGATGGGATATTTATTGATCATCCAAATTTTAAGGGAACTATTTATTTTGACTTAGGACTTATTCTCGGAGATAACTTGGGTCTACACAGTATTTGTGGTTTCGTTGAAAGCTTTTCTGGTAATTTGACATGCAGAACCTGCAAAGTTACTAGAAACAATATGATACAACTTTTCCAAGAAGATAGCTCCCTTTTGAGAAACATGAATAATTATAGACAAGATTTGAGAACAAATAATGTTTCACTTACTGGAGTGAAAGAGGAATGTATTTGGCTTGACGTGGATAACTTCGATTTATTCTCTCATATTGGTGTAGATGTAATGCATGATTTGAATGAAGGTGTAATGAAATATGTAATGAGTGAAATTATTGTTGCTCTTGTGGATCAGGCTAAATATTTCTCTATGCAACTTTTTAACAATAAACTCGCTTCATTCGACTATGGTCCTGATAAGGCAAACATTCCTGTGTCTCTGTCGATTGAACACTTACGTAAAAGCAACTTGCGCTTAAGTTCCTCAGAAATGGCAACCCTTTGTAGATATTTTGGTGTAATGTTTGGTGATTTAGTCCCGCGAGGTGATAAATATTGGGTACTTTATATTCAGCTGATGCTTTTGTTAGATGTCGTTATGTCTTCAAATTTTCGTCCTGAGTCAACAACGTACTTGCAATATTTGGTTTCTGTACTTTGCGAAATGTATACATCATTATTTGGCCAGAATCTTAAACCAAAATTTCACAATTTGTTACACTATCATTCAGCAATGCTTAAATTTGGGCCCCTACGATATATTTCATCGATGCGCTTTGAAGCTAAACATCGTCCAAATAAGTTAATTTCAAAATCTTCACAAAATAGAATAAACATGTCATATACTATTGCCAAGAGACATCAATTGATTTTAAATGACATTTTCCTAAAAGGGGAATTAAAAACGCATATAAATTTTGGAGAAAAAACTAGTATCTCTTTTGATGTAGCATCGGTACTTGCACAAGAATTTGGATGGAATAATATAGAAAGAATCAAATCAGTGACTTGGGTCACAATATCATCTACACGTTATGCCAGAGATTGTGTTTTAGTTAGTGGAATTGAAACTGAAAACGTCAATTTCTCAATAGTTACTGATATTTATATATACAATGAGCGTAATGTTGTTTTTAAAGCATTGCCTATGAATACGATCGCTTTTGATGACCATTATTTTGCATACCAGGTTGAAAATCCTCCCTTAAATACTCAATCAATATACATTGATTGTGATACAATGCAATATCCATATCCATGTAACATCACCATCGTTGGTTATGGTGATGTACAACCATTGCAGTATGTAATTTTGCGTGTACCTCTGTAAAAAAATCACACTTCAATGCAAATAAAGGTTTGCACTTATACTTTTTAAGTAAGAAATGTTAGTCTCTTCGTCGGTCTCTCAATGCTAAGGATCGTGACCGTCACCCAATGAATGCAACTTTGCTCTCCGATGCACTCGGTCTTGCGTCATCCGCAGCGGTTCGTGCAGTGGCCATCCTGTCTCTCCCTTCACCTGGTCGCTCCATCTCATCGGTTCACGACCCCTTCCTCTAGCGCCCTCTACTTTGCCAGTAATGAAGAGTTTTTCAAAATTATCATCTCTTCGCGCAATATGTCCACAATAGTGTAGGACACGCTTCATACACACCGTGGACAGTCGGTCCTTAATTTTCAGTTCGTTTAATATGTACTGATTTGTTCTGAATTCCGTCCATGGTATTTCGTAGACGTTAATGTGGGATAGCTCCTGAGACTTCAAATGATTCTTTAAATGATTTAAAATAAATATTTTTTATTACTTTTAAATAAATGTTTGATACAACTTGTATTACAAATGTTCAAGATAAGATAATATCCTCGTAACCTGTCATGTGATTATATAATATATTGAGTAAATTTGTGTCTCTACTTAAAAATGTTATTTTTATTTTATTTAATTTTTTTTTTGTCTTAAATTTGAGCCGCCTTTGTTTTTAATTGACATTACTCATCCTTCAGGATTCTTTAACTTGTACTTTTTAAGTATGTCACTTTTAAATAAATGTTTGATATAACTTGCATTACATATTATGTTCAAGATAAGATAATATTTTTGTAACTTGTGTTTTATATAATGAATAAATTTGTTGATTATAAATATGCTTAAAATTTTCTTTTGTTTTAAATTGTTATTATATGTCCCTTATATTCTGATAAGTTATTGTTCTTTTTTATTGATTTATCAACGTTGGTTAATCCTTCAGGATTCTTTAGTTATTGGAAATCAGCAGAGTGTGTGTATGTGCTACGATAGGAGTTATTATTAAGCGTTTCTATTCATTACTTCGTACTGAATGTGCATGTCAATTGCTGATTTTTGATAACCAAATAATCTTGACGGAAGAGCAACCTTTGATGACTTAAAGTTAACTATTCTTTTTTTAGGGCTACACTCTTGTCAGCACGGATTGCATTTTCCAGTAAGTCTTTCCCTATTTTACGAAGATAGGGAAAGGCTTACTGGAAAATGCATATCCGTGCTGACGAATAAGGGGTAGCCCTAAAATAAAGAGTAGTTGCAGATACAAAGTTAATTTGTTTCTGGAACAAAAGCCAAATATTTGCAATAACAACATTACTTTGTTAGGATAACAGGAGAATGTAGGTGCAAGCACAAAGTCAATTTGTTGACGGAATAGAGTTGAGTTGGTGCAGATACAAAGTTAATTTGTTACTGCAATAACTTAAACTTGTTTCTGGATCAAAAGCCAAATATTTGCAATAACAACATTACTTTGTTAGGATAACAGGAGAATGTAGGTGCAAGCACAAAGTCAATTTGTTGATGGAATAGAGTTGAGTTGGTGCAGATACAAAATAAAATTGACAGGGTAACAACATTAATTTTGTCAGTGTAACAACTGTACTTTGTTTTAGAAAATGTTGTTACGTTAACAATAGCAATTTAACAATAAAAACATTGTTTCATCGACTATACGCTATATACGGCTGTGTGGGATCAAAGTTTTTTTGTTACACCCAACAATATTTTTTTCTGAGTGCATTAAAAGCCCGATATTCAAAAAAGTGAAATAAAAATCACGGATAATTCGAATAGGTAGATATTTTTTCATGATAGCGTTTATTACGCTGTAATTTCTAGGTAAGAGCCAGCCCCGTCACCGCCGAGAATATACCTCAAAGGTTCTTCTAAGAATTTCCAGCATTTATCAGCCTGGCGTGCTGGAATGTTTGTTACTTCCAGTGTTACTAGTTACAAGTATGTGCTGTTGCTCTCCTAACAGAAACCAACACAACGTGTGCGTCCTATACAATAAACCCACCTGCATATACCTAGATAGGTTTCAAAATAATATGTACTTACCTACATATTATTATATTCTTAGTTAACATTCGTATTAATAATTTAGTTAGATAAAAGACGCTACTTTAATGCTTTAAGTTATATTATTGCTATTAATAGGTATATCGGAAGTTCAACATAAATAAGGAATAGAACAACAACGATTTAAAAGAAATCCCTTTAAAACTGATGCCATTTTCACTATGAAGCAAATAAAAGAAAAAGGTAGAAGTACAACATTGTATGCTTCGTTGATCTAACAAAAACTTTCGAAGGGATACTGCTTAGTGCTTAGTGACGCTTAATCAAAAATGAGAGAAAGTGATGTACCACCAGGCATTATTCAAACCATCCATGAAATCAACCCTATAATGTAAAAGAAAAGTGAGAGTACACGAATAATCAAAAGGTGAATAGTCAAAAGAAATTCCTAGAGTATGTGACATATAGAGACAGCCTGGGTCTTTAATTTTTATTGATAATTGTCATTTTTCCAATATAAAAATACCCATGATACCTAAAAATTGTGATATTGGCTGGTTCCATGAGCAGGATTGTTCAGTGTACATAACGGGATTATACCCTCGATTACCGTCCTAATGAGATGTAACACAGAGTCCTAATGATAACGATTTGCTCTTCCTATCGCATTACATAACACATTTACTCACACGCCATGCTAATCTATAGCTTATTTATTAAATGGTATTTGGGTACTTACATTCCAGGGAGGGTAAAGATGGTAGGTAGCAAATTTTTTGATACACAACGAAAACAAGGAACAAAATCCTAAAAAAAAACATTCGTAAGCAGTTAAAATTATACTTCTGCAATTATTCTACATTCGCAACCCGATTTTCCTCCCTTAACCAATTGTGCCAACAAAATGGCGAGCATCTATCAATATTCTACATATACCTACCATTATATTAATTTTCCTTTGATTTCACAATTTTACAAAAATCTTATGCACAAATTCATTAAATTTATTGACGAATCATTATCAGATTTGCATTCGATAACCTACATAGCCCATTAAAAAGTTTTAATTTAGAAATATCTACCTATTAAAAAGACGAAATGCATGAACTTTTCCGAATTCTGCTACCTTATTGTGGCAAACAAAATTATCAAACAGGTCGACACCTTCAGATACCTTGTACTATTAAGTTGGGGAAGTAGATCATGTTGAAGAGATACGGACCCATGTCAACAAGGCAATGCGGACTACGATTAATAAATATCTGGTGCTTTGAGGAACACAATGTTTACGAATAAGAAAAATACTGGTAAACATAGCAAAAAAAAGGGTGCGTACGAACTGTTATGACATATGGTGTCGAAAGTGGAGGAGACATGTCCAGGAGCAAGCATATTATGTTGAGAACTCGAGTGAATAAGTGATATCCACATAGCCCCACGGCTGATTATACATTCAGAAAGCGAAAGTGGAACTGATATAGCCATGTCCAGACAATAGACACTATCAGAATCTCTTATATTGCTCTGCATAAACAGCCCTACGTTATTATTTGACCTCGAGAAAGGCCCCTAAAAAGATGACGAGGCAGCTGAGACTCCGCCTCACAAAAGCAAAAAAAAAATCAAAAGATTAGACCAAAGACGCTTCATATAAGTAGAAGCTGAAGAAAAAACCTCAAATAATACATCATGCTACGAACCACGTACGCCATCAGGAGGTTTATTTAAGTTTACTTTGTTTTCAAATCAGGAAGAACGATTTTATATTAAAAAATATATTTTATATAAAAAAACTCACGTCATTCGCTATAAAGGTATAACCACCCGGGTATAAAGCGGAAATGTTAAAAAAAACTTAAAACAATCTAAATAATACGAAAGCAAAATAACATTGAAGCTTGTAGAAAGGTATATGAATATTCTTTTATTATAGCAGATAGAAACATTACTGCAATATACAGCTTACTTTAGCTGTAAATATATCAGTTTTACAAAGAAAAATAACAATTTTCTGAGGACGAAAAAAATTACAATTTCCTGAGAACATAAACACCAAAATATATTCATACCATTAAAGACAATATTGCAAGTAGGTTCCCTGGCAAACAGAGGCCAAAATGCTTTTTTGTAAACTTTTCAGCGCTGGATACATTCTAGTCATATTTGATATTATTGACCGATGTGTTCGTAACGTTTTTTTATGAAACTGAAAACCTGTGACGCAAAAGTGTCATGTTTCAAAAGTGGGTACCAAGTGTTATACATATTATCCCATACAATATTATTTGACACGCGCAATAAAATATAAAAATGATACCCTTCCAGGGTAGAATTTACGGACTCTGTAGTTTAGCTGGAAATTTATTACTATAATATCGTCATTTTTTTACTTTTTATATGGTTTTATCAATGTTAGATTCAAACTAGTTCAATGTTATGCTCTATCTAGGCTCTCATATTTCTTTAATGCTTTAATGATTTTACGCTTAACCATGTAAGTACTTATGTATTTGATTTGAAGTGTGCGTCGATCTACGTACACATTATTATATCTTCTCACTCATAGATTTGATTATCCTCATTACCTGCATGTGAGTATATGTATTCGGTTGGTTCCTTTTTTAGCTGTCATGTTTTCTTTCAATTTCATAAATAATTAGGTAAGATAAGGAACAACCCATATCTAAATATACGACCATCAGGCAGAAATATTATTCTGTCAATAATTTTAAAATAATGTTTTTTATTATTAAACAAATACATATTGTTTCTTTCAAAACAACACACTCTTTTTCAATATTTTTCATATAAAACAATAATTATTAAGTCGTGATAATACCAGGCTTTGAACCAACAACTTTCAGTTCGCAAATCGGAAGTCGTTTACCGAACTACTAGGCAACTTTTGTGTAGGTAAGTACATATTTTATAACCTCTAATTGAGTGTGAAAGTTATAGTTTTTTTTTAAGTCAACATTACTGAATTCCTAAACCATACTTTTGCCTTAAATGGAATGTAAATAACGATTTTTTATTTGAAATTTGTGAGAAACTTATGACGTCAATAATTATTATTGTTAGTTTTTTTTTCATCGCACGATAGAAAAAAATCATTGAAATATATTATTATATAAAACTATGTACCTACCCAATTTGTATGTATTAACGAAACAAAATATATATACTATACCGCCGTCATTTTACCCTTATTTCAATTGGAATTCCACTCTGTTAGCAAAACATAAGGGTAGGTGCGCTACAGTAATATGTTCGTAGGGACGTGCGGCCGCTCCTAAATGGAGAGTCCCAACACATTCTGTGTCTCCAAGAATTTGTACTACCCTATGTTGTGTCCACTCGAGGGAATAAATTAAAACATATTGAATAATTGATACAGCCTTGTTTGGCCGAATTGCAAATCGATCCTACATCTAAACAAAAACGTATAATTTAATCTTGTGCATTTCGCGCACTGTTTGTGTCGAATTCTATACCTACTAAGTGCTTCGTTATTCCACAGTAAAGTTTACAGGTTCGAATCCCACCGAAGGCATGAGATTTCACGACATCTTGAACATACTCATGACGGGAATTCGAAATTCGACCACGTAATGGCGAACCTTGGCAACGTTTAGCATAATGGATAATAGCATTAAAAAGAGGTCTTTAGTTCGTAGTTGTTCAAATTGATATTAAACCATTAAAAAATGTAATATACCTACTTTGTTTTAACCGAATATTTGGTGAACTCAAATTCGTTTCTGAAAAAAACATTGATTAATTCATCGGCGAATTAAAAAAAAACAATCTTATTTAAAAAACGCTATAACATTATTAAAACGGCGTCCCTCCCCAAAACATTTCATCTCAAAGTACCAACTTCATAGGGAGCGAAAAATCACCCGTGTTAATTCGATAATAAAAGTCTGCGAATCATGCACCTTCCCACAAACGGATAACAGATAATAACTCTAACAGCAAGGAGCGTCTTTAAATTAAAATGTTCGGTGGAGAAACGGATATTAAGAATTCAGGCTTCGAGTAAGAAAAAGGCATGAAGACATCACACATCTTACTCAAGCCACATATATTAATTATGTATCGCATTGTAAAACAAACATGTAAATGGGTAGATCATGTCGCGAGACGAAGTATTTAAAAGTTGGACCCCGAAAATAGTGAACTGGCGGCCATGAGGCTAGAAAAGACGACATAATACCGGTCGCGGGGCAAAAGTGGATGTAGAGAGCAGAGAATGATAGAAAAGTTTGGAAAAGGTCTACTAAATCCAGTAGTGGAGAGATGGCTAAGAAGAAGAACAAGAAAAACAGGTGGATTTCATGTGTGTTTGACATGATCGAGCCCGTGAATAAAAATAAGATGTTCACTAAATCAAAATAATGAAACAAAAATATAAGATCACGCAAAATGATATGATCTTTATAAAAAGATAATTTGATATAATCCCACTATTGGCTGGCGAACTCGTTGAAGATACGACATACGTAGCACTATGAATGGCTGTGTAGTGTGTGTACTCGGTGTACCTCTCATTCGCTACTTAAACAGCGGCTCAATTAATTGTTTGGTGCGATAAATTAGCGGACTTTTCCGCTCTGGCGACAGTTGCCATTAATATCAGTCCCGTTGTATTACAACTATTACCAGTTTATTTTTTATATTATTGTATCATAAATTACAGCACCGTATTACATCCAGATACAAACGTACTATTTCCGCGGAAAATTCACTTTATTTCTAAAGAAATAATTAGAATCATTTCTATATTATTGCTTTTCTTATATTGTAAGATAGTGTGAAAATAGAAGTTCAAATACAGTGATACCTTTCGGGTCAATTCGTTATAGCCGTACAAATCATGTGTTATATTTTAGCCATTTAAAACAATGAAATAATTAAAAAAAAATGCGTTTCATGTTCAAGAAAGTCAATGATTATAGGTCAGTATTTTTTATAGTAAATCTTGAATGTACGGGCTTCCTAGAAAAGCGACATTTTTTATTTCAATAAATCTATTTTTTTAATTAAAACACCTTAATAATTTTTATGGCAGGCTTCGTCTTAGAAAAGTCTTGCGCAATTTTCAATCTTTGGACAGAAGGTGCAAGATTTATATGTCTAAAGTCATCAATTTTTATAAATCAACAAGTATGAAACTCTGATTGAACATATGTTAAATTTACCTTACTAGGTACGGTTTTTGGCAACCTTTTTTCGGCTAGGTATAGAAAATGTATGTAGAAGTACATATGAATAATGGTATAATTTTGATATAGTGTCTCTCGTGTTGAATATAAATTTTTTAGCTGTAACCAGCTTTCTTACAACCTAAAACTAACCCGATTCTATGGATGATTTATAAGTGATATGCAATAGCTATCAAACGTTAAGTAGTTGGAAAAATACGACAATAAATTCGGATAATTTAAAACTACATACTTACTACACCTAGTATATTTTTATTATTTCTATAAGCGCTCTTCAAAATTATGACCTCGATTTCTTTTCTAAAAAAAAGGTTTATTTTTGCTCAACATAGATCCTTTTATGGGGTGGTAATAAAATATAATCAAAAGAAATATTCCTACTTATATCTAAGTAAGCATACCAACTGAATAATAATGTTTGCATAAGATCAAATCTTGCTTATGGGGTATAACTCGTCACTATCACATACTACAATGTGTACCTACCGGAGTGGGGGAGGGTGGGGAGAAAGAGACGGAAGGAATTCGGTTAATACGTGCCTTGAATAAACATGAGAATAAAAAAGGTAAAGGGTACCTACCTACAGGGTAAAACGGAAGTTCCATCCTGCACGGCGAGGCTGTATAGCACGCAGGATATGTGTGGATGTGTGAGTGGGCTAACTGGGGTGCGCAGCCTTTTCGGATTACATTTATGTTAATGAATTAACGTCAGTAATAACATCCTTATTAATCCGTCGCTTATCAAGTATCGCTTACTCTGTTACTACCTATATTGGTCCGCATAAAAATAGAGGGAAACCACCCACTAGCTACCCACCTACCGTTATCGAATAACATAAATGTTATTATCAACACTGAGCTAACTAAATTTTCTACATACCTACGTATCATGTTGGTATTAGGTACTATCAACACTGACCAAACTAATATAACTACGAGTAGGTACCTGATATTGGTATTATTATCAACACGAAGCAAACTTATTACATAAGTTGGTAAATTATATTATTAACACTGAGCAAACAAATTACATTTGTTGGTATTATTATCTAGGTAGACTGAGCTAACTAATTACATACTAATACCCCTATTCCCTATCAGAACCGCTAAAATTTAGCATCAACTAAAATTTTTAATTTCGCGGGCAATTCCATGTGATTTCAACCAATCCAAACGATATTCATTAAGAAAACGATGGAAGTGAATATAGCTGCAAGTGATTTCAAACGAATAATTTCCCCGTGTCAAAATTATCATCATGGCCGCCTAATTTCCCTTTTTTATCAAACAAATTCATCTTGATCAAGAAATATAACACTATTATCGTATATTTTGTGATGAAAACAAGAGTAAAATGATATATTTACTGAAAATAATAACTTCTTTTGTTTTGATTGTTGTTCTTAAGAGAGGTGACTGAAAATAAAAGACACGATTTTGACATAATATAAGCGATTCCTCTAAAATTTTGGCGGGTCATTTTATAGGAATTGTGATGATTTAAGTGGAACAGTCAGTTAAAAGTTACTTTTTTCATACACTTTTTTGGCGGATTCTTAATTTTAGCGGATCTGATAGCGAATAGGGGTATAAGTATGTTTTATAATTGATACTGAGCTAACTAATTACAAACATTATTTATTTAGCGTATGGCCAGTTCATATCACAAAGGATTATAATATGTACAATAAATAAGAACAGTACCTATGTAATTTTTTTATATAATACAGTCAAAACAATGTAGGTTTAATTACATATGATCAATGAGCATATCAACAATGAGCTGCTTTTTTTTATATTATTATAAAGGAAGTTATTATTATCAACACTTTATTACATATGTAAGTAATATTATCAACACTAACGTAACGGATTATTTTTAAATTATAAATTTAGCACAGTTATTAACTCAAAATGTTCCCTGTTAAAATGCTGGAACATTATTAAAGAGCGCTAATGTGTGGAGAACAAATCATCACCCTTTGTAAATATGATCTAATAACATAATAATATGTAAGACAAACTATTTGAAGCACATATTAAATCAATGAGTGTTCGATTTTTTAAATTAAGATTTGTATAAAAAATTCAATTCTTAAAAATCGAACACTAATATGTAATGATAGGATCAAATAGAAGATACTTTTCCAAGATCCAGTACTGGAAAACAGCGCAAAAATCCATAAATATATCTTTACCTGGAGAGCCAATTTGTCATCACGCCAAAAAAAAACAGCTTTTCGGTCTCTTCGTGGCGTTGATAGAATATGTGGCGTATATTTCGAATATGTATGTAAGCCGTTTCACCAAAAAAAAAAATGGAGTTGCGACATGTTGGCTCTCAGGTGCAGATTTGTAATAAACCGAAAACAAAACTTGCGACAGGTTTCAAACCACTGGCACTGCAGAGAGTTAGAAGAAAGGCTTCTTACATTTGGCACAGATGTTACTCCCTGAGTGACTTGGTAATAATAATGATAAGGACAATACTTCTAGGTGGTAATTTTAGAGTTCCAGTGTATCGCCCTCCTGAACGCACCCTCGGCTCTGCTGAAATAAAACTTGTGAATCTCAATAAGCCTCATTCCCGATTTATAGGATCGAAGCCATTTTTTTATCACCAAAGTATTAGTAGCATAATAATATCATGTTGCCTATTTATATCTTATGACGAAAGCTGAAAAGTTTTATGATAATCATCACATTTCAAATTTCTAGAAATGTTCCTAGCTCGTGCTACCCTGTTTAGTTTTGCACACTTTCTGATTTTTTCTCAATGTCTCTCCAACTATCCTACTGCGGTAGATGCATCGCCTCGTCTTTCATCAACCCAGGTTGTGATTTCGTCCAGCCATCGCATTGAAACTCTCCCCTCGATTTTGACCACCGTAGTCAACAAAGCGTCATACGTCACCATGTGATGCAATAAAATTATAATTTCGATTTGACGCGTAATGATGGCTATGGATAGATAGGTATCTAATGTTCTTGTGTTTATTCAAACATCACACTACATAAATGTGTGCTAGTGTTACCCGCGGGCAAGACTATTCTAAAAAGGTTTTTCAAGGCAAGTGTCGTTCCGTCAGCGATGTGAAAGAGAAAGAAGTATCGGAAAACCCGCCCGAAATAGCTGGACGCGAGCGTTTCAATACTTCTAATCTCATGCAGAATATTCGAATTACGATAACGCTGCACATCCATCACATAAATCTAAATGAATCACGATCAGGCCAAAACACTGTGAGGGAGATATAAAATTCAAACACTTCTTAGCTGCCCTCTCGTATCAATAAATATGCATAACATGCATACCATTTTGATAGGAGAGGTGCATATAAGTAAGATACAAAGGTAAAAACTTGATTGATTTTGAACAAATAATAATGATGGACACGTGTTGTAAAAAAAATTGCAGTTTTTTTGGGGTTTAATTTTAATGCTCAGGAATCCTTGATTGTTAAATTCATTAAAACTTATTAAATATATTCGAGAGAATGGTATCAAACAATTAATACTACAAGTATAAATAAAAGCAATAACCGAACATAAAGTCTATACGATTTATATTATATACGAAAATAAAAAAATAAATACATATTAATTAAATCAACTCTATAGAGAGCGTCGACCACTTCAAATATCTGGGAGTGCATTTAACACCGGATGGTAGTAGCGAAAAAGAGCTCTCTATAAGAATAGCACAAGCCAGCTCTTCATTCAGTGGCATGAAAAAGATTTGGAGGTCCAACAATTTCTCCACCAAAACCAAATGTCGCCTTTTGAACGCATGTATTATGCCAATTCTGTTATACGGCTGCGAGTCGTGGCATTTGACAAAGGCTCAGCAAAGGAAACTTCTCAGCGTTGAAAACAGATTCCTGCGACAAATTCTGGGAATCAGGTGGTATGATTTTGTGACCAATGACTCTGTCCGAGAAAGAACACTACAGCCCTTCGTTACTTCAGTCATCCTAAATCGCAGACGGAGTTGGCTCGGGCACGTCCTCCGTATGTCTCCCGAAAGCATAGGCCAAGCCAGCCTATTTTACAATCCGGGTGGCACAAGAAGAAGAGGAAGACCGTGCCTCACCATTGTGCGAGCCTACACCGCCGACCTGCAGAATATCGGACTGACCTGGGAGGAAGCGGAGCGGCTGGCAGAAGATAGAGGTGCATGGAGGGACCTAGTGGCGACCACATGCTCCACCTTGGGAGCGAACGTGGATAGGTAAGGTAAGGTAATTAAATCAATATCGATAAATTGTTGAAATAACTTTCGATAAATTGTTGAAATAACTTTACTAATGGAGCAAGAAAGGAATTATATGTTTAATTAGATAATTTTAAGAACTATGTTTTTTGTACATTGCTTGAAGATATTCCAAAAGAAGAACACAAATCTTGGCAAAAAACATATACATACTTACACTGTATTGTAGGTATAAGAGTTCAATTTGATACACGCTCGCTCCTATTTGATACTGGGGTGTGAGCTTACGTGTGGAAAAGTTGATAATCGCTCCCAATTATTTTAAGGATGTTGAAGGGTGCGAATATGAGGAGTATTCCAGAAGGAGATCTCCTGCTGTAGGAAATTAGATCTAATTGCTCACGTTGCTGCGTCTTGATCTCTCTCTTAAACAGCAACACAAGACCGACACTCCTGTCTGTCTAACTCAAATACCTAGTGTTCGATATACAACATGGGTAGGCGCTAGGTACGTATATCGAATTGAGTTTACGAATAATACATCATTTTCAAAATCATTCTATGCGTACTAAGTGCAACAAAAGCGATCGCTTTTTTCTCTTCCCTTCTTTCTGACTCGCTACTTGCCAAACGTCAAATTCGGAATATTACGCTCGGAAACAGGACAACAGGACCAGGAAAACATCGGAACCAGGAGTGGGTAAAGGTAGCAACCCCAAAATCATTCGGTGAGTCCCTTTTCATTTACAGTCCATTTCTTTTTCGTTCTTCAGCATCTTAAAGCTGGGAGACGTAGTGAACACCTAGTCTACAAGAAATCTCAAAATATAAAAATGGAGTCCTTTTTTCTCTGTTTTGTGTTATTGGCATCACGCGTGATCGTCTGGAACAATTTTGATCATTCTATTTTTATTGTGTTTGGTATTGTCAGGACAAGGTTCTTATGGAGGAATGGATTAAGAAAGATGCGCGGAACGTTAAAGCTTAAAACAACCTATTACCTTCTTATAGCTTTTGATAATATAAACTTGTCTATTGTAATTTTTTCCTTTAATCATCCGTCAAATGTGGATGCCTATTGTGATTGTCGGAATGTGCAATGTAAACCTCGTATGAAAGAGACGAATTAGTCGTTATTATGTCTGTTGTTTAAATAGGTAATCAATTAATCATTATACAAGATCAAGATCTCATGCCTTCCTATATTGAGGTTAAAAGAGTGAATTAATGAAATTAATGAATTAATTAATTCATAGTAAAGACAGAGGACAAGGTCTGTTGGAATAGCTAGTATCACAATGAATACGAAGATGCGTGTTTAATAAGAGCGACATTTCGTGTCCGACACCGAGTTCTGTGTCCTTTGGCGGAAAGTTGTCGACCTTAAGATAATAATGGGCTGATACTTAATATGAATTCGTTCCTCATTAAAAGTGGAATGAAAGGGATGATACAAAATGAATGTAATTTATTTAATTCACTTCAACAATTTGTACGTCGCACTTCAATCAACAATAATACCTGGATGTGAAAATAGAGAGAATTTTCTGCTCCGTCGCTATCCACTTTTCACACCCATTTTATCAATTATTTTATTTTTAGACATTCAAATACAACAAACCTTTTACCGATAAAGCTTTACGTTAAGTGAAAAATCCAAAAAAGTCTTATTCAACTAATAACATAAATGCAATTATAAATAGCAGATTCGGGTCTTTTCATAATCAACTGAAACCAGAATCTTTAAACCAAAAATCAATATCAAAATCAACATTTCCTTAACTAGGATCCCATTTTTCTAATGTGGAAGTTAAGGCAGGATCTATATTATTGATAATTGTTTGTGGCCGTGGGCGTTATGGCTGTTCAGAATTCATCTTCATGATCATAAATTTATTTAAAAACTTACACATTCACTTATATAGTCTACGGAACCTTAAAAAAACTCCATATGTCAATACTGACCTTAAAAAAAGCGCAAAGTTTCCTCTCCGCTGCATAAGCTGTGGCTTAACCACTGAGTTCAAATATTATTAGAGAACTTTTTTGAATGTGCAGAACCAAAAGTGGTTCCTTTGTTCAACAGTCATGTGACTGAGGATCAATAATAATTCATTTTAATCGCATCCTCAAGCACAAGATAACACAACAAAGCCCTTAGGTACTTCATTTAACTAGATATAATATGATAATATCACCTCAGCACGGGTTCTTGCCTAGTGGAGTGATAAATTCCTATAACTTTATTCTCATGTAATTCATATTTATTTGTATTATTTTTTTGGAAATAAAATTATATAAAAAAATAATAATAAAAAAACATAAAATTCCTCTGTGTCAACGCTAAAATATTGAAAATCACACACACCCCTAACGACAAACGTCACAGTTTGTATGAGCTTAACAGCGGTCACGTGGTACTTGTTGAAACCATTCGCAGTAGCACAATATTTCTCGAGTATTTTTCTTATCAAAGGGCTTAACTGAGACGTATCTATGTACAATATGCTCTAGCGCATCAGAGCGAAATAGAAAGTGTATTTTTTATAGGAGTCTATTAGATTTATAACAGTGCTTAAATTTTATCCACAAAATGTGTTATTTATCTTAAAATCATAAACGGAAGATATGCTTTTAGAGTGATACTGAAAGGAGAAATTCCTTCGAAATAAATAGCATCTAAGAATACAAAATTAAAGTTCTTGTTCCCGCGTTCTACTTACTTAAGGCTTGCTGGTATTTCTGATTCTCTGAAACAATGCTGAAAATTCCTTTTAAGTAATTTAAGCAAAATTTGAAACACGTTTTCACCTTCAAAATATTCCTCTGCTTTGAGATTCTAAGATTTCATTTACGCATTATCAAGTTTGTTTAAAATTTAATCACGCGTTAATGTTAACATTCAAATAATCCGAACAAAGAATAACGATTTATGAATACCAAATTATTTTTTTCAAATAGTGTATTTGTGTTTAAGAATGAAAAAAAAAAATATTAAAATTCATGGGATAAATAAACCTACATGGCTTAATGCTGACCTTTACAAACCAAAGGCTATTTATATCTAGCATAGGTACAACATTTAATTATAAACCTTTGATTGCTAGACGAATTGTGTTTCCATAATTCCATAAGCAATAAATACAATATGTTGCAACTAACTGGAATGGCAAACTAAATCCGGATACGAAAAGTCATGGACCAAGTGAAAGTAATGGACGGACCATTTGTCCAATATTTTGAAGTCGCGCGGGGAGGGAAAAAAGCGTGCCGAGGCCATCTTGGTGGACCCACTATTGTGAGCATTTTTCATCAATTATATGAAAATAAATAGGTATGAATTTTTTGTGGCATTTTACTCATTTTAATAAGAAAATGTAATGTTTTCGGATATTTGGAGAATAATCTTCATATATACCGTATATATCCATACAAATGCATAAAATTGTGGATCTTTCAAGATGGCCTCCGGTTGATTCCCTTCCCCGCATTTTTGGCTTCACTGATGTCATTCATACAAAGTAGTATAGGTGTTCCATGTTCCATCCTCTTACTTCATACATCCATGCATGAAGTAAGAGGATGTACATAAATTATATATATATATTTTTTTAATTTTTGTGTAAGCAGCAACATTTTTTATTCATTTGTCTGTTATCCGGAATGTTATACCTTCTTCTTTTTCCTTGATTTAGGCCATGCTGGCCTGGCCTTCAGACTTTCTTAGGTTGTCTTCCGCGTGATCGAGATCCTTAGTCCTTACCGCTGGTTTTGTAATGCGATGGAAAAGAGTCTGGTATCTTCCATTCTTTGTGCATGGTAATACGATTACCTCCTTCGCTTTCTGCACTATCTGACGATATCCACGGCAATCCCTTAAGGTTTTGCCAGCTATTCATTTCAGCGTCTTCATCTCGGATGTTCTGATTATGAATTTTCTTCTGGTGGTATCCGTTCCAGCTTCTACAATGAAGGTTTATATTCTTAAATCGGCTGCTCATCCAACAAGGTCAATGCCTAGGATGCTAGGTATCTAAAGTTACCGACCTATTCTATGACCCTGCTGTTTATGGTAAAGATTCAATGCACTTTTTGCACATTTTTTTTTTCAACTGATACATATTTCCATGTTATACTTTGTGCAGGCAGTTTGTAGTCTATCCATCATTTGTTGGAGATGTTCATTTTTCTCAGCAAATTGCAAGGCGTCGTCAGTATAACAGATTATGGCATTTATTTCCTCTCCCATCCTGTATCCTTAATTACCTACTCATATTACAAACTTAATGATTGTTTTTCAAGTTTAGTTTTATTTCAAGCAGGTAGACAGAAATTACTGTGACATGTGTATCCTGTGCATTCTGAGTTAATTCTTGTTTCAACACAGTTGTTGTACTACACTCATTTGAATGGTCTTTAGAAATACAATTATTACAAAAAAAAACTCTATGGAAAGGTCTAATGAGTGAATAATTTTTCTATCAAATTTGTTCGATTTACTTTGAGAGAAGCTTATTTTGTTTTATTATTATTATTATGGAATACATTTGTAGACCCTTTTTAAGCTCCAATTTCCGTTCATAGTAATAACCTTCACTAATTGCTGAATAAAGTTAAGGAGTTAAGTATCAAAGAAGAGTACTAACTGCTTTACGTTTTGATTATTTTATAGATTTTACAGTTTCCACAAACGAAAATTTGTAGAGTCAAATTAGCTTTATTTTATATCTTTTTTTTTCTTCTTTTGAAAGAAATTTACTTACAAACTTAGGTACATATATATGTAGGTACAATCTCCCTTTGAATCCCACTCAGGGGCATGTGAGCTCTCGATTGCGCTTGATCTTGCGCAATGCTTAGGTATGACCTTCTCCCACACCATGTCTAACTCCCTCAACTCTGCCTCGATAGAACGAAACACAGTATGAGAGGGTCTTCCACGTCTTCGAGACTCTCATGGGAGGAAGAACAGCGTTCCCTTGGCCAACTGTCATTCGGCATCCTTTACCCACTAGCGCATGTCAAGTCCATCTCCCGTCCATAATGGTATGAGTGATGGGCCTACGTAAAAAATTAAATTAAATTTTGCTGAAGAATACCTTATTTAAATACATATTTTCTAGCTTTCCCGGCAGACGTTGTCTTGTGTTCTATCTATGAATATTGCATAAGAATTAAAAAGAATGATAAAAATTATTTAACAAATATTATTCCGACCGATGCATCTGTTTTTAACCACATATTTTCCATCCGAATTCTGTCAATTGCACCAACTATTAAAATGACAGTTTGTGTCAAACAACAATTTGATATCAAAATAAGATTTATTCACTAAACTTTTCGCGATTAAATTTATAATAAATTACGCTTCAATGTTAACAAATTAGAAAAGAAGCTTAAAAATAAATCTGCGTGCCAATATTTTTAATGTCAATGTCAATGCTAAATAAAAATTGTGTTGTAGAAATAGAAAATTGTTATGTACTAAATTTTAATTGTACATAACAAAGTCTGAGGCGGTACGCAGTTCAAGCTTTACATTTTTTTTCAAAAGATGTCGGGGTAGTAGAAAATAAGTCAAATATGAAGTACACATGAAAAGTTATTTTATATATTATTTTAAGACTATTATGGTCGATCTTTCTGGAAGTATTATGGGGATTTTCAGGGTTGACTATATATTATTTCGCGGAGTCTTATCTCAGTGTTCTGCTACTTAGAACTATTCTACTTTTACGCGTTCGCTTATTCAACTTCTTTTTAAGATGTTTATTAGCTAAGACATTTTTCTTCTGTCCGTTTTTCCATTTTCTTCATTTTTCTTTTTAGAAAGGCGCGGAAGGTCTCTCTGTTTTATATCATCTATCCGTGATACGAGAACAGCAATTTAAACCTATAGCGTGGAATATGAACGAACTAAAAATTTCTTTTATTAAATTTAAGACACTTTTACGATTAGTTTTAATAATTTGGTAAACTTTTCGATCTTCGCAAAACAAGGAAAATATAGGCATGATCAGTAATAATTTGTGTGACCCAACAAAAATATGAGTTATGAAAAACAACTTACCTTATAAAGATTGATTTCAATAAAGTTAAATAATTGATTAAATAAGAAATATTAAGCACGAAGCATTTAAAAAAGCTTCCTACAATCTAACATTTTAATTTTAAAAAGTACTAAGTAATATTAATAGTTGTTTATACAAGAGCTCTCATTTTTAAAGAGGGAATTGGGCTTTAAGTAACACAGGGCAAAAGGAAACCTTTTATCATAAGTCTATTCTATACAAATGTAAATGCAACCTTTCCTTAGTAGGTAGGTCCCTTGAAAATGAATTTCTTACATTATTAAGCCATTCCGAACTAACGTAACGTATTAACTACGAGTAGCTTTTGAAGTATTATGTCATTGTATAGCTTTAAAACACGGTGCCCCATCAAAAGTGATAGCAAAAGAGACTGGAGGTATTTGAGAAGTTCCCGAGAGACTTAGGATTATTACAAGAAGGAACGGAACACTGTATGAGAGTCTTCCACGTCTTCGAGACGCCGATGGGAGGAAAAATAGCGCTCTCCTCGGCCAACTATCATTCTGCATCCTTAACAAAAGTCCCAGCCATGTCCACAATGGTGAAAGTAAATCTTAATGTTCCATGTGCCTACCCAATACCCATGAAAATACAAATGAGATAAAGGAAAAATTATAATTATTTTTGGATATTTTTATTAATTTCCCCTTTTAAAACACAAAATGTGAAACTTGTTACACTGTGCCCCACTCTCCCCTAAGGCGTTTAAACATCTTTTAACTTTTAAATACATTTTTATCTTTGAAGATGATTAATATTTTTAATGAATCGCTTGGTATAGTAGATGATTAGAGTCCGCTTAAAGGTTAATTTGTTTTAAGTACCTAACAATATAAATGAAATTACTACTATATTGGTTGTATGTTGTTATTCCTACATATTATGTATACTGATTTTATTACGCCTTTCTTTTACACATCCTTTTTATTGTTGTCTAATGTGCCGATTTTACCTTTGACAACCAACCATTGTTTTTGATTCATCTTTTATTTATGTATAAAACATTTTGTACAATAAGACCCCTCGATTACGTCATTCATTCACTAAGAATAGCAATCCTATAAAGAACCAATAACTATAAAGTGACCAATCTGATAGGCAGCAAAACTTTATATGAAAATACCTACAAAATTGTTGTTATTTTTTCTACATTCCTCGCAATTTTTCCAGTTTTAACGCAGTTTAAAAATACCCTGAGCATATCCGAATATATACAAGATTTATGATTTTTGTATCGCATTCTCTTCATACCTTGTGTTAGTTATCGCATTTTTAATTCAAACAAATTAGAGATTTCGACTTTGTAATATGTTCGTGTTTTCAATGCCTGCTTACCTACGCATAAAGTTCGGGTCCCGCCGGGGTACATGTACCTACGTCCGTACGTAGGTGAGCGCAGCTAGAGCAAAACTTGTAACTGCTTTTGAGGTTCGCGACTTGTTAAAGATAAAAGATAATAATATGAAATATAACCCTTGTTACATTGTATGGGGGCACAATAGGGAAGCTACAATTATTTCTGTCACGAAGTACGGGAAAGTTCGTGAGGTATTTTACTCAAAGGAAACACTTGTCATGGAAGCTTCTGCTGATAATTCGTCAGACATTCTTTAATTTTACGTTCGCAAACTTCCTTTGATAACCAACACAGCTGAAAATAATCCAAGTAAAGAAGTATAAGCAGGTACGTTCGTTTGCCTTTATCATATTAGTTCAATGTGCATGTGCGATGGATAGTATTAATCACTAATTACATACCTACATCAGATATAATATCATTATGTTTAATTAATTAAACTTCCATTAAATATTTAACTGTTGTATACAAGAAGAACATTACTTTTGTTACAGCTATGCGATTGTCTGATTCTATGTAATTGATTGATACATCGTCTATTTTATAAAAATCCTACATGTAACTTCTTTCAACTTTTTCCTTCGAATCTTTCATGTAGGTATGTATACGCAAATATTTTAAAACAAGGTTGGTAAAAGGGCAGGCGTGCTTGTATAAATCAAGCTGTCATACATTTCAATTTAAAAAAGGATGGCGAAATAATATACTAATTGGTGACCAATTTCATGATGACAGGAACAAAATATTATCATCATAATGTATAAGTGAAGTACCTACCTAACAGCTCGATATTTACCAGTGCATAGAAACAACGTCGTTATTATAAAAATGTTACATTATTATTTCTAGTATTACCTATATGAACGTAAACCGTTTAGAATAAACTGAATGACGCTGTAAAAATTGGAAGAAACACAAAAACAATAAATTTATTAATATTGCTGAGAACGTTAACGTGCACAATTATAATATATCATTTTAATAAAAATGAGTAGAGTTTTGGTGAGATTTTCGTTGTGATGGCCCCGTTCATCCCTTATTTAACATATCATTATTATCCATGTTATTACACCAAATAAGAGAAACAATAAATAACAATAAAAGGAATGAGATAAGAATAAGGAAGAGAACACGAAAGGAGAGAAGTTGGTGGAAATAAATTATTAGCGCTACCGACAAAAGCAAATACCGTTTAATCAAGATTTTGTTTTTGATTATATTAACATGGAAATTTGTTAGTGTAATCGTTCGTATCCGATATCGCTCTTATGAGTTATTACCCGTCGTACCTCTAGACTCCGTTCAGTGCTGGATTGGCTTTCGTCATCTTAAATTGACTAAATTTCGGTTTTAAGTTATTCAACACGAATGGCCATGCATTCACTGGCATTACCAGAACGTAGCTCACTCGACAGACGTTGTCATGTGGTCCTTAGTATGAACATTGTTTTTTTTTTAATTTCAATTTAATAATTACCTTTTAACCACTTTAATTCCGACCGATGCATCTATTTTAAACCATATTATTATATTCTGTATCCACATTCCGTCTACAAATTAGTATATTATGTACTATCAAACAACTGACAGTTTCTGTGAAACCCCATTTTTATATAAGAGATAGAATAACTCTATCACTAGACCTCAGTCTAGTACTTTTTCTTAAATTTAGATTTTATATAGCCTTAAGGTAGCGGTTGGCCCGATTGCTGAGATGCGAGACCGAGACCCGCGACAGTTATTTGACAATAAGGCGACCGAGACAGTTATTTGACAATAAAGGGTTTGTATGCGCGCCAGTTCAAGGACAAGACCGGGACACGACATGATCGCCACTCCGATCTCTACCTTTAGGTGTACTAAGTGTAATATTATTACCTAGTCGTGTTTCTTCCGTTTTATAATATTTTATGTTGTAAAACAATAGTTTTACAATTTCAGTCAGTTAAAGTTTAAACCATACATAACGATAATATGAAATTGATAATAATTAGATAACTAGATTATTATTTACGCATACTGACTTATCTCAAAATGGAAAAGAAAAATGAATCATTGTTATATTTCTCCTCCTCGAACGATACAGAATGGTAGTATCTATTTTAACTTACATAGATTGAAACTGCTCCGTGGCTTATAAGGACACGATAATTAATGATTTCGCGTAAATTGAGAATAACAAATGGTGTTTCGCTGTGGAACCTAATTGGAATATATTCCAAACAAGTTGTGTGTGTTTTTTATCGCAGCTTAGTTGGATCAATTTTCATTCTTTTCACAAGCATAATAAATTTTTATTCCTTATTGGAACCAATTACAGCTCAATTGGTGTGAGATGTGAGTGAGTACGCTTTTGAATAAAGTGAAGAAAATATCCAACTCTAATATTTTTACAAATAAAACTTATTTGATAGGTATTTACCTTATAATATCATCTGAAAGAATGTTGAATGAAGTACTGATATGAAAAGAGTTTGACTTGATTATTCACCAACGAGAATGTTCTACCTACATTATTCGACTTAACAGCTTTTTTTTTGTTTGTTGATTTGTTTGTTTGTTTTTTGCAGATTTGATTGGATGATGATTGAACTGTGATATTGTTTTTCCCAATTGCTATTCTTGCTTAATTATTTGTTTATATGGTTATTTTTTCCCCTTATAATTGTTATTGTTTTGTCCCTTTCCTGACTTTATTTCATGATTGTCTTAATTGAAATTCATATATTTTTTTTCCTAAAGAAAAGTACATAATACAATATAATATAAATATATGTAATGGAATATATTGCCTCACTAGACCTAAGCCTGTTCCGAGACAACAATACTAATAAAAAAGATAGTAAAATAATGTTCAAAAATGTCACTGAGCAGTACATCTCCAGCAAGAAAAAACAAAATAAGGTTCATTTTTTAAAAAAAAAAAGAATAAGGTATAAGGATTAAAAAAGCAAAAAATAAAACAAAAAAGCAAAAGAGAGAAAAAATTTTTCACCATACTTTTCTTTTTAGAAATTCTTGACATTGGTTAGGACAAAGTGGCAGGCAGTCTAGTTAGGCTTCCTTATATATTGTGAAATAGTGTTGTGTTATATTATCTATATTATTGTATTGTATTATTATTGTATCAATAAACCTACTATTTAAACATCATCATCGTTATTTTCCTCATTACTGAGGGTCGTGACCTGGCACTCTCTCCGCCGTCACAACATCATGTCGTATTTTGTCTTCCACCTCTCCCGACACATAGCCGTCCGCACTGCTCCAACAACTGTTGTCTCCGTAGCAGCCCTGATTTGGTCTCTCCATCTAGTGGGCGCTCTTCCTCTGCCTCTAGTTCCTTCAACACCTCCAAGGACTACCAATTTTCCCAGGCTGTCTTCATCTCATTAGTAGCATGGACTAAGAATTTTTTATCGCGAGATAGCTGAGGTTTGTTGGTAGGTATGAAAAAAAAATTAATCAGTAGGTAATTATTTATTATTAAAACCCCTATTTATTATTAAAACCCCTATGCCAGCTCTGGACTATTTCGTGAGTTCTACCGCAATTACAAACATACCTACATATTTTTCTAATCTTAGCTCCTGCATAACGGCAACCGTTGTTTCATGCAGGTATACTTTAACAATGTTTTTGTTACAGACCTTCACTCGTTTTCGAGTGATTCGTTCCAACCATGTTTATCTGCAAGATAAAATTGCCAGTCCACTTAAAAGTGATCATACTATTATTTCTTCAGAACCAAGAAAAAGTTATGCATACACATAAAAAATTGTGGTCTCTATAATCATTTACATCCCGAAGTCAGGGTTTGACAAAAAAAGTACTAAAATAGTTATAACTCGAAAGTTATAAAAAATCTTTGGACTTTCACTTGGTACTTTCTGGAACACTCTGTATTTTGGTTCACCTCCGATGAACACAAAAAATGACGAAGTCTTTCACGCTTAGTAAACTGGAACTCATCTCAAGTCGACTTAACCACACAATGACAAAGTACCTATCAAAAAAAAATTACGTAACTACTCAACTTATACATTACCGCTATCCGAACTAATGTTTCTTAACACCGAAAAAGAGAATCATGCATCCAAAATATAAATCTGGTAGAAAAAAAGAAAATAATAACTATAACTTCCAATAATAACTGTAGGTAATCACCAAGATTCAATATTTTTTGTTAAGAGGTAAGAACGGTGAAGAATTGAGAGTTCTTTTGGTTGCAAGAAAAGAAAACAATTCTTGAATACTTCAGAAAATAAATTTCCAAATCTCCGCTTCACAAAAAATTTTATGTGAATAATGAAACGTGATTAAAAATTTGTATAATAAAAACTTATATTATTCATTCATATATTCATATATCATATTTGAAGAGAAATTGTACGAAAATAAGCCAAACCTGATGTATACTTTCTATATAAAGAAAGTGGATAATCACATAACATTAGATATTATTATGAAAATGTTACTTTCATATTATGGAAAAAATGGACGGCTTAGACGAAGGTTCATCCTGTTTATTTTTTAATAATGGCTAAGCTCTCCATCTTTCTTAACCTCATTATCAAGAGGGATCAGTTTTGAGTTGGTATTATAATCGTATTGCCCTTTTCATCGAAGGTTATTTACCAGGGATCTGCCAAACAAGGGTAAAACTGTTTTCTTTTTAAAACCTCTTCCAACGGAATATTCCATCAAATATGAAAATATTATGAAAAAAAAATATTGTAAAAATGTCTTGGGTGTTGTTTCATTTCTTAAAGGTTGTTATTAAAATATAATAGTTATGTAGTAACGGCGGTGGATGTTCCAAATTATTAAGTTAATGTGGCTTTAAAATTATCTTAAGTAGTTAAACGTACTGCTAGATTGATCATTAAAGAAAAATATTCTACCAAAAAAAAGATAAAAAAGTTAATCCAGAAGAGTGATGAATTTTTTTTCGAATTATTTTAAAGCGATGATCTAATGTCCAACATTTAGATTAAGTACTTGCTTTTGACACCACCGACCTCGGTAGCTTAGTGGCAAAGGCTCCGACATCAGATCAAGAGGTCCCGGGTTTGATTTCTGGTCGTTTCTGTAGGCCTAGACAAATTGCATTTGGCGATCGACTACAAACGACTTCGACTTTTTATATTTTTTATATTAGTGTCATTGTTTAGTTTAAATAACTAGGTATTTATATGTTCCAGTGGACAGTTAATTTTTTCGCACTAATACGTTGGCGAAATCTTCGCTTGTAGTCGGACGCCATTTTTAAATTTGTCTACGGGGGCAGAACCACGAGCGGTAACGTAATCAATGCAACGTTACATTCGTTGCGTTCAGATGTCTGCAGTGGGGCTAGTACGAGTTTAATCGAAAGCTATTTACACGCTAATAAGCACTTATTAACGTGCAAATAGTGGTCGAAAATCAAACGATCGAATCATTCGACCATTTTTGTATGGAAATTTTTCGAAACTCTTTTGATGATCGTTTCAATATTCGATCATCGAAAACTTATACCTACTAGTGGTACAGGTCCTAATGTAGGCACTTAATTATTTTTTTCTAAAAGCAGAATAAAGCTTATCCAGAAGTCTATGAGTAAACAAACAAGTTAGTAATAATAAACAAATAAAAAACAAACAAAAACATAATCTACTGCACTTATAACAGGATATATTTTTGTTATTAATAAACTTAAGTTTACAATAAGACCGATTCTATTTAAATTTCAAAATAAGGTCGTTCCAATTTTAGTTAGTGCACATTGGTATTCTATCAAAATTAAGAACGTTCCTAATTAGACTAATAGGTATATTTGGTTATTACTCATAGTATATGGAATATACGTGAGTCTTGTGATTGCGGGATGCCTATGACCTTTGCTCGGCTCTCCCTAACCTTCCGCTCCCAATGTGTATAGAATATCTGCTATCAATTAATGATGTAGCGGTACGCTCGGCGCTTCTTAAATTCATTAATAAAAATATTATTGTGTTGTAGTCTTATATTTTTATGTGGAAATACCCCCTGTTTTTTTGTGTTTTTTTTTTCTTTTATTTAAACTTTTCATTATTTTTAGAAAAAGACAATTAATTTATATTAAATTTTCTTTTTGATTTGATAGGCACAAATCGTCCCTAGATGGACGCAATGCCAAAAATTAAAAAAAAAAAAAAAATAGCTCTACATTTTTTTAACATAAATTCTATTTAAAATTTTAATGGGCTTTGTCATCTGTTAAATAGGTGATTAAATTATCATTGATATACACCTATAAGGTACCCACCTGTAGATATTACACGACTTTGTATCGGAGATTGCATTCTTCCATTTAATCCGTCAAACCTTTTCCTTAAAATTATAAGGTACTTTATTTAGTCCAGGATATTGTTCAAACACTACATTTATTCTGATTTTCAATTTATCATATTGCTTATGCATGTCTAGATATTAGATATATAATGTAAAAATTTCAAGTGATTTTTTACAAATCGACCTCAAAAAACTACAGCTTTGATATTGAGTATTTTTTATTGTGATTCGGTACCTCTATCTGCCAGTCAAGCCGGGTGGCTTTGTAGGGACAGATGTTATAAATCAAATTCGTATACCTCTGCTCACTGCACACGTACATTTTTTAAAAGGGGACGAAAGATACTCGATATCAACGATGTCGCAAATCTTTGGATATTTTTTTTTTTTTTTTAATAACCATATTCAAAAATATTTTTAAAAATCTATCCCGAAATTCGTTTATCTGGCTGGGTCGTAAACTTAAAAGAAAATAATTTTTATTTTATATACCTAAAGTTTTCTTGAAGCATTTCATTAAAAATGTTAAAAAGGGTTTTTTATACGTTGTCTTAATTCAAATACAGTTTATATGTCAATCTTAACTACATAAGTTTTTTTTTCTAGTTCATTCAAAGAATATTTCTCCATGATAATTAAAGGGCCTCTTTTCGTATCTTTTCCATTGTTTGTTTTTCTCTTTAACTTTACATATTGCACATAACAATAAATTGAATATTACGAACTACATATTTGAAATCTATGACAATTTTTAATATGATTAGATTTTAATGAATTTTAAGGGTTTTCAATAGTGTAGTTTTTTGTTCCATTATTATTTTCATGTATCTATAAAATTTTATTACAAATTGTTTACAACCCCTGTACCAGGTATCTGTCAATTCAGTATTCAGGCTTTTGGATACAATTTTATTTTGTTATAATATAGATATTGGGTGAGTAAAGGGATCGCCAAGCCGTACGAGGTATTCTTTCGAGGGCTCGAAATATGATTATAAATATATAGTGAGATAACACGGTTTTACCTGCATATATTAAATACCTAAGCCTAAACCTGTCCAGTGTCCATACCATAGTATGTAACCTGAATAATGCCTACATCCCATATACTAAAATTTTTATCAATCCTCATGATTATTATGGCACAGGTTTTTCTTAAACAGAACTCAGGATGAATGAGAAAACGTGAACTACGTAACCTGCTGTGTAGATAAAGATATATTTCTGCGTGATTTGATGTATGTTTTCAAGTAGGGAATGACGCAATGGGAAAAGTACAGCGTACAAAAAACAACATTTATATAGACTTAAAGAATGCTTGAAGACGATTTCAGCAAAGAACATAAATATCATAAAATAGCATATTTTCATATCAGATTTTTTGATATAGGTATTTTCCACTTCTTAAAACAATGGAGATATCATTAGGTACCAATTATTTGATTGACATTTTGAATTTATCTTCAGTTATATACAAATTCATAGAACGTCATACCAATAGGTTGTTTATATAAATCATTTTTCAAAATTTTGAAGGAATAAGGCAATTCAACACAAATGAAAACTTTGACGTAAAGACTGTGTCTAGACTTTCTCGATTGGAAAGAATCAACACAACAGAGCTGAATATCTTTTCGCCAACAATTTTTTTCTAAGTTCAGTAATTAATATTATGTTCTGTTACACGCAGAAAAGATCGCGGTTTAATCAGACAAAATGGATTTGAATAAAATAGGATACTTAAATCATCCAATCCAAGCTCCCTTGATACTCTACTTCGGGGCATAGGGAGGCAACAAGAGCTCTCCATTGTTTTGGATCTTGCGCAATGTTAATGACCTCCTCCCACACCATGTCTAAATCCCTCAGGTCTATCTTCCTCGTTTTCGAGACCCTGATGGGAGCAAGAACAGTGCTCTCCTAAACACATGTCCAAGCCAATTCCTCTCCATTATGGTAGAAGAAATGGGTTTCCGCTGGGTGCGCCGGCGTAAAGCGTCGTTAGCGATACGGTGGTTCCATCTTGTATTCAAAAAATTTCTGTGACACTTCGTTTCAAATACAGATACTTGCAATCACTCAAATTATAGGAAAGTGAAATATATTACAATGATCTTACAGACAGGAGAATATTTACAATAATAAAGATATCCACGTGTTGGAAAGTTTATGAGGTCAAACACATACAATTATTTTAAATCCAAAAGTTATTAATTTTCCTAATCAAAAGATTTCCCTTCCATTGTTAACGAATTTCCTTTCTAATTAATTATAGAACAATAATGATATAGAAACTCCTTTGTATCGCGTGGAATAATATCTCACAGCTAGGTAGGCACGATGTCGTTTCTATGATTGGTGTCATCACCCTGCCATCAAAGGACTCCCTCCATTATCCTGCAAACCTATAGATGAGGGTAGAAGTTATTATAGTTCGTTATCGCACTTCCGAATCTTGGAACTTTATAACAAAAGGGTGTAGGGTACTGTAGTTATTATGTTTTAATTTGGAAGTACGTAGTAAAAATTTGCTGTTCAGAAGCCGCAAACTCTGTCTGAAATATTAATATCGTTAATGTAGTTAAATGATAAAAATTTGCCTTTCCATGACGCATACTCCCAGTTCTCACATATGGATTCCAGATGTGGAACCTCACAAAGAAAATGGTGAAAAAATTTTGAGTCACACAGAGAACCATTTAGAGAGCCCTGATGGGGATTTTGCTCAGAGAGAGAAGGAGAAATGTGTGGATCATACGAGTGACAAGGGTCACAAATATTGTCCAGAGAGTTACAGAGCTGAAGTAGCCGTGCACTGGGCATGTGCCAAGAATGATAGATGGCAGACGATGTGTTGGAGAAAGACAAAAACTTGAGAGAAATGGTGACAGTTGGAGGAGGCCGATGTTAAAAAAGAACACGCTGAAGAAGAGTAAATTAATCAGGTTTGAATCAATGACTGTTCGATTAACCCACTTGTTACGGATATAACTTTTTTTGTAGTATCACTGTGATTTTTGATACACAGATTAATCAAGACATTATTCAATCAGGAAAAATTGTTAAAAAAATCTATATGTTACGGAAAAGCGGGAAAATGGTGTTTGATATACGGAACGCTAGTAATATGTACTACTGTTTATTGGATGTTCATAAAACTTAGACACTTAGAACTTAGACAAAATAATTCACTAGTTTCTGAAAGTATGTATTTGTAACATAGTAAATCGATTTAATGCTATGAACAACCATACTTTTAATCAGTCTGAAGCAGTATTGTATAGGTAAAAGCAGTATTTAGGATCAAGAGACATTTTACAATTTTTGAAATAAAACATAGCGGTTTTATGACATACCGCACATCCTAGTTGTTCACTTAATAATAATAACACTTTTCTATACATAGGTGTCGGTATAGCCGGCGGAACCTATTGCCTGAGGCAATTTTTTCCAGTCAACCGGACCCGTCCATAGGTACCATACCATAGGTTTCATACCAAAAAAAACTCGTTTGAACACTCCTTCGGAATTTTAGATGGTCATATTCTCCCTCATTGATTTATAAAGTTGCCAGGCATTGTGCAGTCATAATATATTTTCTAGCTAGACAATGCAAAATAAGGCAGAAGTACCTGGAATACTTTTGCGATATAAACTAATGTTCTTGTCTAATCTGTCGACGCTTCCCATATTGTTGTAAGCTTTGGTAGCAGCTGGTTGATCAATTTGAATGTATCGCTTAACTAGCTGATTCCCTTGGCCGCTTATCCAAATGAGCAAATGGAACGCTGCATTCTTCATCATCACTTGACGAAGAATTTTCATCGTCTACTTCTGCGTGGGCCCGCAGTTATGACCCAGAAAAGTTGTGTAGGGTCATTTCATTTCCATCACCAGAGTCCTCATCAGTTGTCAGCATTACAATTTTCCAGCGGGAAAATAATTGTAATCGAGTCAGGAAAAGACTCGTCTTCATTTGCCTCCAGCTCCTCGATAATTTCATTGAGTGTCGAAAGTTGTGACGTGAAAAAAATGCGACACCCATATTACTAGCGTTCTTTTTATGGAACACCAAATTAATAGTTGAATTATGAATAGATAATATTAGAAAGAAGATTAGATGGCTATCAGTTTATAAACAGTATACTACATTCTTGCATATTTTGAAATGAAATACTGTTAATTAAAAATACATATTTCAGCACTCACCTTGAAACACTCTTCATAAATTTGAAGTAAATAACAATGCGAGCACAGTTCATATTTCGAGCTCGATCGAGCTCAAAACATAACTGACCGACAAAGGGACATCTCAGCTAACGTGTAACATAAATAATGTAATTCGAAATTACCCACATTAATTGGAATATTTTTATTTCTATGGTGATCCGTATATCAAACGGTAGTAACAAGTGGGTTAATATCAAAATTTAAACTGTATCTAGATGACAGAATCTTTGCTATTCAATTTTTTTTTATAACCTAATCGCCTCTGTTATCCCAGCGATTGTAATAAATTGTAAATATCTATACGCACAAAGTATTCTTCACTCTTTTATTTCATAGGTCTGATAGTCCCTTACTTCGACATTTTGTGTACGAGAAAACTGCTGGACTGTAGACGAAAATGCGATTAAAGACCACAAGGGCATCCACCTACCAGATGTATGTACCTACGATATGAAAAGGTTCGCCGGAACCCAATTGATAGGAATCGCAAACAAAGGGAGGGAAAAAAGAAGGTGTGGGGCTATGTCTTCTTATGATCAAACGAGGCTTGATGATTGGATTAATAATATTTTCCCAAAATACTTTAATATAATTTTTTAGAACAAAATTTTAGTTTTAGTCTAATATTACTTATAATTAACTAACTAATCAAAAAACCATCCGGTTACCCCGTGTCTTAGGTTTTATTTTTTACTAGCTTTCCCGACAGACGTTGTCCCGTGTTCCTAACTATGAATATTGAATTCGAATTTGTATTGTGATGAATTGATTATCATTTGACCAATCTAATTCCTACCGATGCGTCTGTTTTAAACCATCTATATTCCATCTGAATTCTGTCAATCGCACCAACTATCTTACAGCTGACAATTCCTGTAAATATTTCAAAATTTGAATAAAAATTATAGGATGAACAGTACTAATAAGGTTACCTACGTAGAGTTTTCTTTAATTTTCTAATTTTCATAAGAACCATCTCCTGACAAAAGCAAACACGACAAAAAAAAGAATTGGCGAAATCAATCCAGCCGTTCAGGCGTGATGCGATGACAACGCAAAATAGCTCTCCATTTTTATAATATAGATGTAAGAATGTTATTTAGGTTTGGTAGTACCATAAATTTAAAAATGTTTTGACAATGTGAGACACGGTTGCATTTTTATATTTAAAAGAGGATTAAATAATAATTGTTGGACTACATAAAGGCAGGGCAGCCACTTTCTCATCATGAGTTGTATCAACAGGTCACGCACATGAAGGGTATTTCACACATATGCGGTTACGGTCGGTTTTTGGTTGTGTTCGGTCGCTGCCAACAAAATATAATAAAATGCTTAGCATTTTGATCATATCCAACATTTGTCGGCTGCGACCAAAATAAAACCGAACCGAATAGATCCGCATATCTGTGAAACAACCTAATGAAAAAGGAGAAGACTTTCATAGCAGCAGATGTGGTTTTATTTTAAATTTAACCGAAGAGCAGGCAACACGGCGATGTTGTTCTCTCCTCGCTGAAAATAAATAATAATAATTAAATGACGGACCGTATTGACACAGCGCCTGACGGCCTTTGCTTTCATCTGCCGTCCTAAAAACGCGACACGTTTGTTCAAATAAAACCGATTCATTTTTATCCGTTTGTTCCGTCGCCTAATTATTTCACAATGCTTTTGCGAGAAATGATGGATGGCGTTGTTTTTTTTTATTTAAATGAAAACACCGATTGAAACGAAATTAAAATCTTTTTCTTTTTATCCATGTCCATCCTTAGTTTGAGCCCATTATTAGACTCCACAAGTTCTCGACGAAAAGCTGAAGAAAAAAATGAATAAGTACTTAACGTTTTCTATTTTATACAAAGGTGTCATTTTAACGAATGATATCAAACACTTTCGTAGGATATTCAAGTAATAAACGTTTCCACCCTGACCGGAAATTGAATGCAGAATATTTTTGAGGACTAAGTTAAGGAAATGGTTTTCCTATAATATTGAAATTATTAATGATTCCTTCATAATTTCTAGGAACATTTTAGTCTTTATAAAAAAAATATTTCCCGATATTCATGTTATGAAATTTTCGAAAAAACTAATCGTGAATGTGGTGAAAGTAAAAAGCTACGTAATTATAATAATATACCTACCAATTTTCATCTAGGAACAACGTTATCATTACCAATGTCAAGAGATCATCCAATTACAGAAGGTAATGTAATTTTGCAAAGATGCACAAGAAATAAATGGTTTTAGATCATTTTATTGTTGATGGTGTCCCCTGGCAAAAAGGTATATTTTGTTATTGGAAGAATTACTAAGCAGAATTCTTTTAAACATCTGAAATTTTGATGATCGACATAAGTATGCAGCTCTACAATTTAAAGTTGTTTTAAACAACTCGAAAAAAATCTCAAAGCTTAAAAATATAGAATATAGGAATAAAACCATAATTGCTTAAAAGTTCTTCATTTCCAGGAAAGATCTCAAGAGATATAAATTGTAAAGATTCGGAAATTCTCATGAATGAGCCATTCTACAAAATTATCTCCCAAGTAGGGTTTGTATGTACCTACCCATGAGAAATTTTATTCAGCAAGCTACTTGGCTGGTTCTCTTACAATTAATTGGATGAATAAGACCAATTGTGGTCAGAACATTTGCGACAAGCACCAAAGTAGAAACAAAATAAATTAATGGTATATCGTCTAGATGGCGTTTTATTCAATTTTCTGACCACTATGTTGTAGAAAATGTAATTAATTTTAGTACGTTGGTAGCACATTCCTTTTACCTCAACTACAGAGAGTGGTGGGTGTTGGCGAGTGAGGCTCATTCACCGTGGCCCAAAGGAACTTTGATGTTTTATGGGGCTTTATAAAATACGTCGGCTTCTCTATATGTGATATTTAAAAAAATACCAACTCTTTTAAGTCAGTCAGGTCCTTTCATTATAATTTTTAAAACTTTTTTGAATTATTTTTTTATATTTTCTTATGTAAGCAGTTTTGAAAATCCACAAACCATAATTATTAATGTACTAGCTTATACCCGTCATGCTTTACGTTTTTGATTCCGATTGTCAGGCTTGATCGGTAGGTAATTAAACAGCAGTGGCGAGCGGCTGGTACAAGCCAATAATCCTGGCTTACCCTAGAATTTTGGAGAAGAATATAAAAATAAAAACATTTCAAAGATTGCTATAACTCTGACGAAAAATTTAAAAAACTTTTGATGCACGTCAAAAAAATATTCTCACATGACCCCTGGTTGCCATGGTATAACAGTATTTTTTATATTCTATGGACCAAAAATAACGAGAAAGTACTGCTTTCATCTCCTCTAACGTTCCTGAAGCACTTAGTCAAGGTTTAGTGCGTCCCTTTCGCACTAGCATTTTGCAGGCCGATCCCTTCCTTTTAATTTTGTCGACACCGTCGTCAATATCAATTGGCCCACCACGGGTCATTTTTTCCAAAGGAAATTTAATCTGTGATTAATTAGAGTTGCCAACTCTCAAACAAAATCACGTAATGAAATTATTGGAATTACTTTATATAATTCAGAAATTAATGAGGATTGCATACAAAATATCCTGTTATTTGCTTTTTTAATAATAAACAATGAATGTATCACGGAGCAGATTAACCCATACATATTTTATCGGTTACTATAACAACAGTAAGTTCACATTATTTCGATTTATTTTATTTTTGTATTATGGCAATTTAATCGGTAATATAAACTGTCAAAATGTATTTTAACACGGTGTTTTTAAACTGAAGGTAAAGGGTCATTGTTTATTATATCGGTTTTAAATTTATAAAATAGTTTTTTTGTCATTTAATGTGGTAATTACTTACATACTTAGGTAATTTAGTGTCTCGACGATTCAAAACCTGTTGGCTTTTTAGGGCAGCCGGCCTTAGAAAGTTTATCAATGAAAGGTTTAAAATAAAACATCAAACAAACATTTTTAATAAAATAATACAGTTGTTGCTGTTTAACCTGATCATGATTTAATCATGTTTTCTGTGTCCAGTCATAATCAAGAATATTACTGACGTCAAGGTATGTTTAATTTCGCAATATGTTTTTAAATGAATAATCTTAGAATGTTTAACAGTAAACCTTTAATTAATCTCAGAATACTAGTTTTTTTAAGTGCTCCCATGGCCTTTTCTTGCAAATTTTGCTTTCTTATAGCTGAATTCATATGTGAGACTTTAAATCACTTGATTAATAATTGAACTCTTCATGAAAACTCAAAAAACATCTTTAACTTTTTATAACAAAGTGTGCATTCAAATGGCTTTTATCATGAGCTATTATTTGATTGATTAAACTTTTTTATTGCAGTTATTGCATTCGAATGGCTTTTCCCCGCTATGAGTTCGCATGTGATAATTTAAATTACTTGAGTCCGCAAACTTTTTATTCCACACATTGCATTAGTAAGGCTTTTCTTCGCTTTGAAGTCCGGCTGTGCGTAAAAGATTCCGGATTTGGTAAACTTTTTTATGCAAACTTTTGCTTTATTATGGCCGAATTCATATGTGAGACTTTAAAGCTCTTGATAATAGAACTCTTTATGAAAATTCAAAAAAATCTTTAACTTTTTTTGTTCTAGTCTAGCTTCCCATTGCTTAACAGACCTCTATAACTGACATAAGTACAGAAAAAGAAGAATGACACTTTCACAATTCATAAAAAGAGAGAAGAATGACATTTTTAATGTTTATAAAAAAGAAAGAAGAAAAATTATAGTTTGCCACTCACATGAAAAAAAACTGCATGTATCATAATATGTTACATCTCACACTTGATTCAATTTCACTGTTCAATTGAACCTACGTACATAAACTCTCTCTATGGTTTGAATCTTAGCTACATCCCTCTATGTGTGGAATGGTACAAATTTTAGGTGATTGATTAATAATGAAGGCAGCTGTTTTACCGACCTCAAATAATATTATACGAACCTACCTATATAATTTGCAAGTTTTACTCTCTCTATGGTTTGAATCTTAGCTACATTCCCTACGCCGTCTATGTGTGATAAAGGCAGCTGTTTCACCGACCTCAAATGTCACTAAAATATGTCAAACTTCAAAATGGAAGAATTATTTTGCATTTTTTTTCATTGAATCTTTATTTATTGAGAATAATAAGATTTGAATAACATTTATATGTATAACAAATCAATCTCCAATTATTTTATTACATTTTTATACCGTAATACCAAGATTCCATTCAACGTTTGCATGAGTAATTTTGTTTCCAAAAGATGGCTTACTGCCTTTTTGAAAAATTTGTATGAAAATCCTAAAAAAATAGAGTTTTTTAAATAGCTCTAAATATATTAAAGTTAATTCAGCAAATTGTGTTTAAGAACCTTCTCCGGTATTTTGCACGGCTCTGTGCATATTCATATCTGACGTAGCATTTGTATTTTGAGCGTGATGCTCCAACATACGATAAAAAGCAAATATACAAACATTTCTGAATTATTATGTAGATGAAAACTAGTTTTTCGTAATGAAAGTGTTATATACATATCAAAACTTTAATTTAATAAATAATTTATAAGTTTTAAAAAATAGTGACCAATGCCAAGTCAGACTACAAAACCAGTAAAATCATTGTTCATACCTACTGAAAATACCTAAAAAGTATATTGAAATATGTCATAGGTAAAAAATATTCAGTTTTTTCCTCAGCTTTATTACTATGCCAACCGGTTTTCGAAGACCAAAATATCTTCAGACTATTTGAAATTAGCTGTAGGTTTTGATTTTGTAGAAACTTTGCTTTCTAATGCTATGCTACATTAACAAAGAGGCCATGTTGGATTTTACGAATTGTTGAAACACGACTTCTCCGAAAAAGGGTAATAAGTTTACATGCTCCTCATCCGGCTACCACATGAATTCCGGCAGACGCAAACACTAATCGTACTTCAACAATGCTTGATGGTTTTTTGCTGTGCAGGCATCAAATCATGAGTTTTCATTTACTTCTGCCCAATGTTTTGGAGGAGATCAGCTGCCACCTTTTGTTTAAAGTTGTATGAGCTGTTACACCTGCTTAAACCAAATATAGGATTTGTGCTACTTTTTATTGACTGAATCAGGCAAGAATATATATTGAAATTAAGTGAGACTATCCTAAAACTGAGATTACAATGTTGAAACTAGTAATTCCAGGTATTATAATGATTTCAAAAGATCAAAACAATAAAGGAGTTTGTAGAAAGTTTCTTGGGCCACGGTGTTTATGTTTTTCATTCCGTTTAAATATTTGATACCCTCTTCTTAGTTCTAGTCCTTTATTTTAATCAAGTAAAGACTTTTCAGAGTATTTTTTCATTACTTTTCTCTGCCTCTATCCTTTTCTCTCTTTCCATCTCCGAACGATAGAGACAGAGACACACTTCACTTTTTAATTATATCACTTAAATTAATTATGTATGTATGTACAACCTACCCCAAGTGTGGTGTCTGCCTAGAGCCGAACTGGCGCAACTGTAGCTAGAGTCCTCTCTCTTTCTGTTTGCTGTGGTTAATTAATATAATTGTGATTCAGTGCATTCAAATTAGCAACTAACATTTTTATTAGCTGAATAAACAGTTTTGTAATAATGCAGTAACCGTTTGGAGTCTCGTAAAGGGTTAAATAAACATTAATGCGACATTAACTGCAACGTAAAGATATACTTACTGTTTTACTGTATGTTAAGGGGTTTTTTTTTGATTCCCTATGGTGTTTCAATATTTTTTATTAGTTGATCGTTTAAAGTTTATTTAGTTTGTTTCAAAAATTCATACAGTGGTATGAACTGAGGTACTTGAGGGAATTTTATCAAAAGTATCAGATTTGCTTCATATGTGTCTATGTTTATAGTTTCGTGTTTGGATAGGTTCCAGTGCAATTTGGAAAACTGACATTATTTATATGAAACAATCTTTTAATAAACAATTCGCAATGATAAGTATTGAATTTTTTATCTGGTTTTGACAAAAAAAAAATAACAAACTAAGCCGAAAATATTGAAGCTACCTTACACACTCCCTAAATCAGTGAACTGCGCATAATCGAGGTATTGAGTACTCTCGTTGCTTCCCTTTGTTCCTGAGTCCGTCAACAAGGGAACCTGGACTATACTATTTTCACCGAAATCTGAGCAGCACAGCCCAAATCTATTCAAACTATAATACAAAAGAAAAGGGTAGGATTATTTTTATGACGGATGCACCCTTGTGTTATTGTTATTGGCGAAGCATTAATTGGAAATTCATTACGTGAACCTGTCTAGATAAATATGACTATAACTGAAATTTTTTCCTGGAACAGTTATTGCAACTTATTTCCTTTCATAATGGGAATTTTTAAATACTATAAATTCCGTTGAATTCAATTACATTTTTATATTTTCTAAAGTGTTTTGAAAGCTCAAAGAAGAAGGAACAAAGTGTGAGTCATCGACCTTTGTTATTGTGTTAATCCATCTTCAGACTGATTGTAGATTATTTGAATATAAATGACAAGCATGTATATTTTTACTGTTTAGTTTCTTGTGAGCTTTCGTTGAAGAATCATGGAGTCTTTATTCGCTAATATAAATCTTACAAAATTAACCGGAGATGCTAACGTTCAAACGCGCTCAGTGATTAACAATGTGTACTTGTTTTTTAGTGAAATAAAAAGCTTACCCACAAATTAAGTAACACCAACTTTAATAAACCTCGGGATAAGCAGAAAATTCGTGATAAACATCTTGGTTTTTGTGATTTGCCGATAACTCAAAGAAGTGAAAGAAAGTACCTGTGCAAAACCCTTCGATATTTACACGGTACGTGATTGGTTAATAACACGTGCCACTGTAAGACAATACCAATACCTGCTATTGTTTCCCTACTGCTATTCTTTTTGAAGATTTATGGCTTTTTCGTCAGATTTCGAAAAATTCACAATAGATACGATTGTCATTAAACAGGAATGAACGCATCAATAATTTAATATTTCTGACAATTTATTATTATCAAATCATAAAATTTATATAAGTTTTACTTTTTTATGTGAATCACCAAACCATTTTTTTTCAACCATGTTAAATTAAATACTACCTACACCTACATAATAATAATGATTTGTTTTTTTTCCACATTGTCTGAATTATCATGCACTAGCTTAAAGAAGAAGAAGTTAGGGTTTTAAAAAAACCGGATAAGTCACTAAATATTTCCAATCAAAATTTCAATACAATAACTCGTGAATCAGTCTGATAAACTTGGATCTCAATTTTGTGTACGGAAGTAGGAACCTTAAGATTGCAACCTCGGTGCACCATAAAATAACACTTTAATAATTATTCATTAACTGGGGTAATACTGTTAGCAGAGGCTTTTTTATTTTATTTCTATTTCTAGTCTAAGTCGTAGGGACATGATTTTTTTATTGGTCTATGAAAATATACAAGCAGTAGACTAACTTGAGCACACCCTCCTCCGTATTAGCCATAACAATAATAATTATATTATTGTTTAAGTTGTAGAAGAAAAAAATACACTAGGCACAATAAACACCATTACACTCAATAGATTTTTTCTGGACCAAATTCAAATTGTTACGAACGTCACATAGTGTTGCCGTATAAGAACAGTAACATTTCATAGATGATACTGAAATTGGTACACCAGATGCATTGATGGAATGGTAAATATTTACCTTATATGGGAAAAAATCACAATCACAGCATTCACAGTAACTAAACATAAACAGCGTCTGCAGATTTTTTACGGCATTGAATTGTTGTACTAGTCAAGATGTTTGTCATCAATTTTTTGGATTACGTCATCGTCATCTCCTTTAAAATACTCAATTGATTATTCTGCGTTTTGTTTAAGACTAAGCTTTCTTAATTAAATACCAAAGTAATATTTCATACATGAATTTTGGTATTTGTAATGAATTTCAAATTGTGTAATGTAATATTTCATACATTACACAATTTGAAATTCATTCCAAATACCAAATTGATCTGAAAAAGCAAATAAGAATATAAATTTTCCCCCATTTTAAAACGTTATGCACATTTTGAAGTGTAACTTTTAGACGTGCGACTAATAATTTGGCCACCGATGATAATAATGTAGTTCCATCCAATATTAATTTAATCTGAACTTAAAATTTTATACAAAAGAAGATGAATTATTTACAGAATGTGATGGATAATGAAAGTTCACATCTTTTTCTCAATTATTAACTTATTAAGTTAAAAGAAACTTTAACCGGATCGATTTTCAAGCAAAATTTACAGCGAATAAAAAACAACACTTTTTCCTAACTTTGAAATCTTGCACGGATTTTGTAGTAAATTGTTTCTGCTCTTCGGCAGAAGGCAACCAATCAATTTTGTATTACACAACCTCGTATTACTCGTTCTTGTTGAGAAAACTTTTGGGATCGTTGTTTTGTCGGTAGAAAGTTTGAGAACAAAAAGAGAAATTGAAGAGAATGTTGAGTATCATTAAATTATTTTCAGAGTTTTTCTCGTGCCGCAATGTTCAACACTGAAACATTTTGAGAAACATCACCAAAATTTACTCAATAGAACATTCTCTTTACGTGGAAACTTTACATAAGTAATAATAATAACGTAGCTGGTATTAGGAATAACATTATTTAGTGCTTTGAATCATTTGCTTTTCAATGATTTTCTATTACGAAATGAATGGATCCCAAACTATTAAAATTATATTCAAAAGGGTACCTACTTGTTGTCCTTTATACTCAACTTAATGCTTGAAATACCTTTATAAAAATAACCGTTATAATTATTGCCTGTGGGTATTAATTTATTAAAGTAAGGATAATCTATTAAAAATTTCATTGTAAAAATAATTTTAAAAAATTTCAAGTGGTGCTATTAATTAGTTAATAGTTAAAGTCCATAGAGCGGATTTCGATTAATTTGGGGTCGAATAAACTTGTTGTGGTTTCAATTTGTGGAGCAGCTGGGCGAAGGCAGATATTTCTGATGGGATTTGATAGAAGTTTTTTAAGAGTGAGTCTCCATTAGTGCGTTCCATATCGCTGAAAAAGTTATCTGACTTCCGAAGAATGCGGTGCCTTCGTATAGCGGCAGTTATTCGAAACGGTACCAATTGTTTTATATTATGTTAGTATAGACCTTATGCTCCGCTGTATTATAGGACCCCTATTATATGGCGGCACCGCTTTAAAAAAACAACGTGACCATGCACTAATAGGGCCTTACTATAAAGCTGATACGGAAATAATCATAAAAAATGGGGACGTGATAAGAAATTTAGTCTCCATATTATGGTTACTATGAGCTTCCAGCCTCCGCCCGGGTTCGACTCCCAGTCCTCGTAGATTTTTTTTACATTTTATTTTTTTTTTACTTCAGTTTTCCCCCCGGGATTCAATTGTCTCATATTGGACGAGAATAATCAAATGTCACAAACTTGTCTTGAAATAAGATCAGTTTTATTGATTTTTTTCTATATTAATTAATGGTATATATATAACAATCGGGATATATACCATCTGTCTGTTCTCATTTTTATAACTATTCAAACCAGAAAAGGGTGAGCCATAAGAATAAATAATCAATTATTTTGCCGGCGTTAATGTTAGATTGTTTATCGCTCAAATAATGAGCTCACCTGGCAGCTGATGGGGGTAACCTATGTTAACAGAGATTTACCCCGAACGACCCATTAAATATTTTATTTTTTCCCTCCATCACAATCACTATAGGTACACCTACTCACGGCTCCTTATTATCACCCCTTCAACTCGGGACGGGGGAGAAAACAACAAACCCAATTTTTATTCTTAGAGATAAAACCCCACAAGTCAAAAGAACATTATAAACTTAAAAAAAAATTATAAGAAACAATCAAAGAGTTTTCTTCACAACGTGTGCCTGCAAAACAAAACAGGATAAACATATTATAAAAAGGGGGTTTTCAAGAATTCCACTAAGAAGGCACGCTGTTTGTACTGATTTTCAACATCATTTAATAGCTGATATTGATAGTATTATAGAACAACAACTAAGCTTGAAAAACACAACAAGAAGAATAGGTGAATAGAATTTGAAAAAAAGAGATCGGTACTCAAATACTATGCTGCGAATTGGTAAATGAGCAATTGAAAAGGTTAACCAGTTATGGAAGTCAATAATTCAGTTGGAGGTGAAAACACATTCAATAGATGGATAATCTTCTTTTGTAATGATAAGTTGAATTTAAACTTACGCAGAGGTTGGTTCGGTTAGTACTTCTGATCGCTCAATTTGAATTTAGCGAACGAATTTTACGTCAATGTAGGGGAAAAAAATGAGCATATAGCTAGAACACACTTGAACATATAAACAATTGTTTAAACCAAACAAATATGTACATTTTATATAAAAATACAAAAAGTGGACAGTTAATTTTCTAGAAAAAATAACAACTAATGACTCTAATAATTATTCATGACTAATGTTCGATTTTTAAATGGAACAAACCACTACGGGCTTACGACCGTCTTCTACTGTTATTTCGAAGGCTGGCTTAGTGTGATCACTTTACGTTAACAACGTTCGCCATTAGGTGGTAATTTTTGTCTCCGAAACTCTTAATCATGAGAATTCTCAACATGTTCAACATGTCGAAAAATCTCATGTATGAAACAAGTAGAAATTTTATAATTATTGATGAAACATAGAGAAAAAGTTGGAAATTATTGAGAACAAGAGAGCAACCAAATTTAAAGACTGCGACTGCTGTCATATATTTGGCGCCAGGATAATATATGACTATATCCATTTTTGTTACTGTCTCATATTTATTGCCTATTGGCTTTGTTGGTGCACAACGTTCTAATTATGTTTAGATTCTTGTGACCTTTTTTCAGGACTAGATATTACAGAAAAAATAACAACTAATGACTCTAATAATTCATGACTAATGTTCGATTTTTAAATGGAACAAACCACTACGGGCTTACGACCGTCTTCAACTGTTATTTCGAAGGCTGGCTTAGTGTGATCACTTTACGTTAACAACGTTCGCCATCAGGTGGTAATGTTTGTCTCCGAAACTCTTAATCATGAGAATTCTCAACATGTTCAACATGTCGAAAAATCTCATGTATGAAACAAGTAGAAATTTAATAATTGATGAAACATAGAGAAAAAGTCTATGTATGTAGGTACATTTTCTTCCTACTCTATGTACGTAGGTTCATTGACGAAAATTCTTTCGCAAAATTCAAATAAAGGTCTACGGCGCGCGGCGCCTTAGGCCATTCTCCCACGAGGATACTCACGGGCTACGCGACTGAGACGCAATCCATTGGTCGTCGACGCGTATGCTACTCTATCAAGCTAGGTTCCGCACACGACGCTACCCAAACTATGACTACATTCATCATTTATTTGTTGTAACTCTTGAGAATACACGCTCGTTCATAAAATGTCCAGTGATTTTAGCGATGTAGATAATGTTCTTCTCTTAATTTATAAAAGGAATAATCGAAAAAAAAACTAGATTTTGGGTGCACCCATACATAACTACATGAGAATGATGATAATAAGTTTCTTCATTTTTATTGAATGTCAAAAGAGTCTTTTTCTAATTTGATGCAGTTATTAGCTACACATATTCATTTATTTATTTTATTATTTATTTATTCACGGCTATGTGCCATTAACAATATAAACATGTACAAAAGAAAAGTGATAAAAAAACAACAAAAACCTCACAAAAACAATAATCAAAGAAACATAGTACAACAGAAAATAAAACATTGGGTTACACAGTAACGCTACATAATTACACTAACTCATTCAAAGCAGAAAAGAAAATATATATATGTAGTATGATCGACCACAGTTAGAAATAGATGTTAATTGCAAAAAGAGAAAGATCCCATGCAAAAAATATATATATATATATATTTATGTATATATATGCATGTATAATACTAAAAAAATAGACCCATCATGCCAATTTTACTTTGAGTAGTTCCCTGAACCGCTGATTGCTAATATTGAATACATCGACGTCCTCCAAGTGCGCATTCCCCTGGCGGTGCAGCCTGTGTTGAACTGCATTACCCAAATACACAGAAGGAGTATTGTCACACAAAAAGGTGTCCGTGCATCTAGTGCGTCTAGCGGGAACTCTGATATTAATCATGCTCAGTAGGTCAGGGCTGGTATAGTGAGAGTTTAATATTCTGAACAAAAAAATTAAATCGAAAAATATTCTTCTGTTTTGCAAACAGTTTAGGTTTGATATTGTTCTTAGGTACAAATAATCCACATCCTCCCTTCTCAGACCCAGCATAAAAAAATACAACAATGAGAGAGCGCGTGTGCGAGTTGAGTTTCTTTCCTATCTCAGCCCACGCCTTATCTCGTACGTATATTCCTTACATAATCCGGCAGTCCATAATTATATAAACATGGATAATTTTCAACCTCCTGAACAAATTTAATGTTTTCCGCTTGATCTGACGCCATTTTATTACGATTAAAGTAGCGTCGCAGTCGCGTTGCAGTCTCTCGCGACCAGCATGACCAGTCGCATGCAACTGGTATCAAACGCGTCGTAGACGCGTTTCGTCGTGTGCGAAACCGATCAAATATGTATGCAAGCGACTAACGAGCGACGCGTATCATACGCGTAGGATACTCAAGTCGCTTGTGAGTATCCTCGTGGGAGAATGGCCTTAAGATTGAAAGACGACACAATCAATCGATTAGAGACACTCGAGTTGTGGTTATTACAAATCGTTATGATCCGAAAAATATCCTGTCTTGGACACATTGTACGTGAAGATAAATTAAGGTCTCTGAACTTTTGATTAAAATGGTGGACAGTCGAAGAGGTCCTGAACGACGGATGCACGACGTAATGAAATGTGCCGGAATGAGAAGTGTGAAGAAATGTGACCGAGAAGACTGCCAACGCTAGGGAGTCTTGAAAAGAAAATGAAAGAACATTCAATTAGTTTTCTTATAAAAAAATTAACAACCATACGTATTTTTTTGTAAAAGTCTATCACTTGCAGTATTGACAATTAGCATGAGCTACAAAACAATATTTCTTTACTTGTTCGCTAAGGAAGTAAGGGCGTCAATGACTGTTATTAAATAAATTAAATTAAAATGTCCTCGTAAATAAAAAAGGGACTTATCTTATTTTTGTTGCAATAAGCTAGGCGTATGTGTGCTTAGATAGTTTAGACACAACATTATAGACACAGATACGTGTGTGCGTGTATGTGTGTGCTTAGGGTTGGATCCTACGTATATAAATATTTTGATCCCAAAGCAATTCTTCACCCATCCTTTGACAATTAATCTTGTATCGCTTAAAGCCTTTCCTGGTGTGCCCTCCTCGTAGGCGTAAACTAGAAATTCTAGAATCTCGGTTACTTTTAAAGGAAGATGGTTTAAAAAGAAACCATCTAACATTGGTTGGGTAGGTACTTATTTTAATAACTAGCTGATCTAACAGACGTTGTTCTGTTTAAACAATGAACATTCGAATCAGATTGATGAAAAATACCTAATAATTAATTAACATTAAAACTTTTAAGAATTATTATTAATTTTATCAAAATTGAAATGGATTAACTTCATGTACCTTCTGCCCAAAACATCGAAGATAATTCTGAGTCACTTGCGCCGCGAACGTGTGACAAACATCATGTCATTGTACATACATAGATTCTTAATTATTCTAAACCCTGCATGGGTCTTGACCTTCCTCGGTAAACTTCTCCTCACTACTCCATGTGCTGCCATGCATTGTCCGCCATTTACCAACTCCGGAAACAACAAGGTTTCTCACATAACTATCCAGCCAATGCAACTTCCTTGTTCCTGCGCTGCTTATTACTTCTCTTGTTGACTAATGATTATTTCCTGGGGATACATAACCGTCGACCGACCAATGACATTTTATAAAATTTGAATATTTGCCTTTGTATCCGATGTAGGATCGTCTTTTTGAACTATTTCAGTTTTTCATGGTCTCGCTTACTTAATGGCTGGGTCTTGGTAGGACACATCAAATTCGGTTGTATTATTACCTACTGATAATACCTTCTCATTCCTCGCAAGAGTTAAAAAAAGCTGCTAACCTATAGGTGTAAAGTGTAAAACATATCTTTGCATAAAAATTCATAATTTTACGATTAAAATGAATTTATCCTTGGAATTATTATAGAAACTTTAAAATGATATCGACTATTGGAGCTTTTTATTATCTGCTTTAGAACTATGTACATATTCAATATTAATCGGTACTTTAAGGGGGACTCACTGAAGTTACGGACCTCAAATTTTACGTGCTTCTGTAGGAGCATAAGACCAACCCGTATACCAAATTTTATGAAAATCGAAGAATTTTTTTTTTCTTTTTTAGCCCTTTTTCTAGAACAAGTGAAATTTTCTTTGGATACTTTAAGAGGGTTCCCCTCAAGGTACAGATCTGAACATTTTACTGACTCATCTACATCGAGGGGCTAACCGTTCTACCAAATTTCAATCAAATCGGATAAGAATTACTATGAGTTATAGGTGCGCACACATTTTTAGCGTACGCGTACGGGTATGCGGAAATTAAAAACAATATTTTTTTTTCCTTTTTTTGAATCTACTAATTTCAGCGAAATCTATTTTTTTTTGAAATCCGATCACAAGACATGTAGGTATATTCCATATACTATGAGTAATAACCAAATATACCTATGTGATATAGAAATTTTCACATTTGGATGTCAAATGTCGGCTTATTAGAGAGATAAGATACGTGAATGTTGCCTCAAATGTAATTTGTAAGGCTTCAACTCTACAAAATAACAAACATCGTGTAATAGAAAAGGAATATTGTTTGTAGTGATTTTATCATTTTTATCCCATATTCGCTATTTCACGAGTACCGACTCACTTTAGTGACTAAATTTTTAATCAGAGTTGGCCTATGGGTACACGCGAGATCTCCCCATCCCCTCAATATAATACAACCAAGTTCATTATTCTTACTTTATGTTCTCAATCTCTTTTATTATTCAGGCAGACAAGTGTAATGCAATTTTCAAAACTTTTGAATTGAGAAGTAGGAAATGCAGTGGCTTCTACAAAACAATTTATTTCAATTCTCGTATAATATTGACAGCTTAAACTTGAAACGTTTATGCCCTACGATGCGGGAAGAGCTTCGTCTAGGTTCCCTGTCCATTCTTTAATATTTCTGGTAACTATTGCTCTCTTTGTAAATGGAGCTTTTGGACTTTATTATAAACTAGCTTTCCCGACAGACGTTGTCCTGTGTTCCTAAATATGAATATTGAATTCGAATTTGTATGGTGATGAATTAATTTTCATCTGACCAATGTGATTCCGAGCGATGCGTCTGTTTTAAACCATGTATATTCCATCCGCATTATGTCAATCGCACCAAATTACAATTTCTGTCAAAATTTCAAAATTGGAATAAAAATTATAACGTAAAAAGTAAGTATACTAATAAGGTTGTCTCCGTAGAGTTTTCTTTAATTTTCTGATTTTCCGTGCATTTTTAATGTTTTTGTTCTTCTAAACGGACATTCTCCTTATAAAAACCTACACTACAAAAAGAGAATTAGCAAAACCGGTACAGCCGTTTAGGCGTGATGCGATGACATCGGGAAATAGCTCTCCATTTTTATATACTCGTATAAGACTAGCTTTCCCGGTAGACGTTGTCCTGTGTGCCTTCCTAACTATGAATATTGAATTCGAAATTGTATGGTGATGAATTAATTATCATTTGACCAATGTGATTCCGAACGATGCGTCTGTTTTAAACCACGTATATTCCATCCGCATTCTGTCAATCACACCAAATTACAATTTCTGTCAATATTTCAAAATTGGAATAAAAATTATAACGTAAAAAGTACTAATAATATAGATCACTCTCTCGAGAGTGGATTGCCACGTTGAAAGAAGAAGAAAAAGAAGTACTAATAAGGTTGTCTACGTAGATTTTTCTTTAATTTTCTAATTTTCCATGCATTATTCTTAATTTTTTTCTTCTAAAACGACATTTTCCTGATAAAAGCCAACACGACAAAAAAATAATTAGCGAAATCGGTCCAGCTGTTTAGGCGTGATCCGATGACATCGGAAAATAGCTCTCCTTTTTTATATATAAGATTATCGACATCATGCAGCCTTGTCCTCTTTTCTCTATAACATTAACTTCTACAGGTTTTTTTGGACAACATTGGAAAGATATTATGTGGATCACCGTTCAAGTATTGATATTTTATAAAGATCAATGGCCCCTGAGTACTGACAACTTGCTTAAAGAAACTATTTTGGTGTCGCTTTCAAATACTCTGTATTTCATTGGAAGCAACTTAATTAGCAACCTAGGGCATAACGCAATCCTATAACCATCAATGATGTATGGATGTAAAACGTGGACATGGACAATTGGACAAAAAAAGAGAAATACAGTAGAGATGAAAGCTCTATGAATAAAGTCTCTGTGGGACATGAAAATGAATGAGAATTCTAGGAACTAATGTGGTATGGAAGTAAGCGTTGTTACAAATATGAAAGTAAACAAGTTGAGATGGTTTAGGAATGTGAAAAGAATGGATGTATACAAAATTTATAAGGCTGAAAAACAATTGTTAGAAGGAATTATCGACCGACAATGCCGTGGATCAAACACATCGATTCCATCTTCAAGGAAAACCAGGTCAGATGCAATAAGAGGTTGTATGAGTAATGTTATGTCGGTGGAAGAAGCGAAAAAAGAATGTATAAAAAAAGAGTAGATATGCGTCCAGGTTTTGCTACTAGTATTTAAATAACACACAAACACTATGCAAAATACCTTTGTAAGTTTATACCTATTAGCCTACACCTCTATGTATTTATAAGCCAATAATACCCAGCTTCATGGAGAGGTAACGGAACGGCTAACAACTTTAGGAATAATTTATCCGGTGAAGTATGGCCGTTCATTATTAAGATGATTCAATCGGTTGTTGAGTCAGTGACAATGTCTGGAGTTCTATAATAATATAATAATCCTATATAAGTTAATTCGTATAGTAGGAGACGGAGACTTGGAAAACATTAACCTATTTTCAGCACTTGCGAAATATACATACCAACATACCGATCCACTTCTATATAATTTTCAGGGCCACCTCATGAGATAATCTACGTAATAATTTCTTTGTTGGTATAGATAATTTAGATAATTTCTTTGTTGGTCCACTTATCATTCTATTGTTATTGTAGTTTTGTTATGTTTTGTAAATGACTGTGTGTTTACATTGATGAATAAAAATAAAAAATAATTCAGTAATAAATTTATATTTATCGTATTGCATTAAAGGACGTTAGATATGCATACTAAAAGTTTCGAGAAATGAGTCTTTAAAGTTAGTAAACAAAATTTTAGAGATTTCTTTGGGGTCCATTCAAAATTCCACGAAATATCTTATAAATTTTTTTTTTTTAAATGAATCTGTGCTCACTCAAAGTGAACACAAATACACTCCTTGACTCTTTCACAGTAAGCTGCTTAAAGCTTGTGTCGTGAAAGAGGAAGATGGTCGGCACCTGGGATCGAACCACGACGTCCGCACGAAACAGTACGAAAGCCGGCGCTGTAACCGCCAGGCTACCAACCACCTCAAAGGTATAAATCCAGGTATATAAATTGCCAAACCCTCAAACTGCGGGGAATTCTCCGTTATTATTGTTCTCGGTATTAGTGGTTATTTCATACAAATTTACTCTGTGTTTCTCAAATAAAAGTATTTAAAACTGATGGAGTGTTTTATTGTTGATACCAATAAGAATTAGATACTTATTGTTAAATTTCTTTATAATAATATATACCTATTCATAGAAATTTATTTCATTTAGGCCCAATGCATCAATCAGTGGATAGATATATATCTTACAGAAAAGCCTTTCTATGAGATATTTTCCGCATCAATGTGTAGATATCGCTTATGTTTAGGATATCCGACGCCATTTTTAACAAGCGGTACCTACTATTGGATAACGATTTATCTCTAGGATGGCTGTCAAAATAGCGTTCACTGACGTTTATAAACTCCCGTAACGCCGTGAATGTGATGAACTTTCGACTTGTTTTTCCATAAACCAGAATTATATTATATTATATACATCATCAATCATCATTAAACATAACGAGAATATGTATATAGGTACATATAATGAATTATCATTTTGAAGCTTTGAACAAATCATATTTTTCTTCAATTTCGACCGACAACAGATACCAATTTGCCGGTTTTCAAGCAAACAATCTGGAATAAAAAAGCTAAATTGTGATCGAAATGTTAATATATTCACAAATTTTCTGTTAAATCATTGTAAAATTTAAAGTTTTAGAAATAATATTGCAAAATTATAATAAACGAAACAAAAAACAACATTAGAACCTAACCTAAATATTTGATTCACTACGCATTAATTATTGTCAAAACAAGACTTCATCTGACATCAAATCTGGCGCGAAAAACCAAATCCATAGAAATTTCCATAGAAATCTATAGATTTCAGCATAAAAACACTGTTATCTTCTAGATATCCATCTATTGGATAGTTTTCAATTGATGCGACCGTCAGATTCTTTCCATCACTTAATCCACTACATAACTTTATCTTATAGATGGCTACCAAGAACATTTATCTACATATTGATGCGTTGGGCCTTAGCAAAAGAAGTGTCATAAAATAAATAGACAATGACCATTGTTTATTTTTGTAACAAAACATTTACAAAACTAACAGGAGGGTGCATTAGATGACTATATAATAATTTTCCACACTTATAGAGTGTAAATAATAATACACACTGGTCGTCTATTATATAAACACACGAAATAATGACTAATCTGATTACTGCAATAAACTTGAAAGCCTTCCACGATATATAATAAAACTTAAATAAACCCCACGACACAACGTTTAACATTAGCAAGTGTACTGAGAGAAGATAAGGCAGGGTACTTGTGATCTGAACAATAGAACCTATACCAACCAAAAGGAATGTAGGTATTTTTATGAAATTTTTGAGAAGTTGATTGATTATAATCGATTTTTTGCAGTGTTAGAAGTAGATATTTGAATTTTTGAAAATGCCAGTAGACAGAGAAAATTCTATTCTATCGAATGATTTAAAAAACCGAAAATCGACCTAATGTATAATATTCAACATTATTCCAGGCGATAAGTCATTTATTCATTTTTTCGTATTTTGGCCCATCACGCTTAAACCGCAAACTCTGCGTTGGATTTTTTTCTTCGCAGTTTTTCGCAAATAAATAATACATTACAACAACAAATAATAATAATTATTAATACAACAAATATTTCCTTAAGTTATTATAAAATTTCTAAAATTATAAAATAATGTTCATAGTAAAATCTCAGTAAACCCAGATGGCCATCTTTTAAAAACAAAATTACTCATGTAAATGTTCCATGAAACCGAAGTTTTACTGATTACATTACGAATTTTTACGTATTAAAAAGATTCAAGATTGATTTGAAATAAAAATAAATGTAAATCAAATCATATTTCATAAACATTTTTTAAATTTAAGTAAAGTAAGACTCGACCCATGTGAGTGTAAAATACTTTACAAAACTTGCATATTATGTAGGCAGTTCCTATAATAGTATTATTGAAGTATATTTTACATTTGATTGAAAAGTGAAATCGAATTAAGTGTAAGATGTAACATATAATAATAATAATAATAATAATAATAAATTTTATTGAAACAACAGTTTGAAGTACATAATAATAATAATTACACTATTTTCGTTCCTTTGTAAAAACCTAAAAATATCTCACTGGGTTTGCACCCGTATCGAGGTATTTTTTTTTTTTTTTTTTTTACATTATATAATAAATTCACACAAAAGATTTTCAGACTCGTCCAGTCCCAGGCCAAGCAGAAAAGATTGTACTGTTCTTCTTGATATGCACTGATCTGGGATCCTCAGTAGCACGGCATTATAGAGACGTGGTCCGAGAAACGTGTGGAACCGTCTGGCAAATGAGGTGAACACCTGCGGCACCGCAAGGTTTCCACTCTGTCTTGTATTACGGCTGTACACCATGGCCATATATTTTTCATTTTTATTAGTTAGCATTATAAGTTGAAACATATAAATTTGTCTGACATTCAACATCTTGATATCATTGTATAATTGTACAGTCGGGTATCTATATTCTAATCCGAGCATAACTTTAAATATTAGTTTTTGCGCTTTGTATGCAGGATCCAGAACTGTTTTGGCTGCTCCTCCCCATGCTAATATGCCATAGTTAATTAGAGAATAGCAAAGCGCAAAGTATATCATTTTGATTTGTTGAATTTCCAAGATTTGTCTAAGCTCTTTAAAAAAGAAGACCAGTTTTCTCATTCGTCCCGTAAGATGGGTTATGTGTTCCTTCCAGTTTAGATTTCCATCTATTTGTACACCCAAATATTTCAAACTATTGCATCTTTTCAAGGATTCACATTGTGTACAAATTGAAGGATAGTTACAATCCGTAGTGGAATCATGTACACACTGATGGTAGCATATACGGACCTCATTTTCTTTTGGTGAACCAGTTCTGTTTATTGAGAAGCAAATAAAACTTGTTTTGGATGCGTTCAGTGTCAAAATATTCTCTCTCAGCCAAATACCAACTTTATTAAAGCCATCTTGAGCAGACTTCATCACTCCATCCCAAGTTTTAGTTCGGAAAAGCAGCACTGTGTCGTCTGCAAATGTGACAACCCTGCCATTTCCCACTTCCATACAACACAGGTCATTTATATATATGAGAAACAGTAAAGGACCCAGGACACTACCTTGTGGGACACCATATGAGATCACCATTGGCTCACTTTGAGCATCATTATATTTTAAGATTTGTTTTCTATTGCATAAATATGATTCAAACCACTGCCATGCTTTTCCTCGAATACCTGTTTGATATAGTTTTCTTAGTAGCAATTCATGTGATACTGTATCGAATGCTTTGGCCAAATCCATAAATATCCCTATGCACTTATCACCCCTATCCAATCCCTGTGAAACATACTCTGTAAGGCTCATTATGGCTCCTTCTGTATTTCTATCTGTTCGAAATCCAAATTGATTTTCGGATAGTAATTTGTTTTTTTCAAGGAAATTGAGTAATCGGGTTTTCATCAACTTCTCAAAGATCTTTGAAATATTACTCAGAAGTGATATGGGGCGGTAGTTAGTAACTTCTCTTGGGTCACCTTTTTTTAATATAGGACAGAGCAGTGAAATTTTGGCTTCATCAGGAAATACACCACTGGATACGCTAAGGTTATACAAATAAGCCAATGGTTCAGATAATCTGTTCATTGTTTCCTTTAGCACCCTAACGCCAATTCTATCCATCCCTGCTGCACCTCCCGTATTAAGGGTTGTTATTATCATGGCCACCTCAGTAGGATCTGTTGGATAGACAAAAAAAGAGTCTCTCGGTCTGTTTGGTACATTCACTTTGTTTGTTAATATTCTAATGTTACCAGACACACTCCTTAACTGTTCATTTGCCAAATTTTCACCCACAGTAGAGAAGTATGCATTAATGTGATTCAGTTCAATCTTCAATTCATCAGAATGTTTATTGTTTGTAAGGCTGTTCAAATCTGCATTAGTTTTGTTCTGCTTATTTAGATACTCCTTTATAACTCTCCAGCATTCTTTAGAATTTCGTTTGTTTTGACCAATAAGTTCTCTGTAGTAAGTGGCCTTAGATACTCGGATCAGTTTTGTACACATATTTCTATAGTCTATATAATATCTTCTAAGCTGTGTATTAGATGGACACTCCTGACATTTTTTGTGGAGTCTATCTCTACGCCTCAGTGATTTTATCAAACCCTCAGTTATCCATTCTCTGAGTTTTCTTTTGGCTGCTGGGATATGTTTTATGACTTCATTATTAGCAATATGTTGTGATAATGTTTTTTTAAATTCATTGTAAGCCTCATTCACGTTTGAGGTGCCATACACATTTTCCCATGTCTCTGCAAAGACATCTCGCTTCAGACCATGATAGTTAATCTTTCTTAAAGTAGTACATTTTTTATGCTTAGGTTTGCCCACATTTTCAATTCCAATCATTACAGGGTAATGGTCTGTTATAGTTGTCTTGCACACTGCTGCTTGGATTCCAAGCCTTGCTTTTATCATCACATGATCCAGACAGGCCCCCCCTCTCGTAGGCTTATTGATTGCAGAAACAAAGCCATGCATTGCGAGTATGTTTAAATATTCCTGAGTTATATTGGATTCTACATTACATATATCTATATTTAGATCGCCTGTTAAAATGATTGTTTTATTATTCTGTTCATCCTTCAACAATAGATCAAGTGACTCTAGAAACGGATACACATTACGAAAAGAAGGTGGTCTATACACAGCTATCACCTTAGTAGATTGATTCTCTATCATTAAACAGTTAGCATCACTCAGTGACACTGATTCTCGGACCGTCATATCAAGATCATCCCTCACATAAACAACTATTCCATCGTTCTGATTAAAATGATTCTCTGTGTTATATGTCCGATATCCCTCCAACATCTTGGGGATATATACATCCGTAATCCAACATTCTGTTAATATAATTACGTCAAATCTAATATTCAATTGTTGTAGTATTATACAAAGTGCGTCAAAATTTTTATTAATACTTCTGATATTAACATTTAAAATTTTATTTGATAAATTATTATTAATGGTCTTACTGCACATTTCCGGTTGATCATATTCGATAGTTATAATATGTTCAAAGTCATCAATTTCTTTTTGGATTCCTCGGACATCCTTAGCATTGATATTGTGTATTTTCCCTCGCATACTTTTCATACACAGTACGCAGAGGACACGTGCCACTAAATGCTGTGTGCCCGCATTCCTCCTTTCCCCGCTCTAGGCATAAGGCACAGCGCGGCTGTTGCGGCTCCAATACTTTGCAGTCTCTGGTTTCATGGCCTCCTGCGCACTTACCACATCTTGCTTGTTGTGTACAATACTTGCATATGTGATTGAATCGAAGGCACTTATAGCACTGCACAAGTGGACACTCGTCCAACACCTGAATTCTCTGGTAACCAACAAAAACTCTCCCAGCATCAACAAGTACCCTCCAGATCTGTGGAGACACTTGGCAAACAATGTTGTCAAGGAGGTTATTCCTATGACGCCTTCTGTATTTAATCTTCAGGTCCTCTTTTAACTGCAAAGCCTTGTTTTGCTGTCTGAGTGACAAATTGAGATCCTCTTCCGTTGTACCCTTAATAATACCCCTAAAAATAACCAAGGGGTTCTTCTTTGTGGGTTCCAGTGCAGTTAGTTCAGTCTTCATTTCTATCTCCTTCTTCATCTTGTTTATGTCATCTTTAGTGTTTGACTTAATTATAATTTTATTCTTAACATTTCGGAAACCAGAGATCCCTATACCCACATTACGAACATTAATGTTTCTCTTGAGGATACCCTCCACCTCAATTGCCGTCTTGCTTACACCATTTTCCTCTTTGGCACTCACAATTAGTGTGTGTTGAGTTGATTCTCGATGATCATTTTTAGCAATACTTGCATAAGAGGTCTTCAGAGTATTCATATTTGATAGTATCTTTATATTCTGTTCTTTAATCATACTAATGTTTTCCTGAATATCAGTTAAGCAGCTTGTCAGACCGGGTTCCATTTTTGAGTTACACTGACTATATATTTCTTTCTTATATAATATGATAAAAGACAAAACTTCTTGCAGTTTCTTATTTATTGAATCTTTGATCTCTTCCTTTTTAATATTGCCAGGAGAATTTATAATATTAGTAATCTCATTGATGATCTCCTCAACGCCATTGATGTCCCCTGTGCTTCCACGCCTGAGAGCAGGCGAAGACTCTCTAGAGGAAGGATTTGATCTTAGACCCATCCTTGATATTTGTTTCCGTGAGGTACTCATAGTCTGTCAGTGTTCACTCCTGGTTTTATGCAAACTAAATTACCTTTGCCGGCGTATTGTCGCCTTAAGTAGAACTGTCAAAAATGAGTGAGCACAATATTCGACTTATTTTATAATTTGATAATCTCTTCACTCACCCCCTGCCCAGCGCTGCGTCCAATATTCAATATGTAACTGAATCTCCCCTACTTCACAATCACAACTACACTCTTCTACAGTTATTAATTTTTAAGATCCGAGCAAAATAACAACAGAGAGTTTTGACAGCTGCCGCAAATGTCAAATGTCAATGCAAATGATACAAACACAGTTTTTTTCCATGTGACCAAAGCAGACTAAACAATAAAAATGTCATTCTTTTTTGTGAATTGTGAAAGTAGTGTCATTCTTCTTTTTCTGTGCTTATGCCAGTTACATGTAGGTTTGTTAAAAGGAACGAGAAGCTAGAATAGAACCTGTTTAATTGCCTACCGATCAAGCCTGACAATAGGAATCAGAAACGTTAATCAAAGCGGGTATTAACTACTATTTATATAAATTCGAAATTAAACAATTTTTTGAAGTTAATTTTATTACTGATACAAATTATATATTCACAAAAATCACTCTTTGAGGGTTGAACGACTAATAATTTAAAAAATATAGGTATATTATATTTCCAATACATAATTTTCGATTCGATTTCGTTTCTTTTATATATTTTCTTAGATAATTAGGTACATATTCTGGCTTTCAAAAAATATTAATTTACTTACTTGCAAATACTAAAGTATAATTAAGAATTTAAAAAAATAGTGTCCCTGTTCACTATAAAAGAAAAACTTTCTTAAAAAATAATGAATTCTTATGGATAATTTTTTGTCTTTTTTGCAAATTTCTCTTCATCACATTACGAAAAAATAAAATTGTATATTATAGGTACCTATTTAATGTTTCTAGTGCAGGAGGTCTTCAGTTTAATATGCACTGTACATGAACTTTTATATTATAACGTAGCTTTGACTTTTCGAGTCAATTATTTATTTATAGTATGGCAGGTATACACAGTACATCACATCTTAAGTGATTCAAAATAATAATCAGTCATTAGGTAAAATAATAAAAAAGTTTGGATGAGTTGCGCAAGCAACATGATTGCTTGTCAGATATTTAAAAGGTTTCTTATATATTCGGTCGCTGGGTCATTGAAGGTGAAAAAGTCTTCTGGGTCTCCATCATAATATGCTCGAAAGCTGCACTCAGTCACTGCCTGTCTCTCCGCCTCGCTGTCGCGCTCAGAGGAGCCCAGCCAACCACATTTGTGGAAAAAGTCCGCACATCTCCCATGTCCTGTGCGGACCCGGTCTCGAGTCACTAAGGGCACTGAAATATATTTGGAACCTAGTTCATATTCATTATTATCCTAGTTCATTTTTACGCCGTGTTCCGTAAGGGGTAGCCAGAGAGAACGGACCTCCACAAACATACTTCTTTCGCTTCTCCACCGACATAGCATTTCTCATACAACCTCTCCTATTTCTCTTAATTCTGACCTGGCCTTCCTTGAGAACGGAATCGATGTGTTTGATCCAGGTCGTTTTCAGTCGGGCACACTTTCTTACACCTTTCCTTTCAGCCATTCTGTTTGCATTTATTCTTTCCGCATACATTTTTTAAGTTAATTTGAAATAACTAAAGATTTATGTAACTACTGCCGTGTGTATGTTTTTATCAAAAATTACAAAAATAAAACGAGTAGGTAATAAAAAAAGAAACAATCTCGTCCCTTTGTTTACGAAACATTGTGGCTTCATGGAGGAAGGGTGAAAATGTAAAAAGGATATAAGGGGCTGAGGAAGAGGACAGCAGAGGACCGAGGGGAGGGAAGGGTGTAATTAAAATATATTATAATATACTGTAATTTGTACCGAGAGAATGAGTGAGCTAGAATTGTGCGCTGTGAGCTAAAAATAGGACAATGTCTCTTTTGCTGGCTGTCATTAAAGAGTAAAGCGAGTGGCGGAACAGGGATATCCAGACAAACTGTATCAACCGTCTGTCAAAAATCTTTTCATGACGCTATAACTTCTTAAATTTCTTTTCTCACGCCGTAACAAACAAAACTTTAGTTTCACATTTTAACGAATGAAAGTTTAGAATTTAAAAATAATACTACAAGTATTTCTTATTAATATTTTATTCAAATAAATGATTTTATTAATTTGATTCAGTACAATAATACAATAGAAGTGGTTGCGAGTCTGTCGAAAGTTGTGGATTGATGAGCGCTTATTAGCGTGCAAAAAATGTTCTAACAACAAACGATCGAATCGTTCGATCTTTTTATATGAAATAATCGAACCATATTGAGAAGTGAATGTATATTTTGTAACAAGAGATTCTTTAAAACCATATTTCTTTTCGATACCCCACTTTTTTATATTGTTTCGGATATACAAACTATTTCTCATATAAATTTCAATCTCATAATCAAACCTACACTATAAAGATCGCTTCAATAAAACAACCACCAAAATTATGAGTCAATAATAAAAGAAACTGAGTATAAAATTACCAGTCCACAGAGGGAAATCCAGATGCATTACCATGTTTCAGATGGTTATATATAGAATAATGTTCACGTGTAAATCGCAGATATTTATATAACTCCAAACATGAATACTAGACACTTAATATTCTCTATTGATATACGTGGGGAGATTTAAAAATAAGAACCAAAATAAATTTCTACAACTGACTTTTCTACAAAACAATAAACTCTCAATAACGTTCACCACAAAAAAAATATTTAAATAGGTAACGTATTATGTTTTTTTGACTAATGTACAAAAATTTAAAATTGAAGAAATTCTCAACTCAGAATATTTTTAAATGTGTTGCATTTATAATGCTTATTGATCGTTAACCTATGTAATCTTTTTTATTAAAAAATACACTCTTACTTAACTAATGAAAGCTTGTATTGTGAAAGAAGAAGATGGTCGGCACTCGGCATCGAACCCATGAACCCCAGTTCCAAACAGTTCAAAAAGTCGACGATGGAACCGCCCACTTTAATAGAATAATCTTAGCATTTTTTGAGAATTTTGAATACGTCCACATGACATTGGAATAAAAATGCTAATTTATTCACAGCGGAACTTAACTAATTGTTTTAATTATACTTGAATTGAGTCAAATATTTATAAAGATTCTTTCATTAATTTATTTCCTCATCCACTCACAGTCCTTCATATTCTCATATACCTACATAGTTAGCCTGTTTACAAAAAGACTTTTAATTTATGTAGGTGTTTATCATAGGTTAAAATAAATTTGCTTTAGTGAGCTTCGCTTTATTCCTATTAACCAAAGTACCTACCTAAAAAAGTATTTTTTTTTATCACTGTTTGTTAAAGGTTCGGATTATAGGCGCTGCACTGTTTTAATGAATCAGTCAAATAAGAATACGTTACAAAGAGCCATATGTCTCTCTCCAACTTCGCTTTATTTTTGTCTCTCCCGCGAAGAGATGATCCCCTTTAGCATCAGCGGCATGTGCTGGAAACAACGTCTATTTTTCTAACTCTTTTTTCCAAGCTGCTTAGGTAGTGACGATTACTCTACAAGCTCAACTTGGATAACGAAGAGAGATGAGTGGCTTAAGATATCTGGAGTACATACACATGTCAAGAATACTCCCGAGAACAACCCATGACAACTTTCGCTAAAATAATATAGGTACCTACCCCACCCAAGTACTTATGGAGCGTTCCAGTATTACGTAACGCAATATGGGGGGAGAGGGGGTTAGCCTTGTAAAACGTTACTGTTGTATTACCGGCGTCGCAACAAAGGTATTTAGTGACTTTCCAGTAATAATTGTGATTTGAGGCATACATCTACATAATAATTCAGTAATGTATGTATATTTATTTATTTATTTGTTTCACTCCAACTGTATGTAAGAGCATCACGCTAAAACCGTAGGTTCTGCGTTGAATATTTTTCTTCGCAGTTTTTCGCAAATACAATTGTGGTAATCTGAGATACAAATATTTACATTTCATTAAATATATTTTAAATTATTTACAAATTTCTAAAAATTTAAAATCTTCATACAAAAATGAGAAAGTCATGTTTTAAAAGTAAAATTATACGTCTAAATTTTGTGTAGAACTGTAGCATTACGGTATGAAAATGTACAAAATCGATCGAAGTTTGATTTGAAATACAAAAAATATAAGTAGAAGTCTTTTAATTCTTATTTTATAAAGATTTTCACCGAAACTTCTTATAAAATATGTACGCCATGACAGATGACTAAAGCCGGTAAAGCAGAGTTCGCTTGCACCCTCTCTCTCCTAAGGTACCTCATTAAATTTATCACTACAGTCATAAGTAGGTCAACTATACATAATATAATACTAGGTAGGTAGGTACCTATATCTACACACAGGTTTTCATTAGGAACAACTACACGTATTATAATACTAGGTAGGTAGGTACCTATGTATAACTACATTCTTCTTTTAATTTTTTCGCGTATTCAACAGTGAGTATTAATTTTTCCTCATCTTCTATTTTTTTATAAATATTGAAAGTGACATTAGTTTTTCAAATTTTTCGCATATTTAGCAGTGACTCTTATTTTTTCCTTTTTTGAAACATTAGCTGGGTACACATTCTAAATCTTGGCGTGAAAAATTTTGAAAATCGACTGGTCCTACGTAGAGTATCGTAAGTTGAAAATGACAACTTTACAGGACGGCCATTCAAAGGTTTGAAGTGACACATTTATCTAGAATTTAACATTAGAGAATTAAATTTTTAAACAGCGCTAAATAAATACCGATATTTTAATTTTGTATTGTCAGTTTTTCATAATTATTTATACTTTTGGTAGAAATGATCTTACGATTTTATACTACGGATTCTTTTTGCACAAAAATGTGGTATCTTACACATAGCATAGTGTACGTTGTAACGAAATCATATTCGAATATCGTATGTCATACTTACCATATTGTACTACGAAATTTTTGATAAATTTCTTGTCGTATCTTATACTTTTATTAGATTGCTCTGTAATTATTGAGAAAAAAAATATCGTATCTATTCGTGAAATATGCTGCTATAATTCCAAACGTATTTGTTCCCTTAAAAGTACCTAAGTTTATATATTATAGGACTATGAATAAAAACCTCTGACTATGAATAAACCCGGAACCCTGATGGGGGGCTGTTCTTCCTCCCATCAGGGTCCCGAGGACGAGGGAGACCCTCTCATACTGTGTTCCAATCCTTCAAAGCAGAGCTGAGGAATCTGGACATGGTGTGGGAGGATGTCATTAACGATACGCAAGAGTGAGCGCAATGGAGAGCTCTTGTTGCCTCCCTATGCCCCTAAGTGGGGTCTTAAGGGAGTTTGGATTGGATGAATAAAAACTTTATCCTAACGAATGCCGAATGCATTTTTGTAGTAAATCTTAGGAGTGTCACGCTTACTTACCAATGCGTTTAAATAAAAAATAAATTAATTAACACTTTTCTATACAAGGATCTCAGTATAGCCGGAGGAACTTATTGCCTCGGTAATTTTTTTCTAGTCAAGCCGTCACTTCTAATCTTACACAGGCCAACCACGGGTAGACACTTCAAGTGAATAAACACTTATAAAAACTCAGACCCCACCGGGAATCGAACCCGGAACCTCGTAATCTGAAGTTCACGTCTATACCACTAGGCTGTCGAGCTCAGCCCCTAGCGTGTGCTCGAGCTCGTATACAAAATGATAAAATCCTTTTGAAAATACCGAAAGTACTAACACTCTTAAAAAAAAATAACATGAATGTTCTTAAAGATAATAAGACTTTTTAGATAATCTACACAATTGTGAAGCGATATTTTTTTTGTAGGGTTAACAATGAATGTTTTGAATAAGAGTTGTAAAAGTAGAAAGCAATAATAATAATTGTGTGCATGCCGACAAAAATATTTAAAAACAATATAAGGATTATTTTTATTGCCCTAACACCTTATCGGCATATCTATATAGACTCTTTAGGCTACAGGTATTAATAATATAATAGCATTGTATATTTTTGCAAACTAAACATTCAACAAAAGTCGCTTTTAAACAATGCGAGGTACCAACCACTTGACCAACAATGGTACCACCTCTATGATAATGGAACATTATAAAAGGATACTCGATTTCAAGTTAAATTCTTTAAATTTTATAAACCAATATCACGTGTGTCATTGTTCACGCTAATCTTCCTTTTGGGGATGTAATTTTTTTTATTGTTTAACTAGAATGTTTTTTGCAATAGTACCTACGACTCGACTGACTCCAAATAATGCGATCGAACACGCTGATTTTAGGTTAATAATAAATATTTTTCGGAAAATCAAGTATTAAGCATTTAATTCTACGAGATTTTAGGAATATATTCCTTATTTTAAACTTCGTAAATTTTCATAACTTTTTACCTATTTAATGTCTTTATACAATACTTTGTATACAATACTGGTTGTATGCGGAATGTTATGTGTTTGGAAGAAGCGAAAGAGGTTCGTTTGGATAGGAAAGAGTAGATGTCCGTACTCTCTGCCTACCAATTTCGGGAAACAGCGTGATGGGTAATAAAAGAGTTTACTTAGATACCTATTACGAACTGTAAGAACAAAACAATTTTTTAGCTCTGCACTCGTTTTCGAGTGATTCGGCATGAACAAAACATAATACCTATTTAATATTTTGTGTGTCCCCTTACAGAGGCATCTCTCGTATTCAGGAGGAAGGAATAAATCTTACCTACACATTTTTTTCCACTTAAAACACCAGATACTCTCGGTAACTGCAGTTGATTTGTTCGAAATCAGTGTATTTCAGAGAAATCATATTTCAATATGATATTCGATATAGTGCTTTTTTTTAAATAAACAGGTGCAGTCTGCCGATACTTTCTTCAACGTGTAGATTTACAAACCACACATTTCTTCCGGAAATGTAAATTATAACTATGTAGTGAATGTTATAGAACTTACGATACAAAAAAAATATCTAGGAAAATATATAAAAATAAACAAACTTATGGATGTTGCATGTACCTACTCTTCTTTGAGCTTTTGTCATCCTTGTTCTAAAGGAGATCGTCCATCATAACATTTATTTCACTTGATTCGGTTACAAAAGGCAAAGGAGATTCTAAGAGAGTATAAAAAACCTTAATTTATGCGACTACTTAAAAGTTTTGAAGTGTAAAATATCTTATGTTTAAAATACCTAATCGCGTAAAATGTGGTAAGAATGACATACAACAAAAAATGTCCTAATACTCCGATGTAAATTATGATAAGATATCATACCATATCGTTTTCAATTCCGCTTTCCGACGTAAATTATTTTAAAGTACACTTACCATATTTTGTTTTAATGCCTAAGCCATGTAAAATATTTTAAGTTCTTCATACAATTATTTACGTCGTTGCATAATTGAAATTACTCAACCAATATATTTAATAATTCGTATTAATTGGGAAATAGATCAGTGTAACACATGAATAATGAACAGATAACCCAAGTTACGAACAAACATATTTTCTGTGAGTTAGATAATATTATATTCCAAACGGCGGCATAAACTTTATTTCAAATTTGCTATTTTTATTAATTTTTTTGGCCAACTCATAAAAAATACGCTTAAAGTGAACAAAAGTCTTATTGAAATGTGCGCGTACACACGGCAACTAATTTCTTAAAAAACAAAAACAAAATAATAGGTGATCCATCTTTTGTTAGTCGAACGTCGTAAAATATCGTAAATTGAAGTTACGATAGGGGTGCACAGGTAGCCACACAGCGTGTATTATGTCCAGAGACAATACAATGCTATACGCAGGACTATTTTGTCAAAAGTGATGATACCATAATTGACGTGTATCAAAAAACATATTTCTAGTATCGATATCAACTTTCTGTTTTGGGAAGTGATAAAATACATAAAATGAAGCATGTTTCCGTTAAAACATGAAAAACGCAATTCTGTGGGATACCATAACTTACGTAGGACCGATCGAAATGATAGATTATCAGCTATAACATTTGACCGATAATCGCTCATTTTTAAAATCTTTGCGAAATTTTTTTTTGAAAATGAGCGATTATCGGTCAAATCTTAAAGATAAATCGTTACGTGTGTACTCAGTTATTAAGATAAAATATATACTCCTGCCGTCGTAGACAAATTCAAATTGGCGTTCGACTACAAACAAAGATATCGCTAATGTATAGTGCGAAAAAATTAACTGTCCACTGTAACATATAAACATTTATTCAAACCAAACAATGATCCTTATAATATAAAATATAAAAAGTGGACAGTTAATTTTCTTCCTCTACATTGTCGAAGTCGTTTGTAGTCGATTGCCAAATGCATTTTGTCTAGGCCTACTGGTCCTGAGAAGGGGAAAGCTGCATACAAAACCTGTTCAATAGCCTACGGCTCAAGTCTGACTAGCCAAATCAACAACGTAAAGCAAGACGGGTATCAGCTAGTAGTTGTAATATGTGCGTTAGGCAACGTTCAGAGAATGGGAAGAGGGGTAACAAAGAGCGTTACGATGCATCTCGGGGGGGGGGGGGGGGGGGGGGGTCAATAATGTTAAAAAAATACGTTACGTAATACTTGAACGGTCCCTTAATACCATTGGTCGGCAACGGTTGCTTGTCATAACATACATAATATTATTATCTTCTCTATGTATTAATACGTGAAGGATGGAACTTGTGACCATTTTTTACGAAAATTGCGCGAACGAAGGAGTATGAAATTTCGCACACTTATAGTTGATATGGAAAAGGGGTGGCGAATGCTAATATATTTATTTAAATGATGCATGAAAATATCTTAAATCAATAAAAAAACGCTACGCACACTTCTGTAATGTTATGATTTTCATACTCACTCACTTCGATGTGTTTGACATTATTTGACATGGATCTTTTATTTATCTGTGGTCAAAGTGAGAATAGATAAATATTTTTTGTACCATAGAAAAAACTTAAACAAATCAACGTTTCAAATTTGACGTATCCATGACATTATTTTTGAAAGAAAATTGTGAAATAGCGCTCACTCAGTCTTTGACAAAGGAATCTTAATAATGTTCAAACTTATACTCTAAATTACATAGTTATGGTCGAATTTCGAGCACTGGACGACCGCTAGCATTATTAAAATCTCATGATAACTAATAACAATGGTTATATCACTCAATTAATTATTTATATTATAACATTTATAACAAAATATGGATTAAAAAAATAATAATTCCAACTGCTATACCTACAGATTGTTTGTTAAAAACGTAGTGGCCAAATATCAGTTTTTTTTTAATATTCTATCAATCTATTAATCAAATCTCCCTTTACAGCCCGCTTAAGAGCATAGGGAGGTAGATAACAAAAGCTCTCAATTGCATACAGATAGTACAAAAGTTTGAAAAAAAAAATCTTTGCTGTCCGTATATTATTGTTTTACGTAAACTTTATTAATTTTTAGTGGAAATTTTACTAATTTAGGTATTAACATACCTACTTATATTTAAGCCGGATATTGCTTGATTTTTCAATTATCGCAAAATAAATCTTCTTATCCACCCACCGTACCAATATCGTTTATACATAATGACAATTATTCTGAAATGAAAAACAGACGATTGAGTTGCGTCGTATCCAATTTTTATTGAGACTTTTGACATTTTTTCTGTATATGAAAATATTTTATCCAATACATTAGATGCGCAACTACATGTTTATTTATGTAACGCTTGAGAATAATTCTTTCAGTATACCTACATGTTACATTTTATGAAGCAAAAACTTTACTCTGTCCCATGTACAAACACATATAAACACATTGATTTTAAAATAGATATGATAGGATATTTAACATTACTCACAAAATATTTTCTTTTAAAGTATGATACACAAACGTGAAATCCTTTCAGAAATACAAACATTTCAGCTACAGCGGTTTACAAAAATATATTCAAACTCGTAAAATGATGTCATGGTGTTTATGAAATGTCAAATCGACATTTGTAGTTACATTTAAGAAACGTTACTTAAAATAACAGTATCCATTGTGTTCAATAGTGAAATTTATTTCATCCATTTTATGTATATATTCTTTCTGAGAATGTATATGAGCGTAAAAATGTGAAAAGCTTCTTCGTACAGAATCTTTCGCTTGTCCCATGTTTCACATGGCAAAACTCAATCCAGTTTCACGTGACTTGACTGAACACCAGGTGACAAACACTGTTCTTCAATGCTTTTGTGTACCTGCTTTCAAATGAATAGGTACAATACTGTTCTACATTATTTGTACTTACTAGTAGGTACAACATTCACTCAGAATTTGCTTTTTAACTCTTAAATAAATTGATTGATTCGTTCAAAAGAAAAGATTTAGTTACGAATGCCAAAAATGGTTTTGATAAGCATTGTTATTTTATAGGTACCTAATATTTAGGTACGTTCACTGCGTTCCATTATGGAACTATTATGACTAATAAGTTATTTTGTATAACTGTATAAGGTACTTAGTTGCATAGTTTCCGAAATCTGTAGGTACTAAGTACTAAGAATAAAAAAAAGCTTCATTGAAAGTAAGTTGATGTATGGAAATAACGATTTTTTTAACACGGAATTTCCACACACAATTTCTTCGCTTTAAAGGGTAGAGTTGGAAGAATAAAACATTATTTTATCATGAATTTGTGGGTAGGTTAAGCGAGCGCTGCATAGTTGCTGGATGTAGATAGCTTCAATGTACCGAATATCTTAAAGGTTTAAAATATTTAGTAACCACGCCATGGAACATACTAGAGATTACATGAATTACTGCTACAGCCAAGCGAGTATACAGCGCCGTTAGCTCCTCGTCGGCGTCTCGAAACTAGCTGTAATCTAGGGGAGATGGGGCGGAAACATTCCAACTTTTATATTCTACGAAAGGCTGGTTCTTTTTAATATTGGGTACCTACTTGTTAAATGATTTTTTTTATACTTCATGGCAAACTTTTTCCATATAGGTGTGAGAAACATACACAGAAGCGGATTGCTTAAGCGTCTTTCTAAATTGACGCTAGCCAATTATTGAAGTTATACTAAATTGAAGCTAGTTAACAGATAAAGGTATATAGGTACCTATACATTTACTCATAACTTACGGTATCTGAACAACAACTTAAGCAAGTACAGTTTAGGATTTCAACTTCAAATCACAATAATTGTAGATTATGGAAGCGTTTCAATATTTGCAACCCCATTCAACACACGACTTCTTCCAGCAGTCTCCGCGGGAAATATTACTAAATCGACGAAATATGTAATACTTGATCATAGGTTCATTTATATAACTACAACTAAAAGTAGAAACTGACCCTTTTCTAGGCCTGCATAAAATGTCTCAAATGAGACCGTAGGACCACCAGAACAGCACTACAACTAATCACCTCAGTAATCCAGAATCGCTTAGATTTAGCTGGCTTAGTCATTTTCTCCGCATCTCCCCCGAGAGTCTTGAATACGCAAGCCTTTTCTACAATCCAAATGGGACGAGAAGGCGAGACAGGCCAAAATTAATAGTCAAACAGGCATTCACTGCGGTTCTACAAGAGGCTGGACTAAGCTAGGATGAAGCTTTGCAACTGGCGCTAAATAGAGAGGCTTGGAGGAACTTCTTGGATTCCACACTGGGAGCGAACGTGGATTAAGAAGAAAAAGAATAAAATATTAATATTTTGGTCAAAAGTGTGACAAATTTTGTTACTAGTGTGTAGTGGTTTAAACAATGTAACAATTCGAAGTGGGACTTTTTTCTGCTTCTAATGGTCTGTACACATCTGAACACGCGCGGTAACGTAATCAATTTCACGTTGCATGAAACATATCAAAATTCCATAGTATGCGGTTGTTCGTTACCGATACATACCGAATTTTGATATGTTTCATGGAACGTTACATTGGTTACGTTACCACGCGTATTCAGATGTGTACACACCCTAAGAAAGCATTCAAATGTTTCCATTCTTCGGAGTCCCCCATATAGTGAAGAATTTTATCTAAACCACTCTGTAAATATTGATGAACTTGAACATCCCCAGCCTGTTGTGACTGTGAAGAACCTATAGATACAGAGCATCCAACATATCGTGGAGACCTGTTCCCTGGCACATACAATGAAATACACAATGCCACTCCTGGATGCAGCAGTGAAACCTTTTCTTTTATCTGTTGTCTTCTGACGAAGCCACCTCTGGGTGGCTGATGCCATACGATAGTAATAATACTCCTAATGCCTTGCAATGGCTTAGTAACTTGGATGTTGCTCTTTAGTGTGTCTCCTGGATGCAGCAGTGAAACCTTTTCTTTTAGAAAAAATAACAACTAATGACTCTAACAATTCATTACTAATGTTCGATTTTTAAATGGAACAAACCACTACGGGCTTACGACCGTCTTCTACTGTTATTTCGAAGGCTGGCTTAGTGTAATCACTTTACGTTAACAACGTTCGCCATTAGGTGGTAATGTTTGTCTCCGAAACTCCTAATCATGAGAATTCTCAACATGTTCAACATGTCGAAAAATCTCATGTATGCAACAAGTAGAAATTTAATAATAAAATGAAAAATAGAGATAAAAGTTGGAAATTGTTGAGAACAAGAGAGCAACCAAATTTAAAGACTGCGACTGCTGTCATGTATTTGGCGCCAGGATATGACTATATCCATTTTTGTTAATGTCTCATATTTATTGCCTATTGGCTTTGTTGGTGCACAACGTTCTAATTATGTTTAGATTCTTGTGACCTTTTCAGGACTAGATCTTAAAGAAAAAATAACAACTAATGACTCTAACAATTCATTACTAATGTTCGATTTTTAAATGGAACAAACCACTACGGGCTTACGACCGTCTTCTACTGTTATTTCGAAGGCTGGCTTAGTGTGATCACTTTACGTTAACAACGTTCGCCATTAGGTGGTAATGTTTGTCTCCGAAACTCCTAATCATGAGAATTCTCAACATGTTCAACATGTCGAAAAATCTCATGTATGCAACAAGTAGAAATTTAATAATAAAATGAAAAATTTTATCTGTTGTCTTCTGACGAAGCCACCTCTGGGTGGCTGATGCCATACGATAGTAATAATAACTTGAATATGCTTACATCCTAGTTGAGAACATACATACGATTTGGTGATTAGTCTAATACCTAGTTCAGGCCACTTTTTTATTATATAATTATCAAACACATTCTCTTTCACTTTGGGTTGGAATGCCTAATTAATAAAAAAATTATCAAACATTGGTGTTAAATACATACATACATTCTCCCTTTAAGGCACTTCGCACACCGCAAGCCAGCCCGGCGGAGACCTATCCGCAGCAAACCCGACCCGCACAAAACCGACCTCCCAGCTCGATCGAAACAATCAAACCAAAAAGCCGGCCCCACTCGGGAGCATAGGGAGGCATCAAGAGCTCTCCATTGCGCTTGAAGGCGTTCGAGGCTCATTGTGCATTTTCTGATGAGTTGAGATTTAAGGACGTGAAGTGGTCAACCTCACGGTCCCGATCTGACTTTTCGATTTCCATCCTCTTACAGAATGCTCGAAAAATCAGCAAAAAGAGCAGAGGTGCTATTTTTCGCCGGCAACCCCACGGTGTTAAATACAAAATGATATTAAATATGTGGTACGAATCCTTACAATAAGATGCCTCTCTTACGTTAAGCTTTCTGTAGAAAATCTAAGAGGAGGAGACGAGAGAGAGAACTATATATTCGTTCACCTAATTACTGTAATGGATGGCTGCAAGCGCAAGCATTGAAAACGTTTCAAAATAATAGGTATAAGATGCACGAGGATGCACGCTAAGAAGAGCTTACATCAGAAAGGACCAACCGTTATCTTCACGGAGCAGTTCATTAGAAGGTTAAATATGTTTGTAGTCGAACACTTCGAACAGCCTTCTGGGTATTTATAAGGTTTTGATTTGCCTTGTATTACTTTATCACTAAAAAAACCTTAGCCGAAATAAATATCTTTATATTTATATTTCTTCTGTATAGATTGATTGATACCATTATCAATCAATGGTACGGACACGCAATGAGAATGCTACAGTAACATATGATAAGGAAAACAATAGACATAGAAGTAGGATCCAGAAGACCAGGTAGACCCCTGACTACGTCGATGTCCACATTAACAAGGAAATTAAGAAAAGCAAGTCGTGAGGGGAAGAAGGATTTGGAGTATGAGGACTAGGAGAGTCGACCCCAGGTAAAAGGGAAAGAAGGAGATTGATTGATACCATAACCTTCTTTAATGGTTTAACAAGGATGATTTTTATTATTGTATTGTATCAAAAATTGAATTCAGAAGGATAACAGAATAACTTTATTCAATCGAAGCTCTTTTCTAAGTTGGAAATTATTTTGTTCTGATGACAATGTGTATCTACTTAATTTTATGTGTAGGTTCTGTTGAAAATTCAACCGAAAAACATCTAGCGGTTCCGCTAGTTTAAATTGTGGAAAGTACCATTACTTTACGCGTGTATTTTTTTACTACGGAATCTAAATTTTAGCTATTTAAACTACTTGTTTATTTACTTTTTCACGACACAAGTTTATTTGCTTACTATGAAAGAGTCAAATAGTGTATTCGTGGTTGTGTACCCTTTGACGGAACTTCGTTAAAAAAATTGATTGAAATGTGGTTGGCTAGTGAATAAAAAATATTCGTTCTCGTTTGTAAAATATTTTTAAAAATATTGGACACTCAATTTTCAGCTGAATTTTTAAAAATGTATCTATTTTATTTTATTGTTTTTTATTAAGTTAAAATAATCTTTAAAAATTTAGAAGTTTTAAAAACATTTCACATTACGTCACAATAAATTCCCAAACCCGAGAAGAAATCAAACGTGAGGAATAAAAACTGTATAAAATGGTTAAAACAAAATTAATGACGAGATAGAAATTATTGTAGCTAGCAGCGGTAGATCTACGACATTTTCCCCTGCCTCTGCGGAAGGGAGAAAAAGAAATTTATCATTGATAAATTGTAAAGATACTGCGCCCCAAATGTACGTAATACTCAGAATTCAATGGGGAAAAACCTTTTTATAAATAGTTAAAATATATCTATCTAGTTTGAAGTTGGTACCTAGGTTTGGCCTTGAATAGAAGAAAAGTAAATAAAAAGTTTCGGGCAGACAACAATCGAAATTAATTTACGCCAATAAAGGAATGAATTGCTCTCATAATCTACTTTACTGCTAATAATAATACTATTGTATGCCGTAGAGAGAAACAAAAAATGTAAGTAAACGTAATTTTGTGTTCCACAATAATATACGGTACGCAAGTAAAGTTTTATAATACCCTTTATTTTTTCGTTCATTATTATTATTCTTTTTTAATTTTATTGAGACTTTTCGCCCGAATTCGAATTTTTTTGGCCTTTCGTTCATTATAGGTATCACCAGAACCTATAGTTTCCTGATGTGATGTGAAGAAACCAACGAAATGGTTGATCAGAAATAACGATAATAATTTTAGAAATTTCTAATGCGAATATTCTGCAATTTTAGGCCTCCTCATTCAAGCTCACTCCAAATAGATGTCATCCGTTGGGACAGATGTGAATCTTGAGTTTTTATATTTTTTTTCAATCGTTATAACGAAATTTCACAACATAACAGGAGCAGGATAGAGGCCATCACCCTGGTGGAAGGATGATGACAAAATAGCACGAAATTTGGACCACGTTTTTAAAACCGATTGACGTGACCACCACGTCCACTCGAGTTTCCCTATTGACGATCCGTTTGGAATGATGGACGAATGCTTGACACGTTTGAATTATGGACAGATCGAGATCGACTAGATCATCCATTTGGTTTTCGTCACTAAGGGTCACATTTTGGTTTTCGTCACTGAGTGTCATTTTGGAGTGTCATCGCGTTTGGACGGATGGAGTGATCGTGAATAGGAGGATATAGAGTTAAAAAAAAAAGAAAATTTAGTTTGAGCGCTCCAATAAAATTAAGGTATGTTTGAGTAAAGAAATAACTAAAATATTTTTGTATCCATAACTTGTCATATTATTGGATTTCTCTCCAACAAAACATTATTTTTGGGGATTCAGACCTAAAATCAATTCCGACCGTTTCCCTGGCAGTTTATTTTTTGTTTAATAAACATGGTAGGTATAATATTTCTCGCTGAAGATGGTGTCAAAGACTCCTTGGTGCCTCCCACGCAGCCTTGTTATACTCCGAAAGGAGATTAGAAAAGATAATGTGTTTTGTAAATACAGACATTCGGTCCTCGCTAACACCCAGCTTGTTTGTTTGGTGGCAATTTATTGGATTTAAGACGGTTTTTTTTCTGCAAAAGAGGTTTGAGATGAACTAACTTCACTAACAAGCTAATTTTACGTTATTTAGTTTCTTTTTTTTTGTTAATATTCACACTATATTTTCAATTCTTTTTTGAGTAAAAATACGAGGAAGCATGCTGTTTTTCTTGTTAACTGCAAACCATATTTATGAAATGCCATGGCACTAAGAAGGATGTGCGCAAGGAAAGGAAGTCACCTAGAGGATCCATTCCAGAAAAACTTATGCGTAATATTTTAAATAAAATAAAAAATCATATTTTTCTTTTAGACTTATTTATTAAAGATCAGATCTGCGCTCTGCGGATGATTACGGAGAAGCCGTTGAGTAAACATCAGAAGCTTTTCTGTGCATTCGTAGATTTGGAATGATAGGGTAGACAGGGGTAAATTATGGGAAGTTCTATCAATTTATGGAGTGAACAACCGGTTGATTCGTGCCATTGCTTCGCTATATTCGGAAAGTACAGCGTGTGTAAAGGTGAAACAACAACGTCTCGCTACAAGCAAAGAAACTAGTGCATAACGCAATCCTGCTACCATCATTGATGTATGGTTGTGAAACGTAGACATAGACGAAAAAAGAAGAATGTAGTATAAATGCAGTAGAGATGAAATCTCTACGAAGAATATGTGGAAAAACTTAATGGGATATGGAAATGAATGAAAATATTAGGAAAGAATGTGGTATGGAAGTATGTGTTGTGACAAAGATGAAAGTTAATAGGTAAGATGAGATGGTTTGGGCATGTGGAAAGAATGGATGCAAACAGAATGACACAGATATTTCATAAGGCTGAAAGGAAAGGTGTAAGGAAGCGTGGGCGACCGAGAATGACGTGGATCGAATACATCGATTCCGTTCTCAAGGAAGGCCAGGTAAGAAGTAAGAGAAGTAGGAGAAGATGTATGAGAAATGGTATGTCGATGGAAGAAGCGAAAGAAGTATGCTTGGATAGAAAAGAGTGGAGGTCCGTTCTCTCTGCCTACCCCTTACGGGACATGGCGTGATGGGTAAAAAAAAAAGATTTATTAAATACTAGCAGAATTTTTTTTAACCTATTGAAACGACTCATCTATTTATACTTAAAATATTCTAATGTATGTTTTACTAAAATATGCTTGAAAATGTTGTTCGGAAGAGCAGACAAGAGATGACTCAAATTGAAATGGAGCTATATATCCATCCTATACATAATATTTTTTCTGTATCTCAAAAGACAGCCGAAGAATACGACATAGTCAATTTTTCCAGATTTAGACGGCATATTTTTGCAATCGTCAAGTTTGCAGCATATAAACACAATCTTTCATTTGATAAATTTTGGTCAGGCCTTGTACTCCAAAAAAATAAACCCACCTGCAAGGATATAATATAATTTTTGTCACGGAAATATTCATAATACATTATCAGAAAAATTTCCGTGTCATTTCTATGAATTTACAAGTCCCTGTTGATGTTAAATATTCAGCGCAGCCTCTAAATTGTGATTTCTTCGCAGCCATTATTACAATGATGACATTTCCATTTTTTATCTGGTGGCAAAATCGAAAACACGGATAATCGCAACGTCGAGATAATGTTTATTTTCGTCGTTAAGGAGGAAAGACTATATTTTTATTGCCCGATTCTTTTGTCGATGGTTTTATTATGGGGTCGATGTCATTACAAAGGTTTCTCGTCGCAGCTCGAATATATTCCGTTACCTATATTTGTCTCTGGTTGCCGTTCGAATATTTGAATGTGTTACATATGATTATAATTAACAAAAAAAACTCGATTGTTTTTTTATAGGAACATTGCATGATTCGAACCTTAAACAAAGATCATAATTATATTGTGTTTTTCGGCGGTTCTATGAATTGTTTTTCCTATGTATTTACGGATAGGTAACTTGCATGAGCCAATACGACATGTCCAAGAGATACATGAGCATGAAAGCAGAAGCTAAATAAAGCATAATATCGTGTTCGACCGACAGTCACTTATGCATGGGTTTCATATTGATATCCGGAGAAAGTATAAGACGGGAAAAATTGTTGTGAGGACAGACTTCGACATATCGCCTTTCAAAGAAACCCCGAAGGACCCATCAGACTCCCAGATCCCCGAAGAAGTAGAGGGATATAATTGGCAGTTGACATAGGAGGAACAAACGGCGCTGCGGCATGAAGAGATCTCCCAGAATCTATAGAAGGTGGAAGAAGAAGTTATACTGAAATAAATAAGTTTTCAAGTTCAATTAACAACGATTTCTCCTAATGAACGCCATCCTAGTTCAATCATGTCGTGAGTTCGACATAAGTGAGCTTAATTTCATAATTTGTGATACATGAGCTGCGATTAGGGTTGGTAGTTGGTGCATTTCATAGTGGTTCGAAGATTAAAAAAAAATGGTTTCAGACTTAAACCTCTCCCTTACTATCCGAAATCAAAAGTACCTATTTGTTTATGTTATGAATATTTGCTCACTCAAAGTGAACATAAATATATTCTTTGACTTTTTCACAGTAGTCATAGGCTATATCTAAGCTTGTGTCACGAAAAAGGAAGATAGTCATCAGCACCTGAGATCGAACCCATGAACACAACAGTATGAAAGTCGGCGACGGAACTATCCAGGCTATCAACGTCTCCATTTATGTACATATACCTACTTAAATGTACATTATGATTATAAATAACAGTTACAGAATTTCATAAAAACAAATAATAGAACTATACAAAACAGAGGACTAGCTTACCACAACGAAGTCGCGGTATCCAACAAACTGACTTCCATTTATTTTTTGGACGTCGTGAAACCTTAGTTTAACAACGTTCTTTGCACCAAATGTGAAAGTAAAAATGTAAGAGAAATACATTTGAAGCCGTACTAGAACATTAAAATGCAGTGGAGCATAGATAATAAGTTTAACGCTAGGAGAAGTAGCTGGAATTCCTTCTATATTTTATTATTTATGATAGTGTAATAAGTTCTCCTTGCACCTCCGTGGAGTCTGCATGGAGATCAGGACAAGGGCGTGACAGAGGGGGGCAAGAGCAGTACAGAGGGGGTGGCGCACTGGGGACTTATCGGAGTCCAATGATGCTAAAATATTATTTTTTGATAAGCACTCGAGATAATGTTATCCATAGATCATCCGGTGAATTTAAAACCGTGTTTAAACGACAATTTCACTATAAGTGAACAGTCCTATTCTTTCTCATACCGTCATATGTATAAAAAAAGCTGCTAACCTAGGGTAGCCCAGAACTCATAGTATATTATAACAGCCAGAAGACAATTATTATTATCTTCTCTAGAACAACACATTCAATATTAATCGGTACTTTACAGGGGACCCACTGAAGTTACGGACCTCAAATTTTACGTGCTTGTGTAGGAGCATAAGACCAACCCGTATACCAAATTTTATGAAAATCGAAGACTTTTTTTTTTTCATTTTTAGCCCTTTTTCTAGAACAAGTGAAATTTTCTTTGGATACTTTAAGAGGGTTCCCCTGAAGGTATAGATCTCAACATTTTACTGACTCATCGAGGGGCTAACCGTTCTACCAAATTTCAATCAAATCGGATAAGAATTACTATGAGTTATGGGTGCGCACACATTTTTGGTGTACGCGTGCGGGTACGCGGAAATTTTCTTCCTCTTTTAAAAAATTTTTTTTTGCATTTTTGGAATCTACACTCTCGAAAACGTCGAGAAAATTAATTTCATCGAAATCTATTTTTTTTTTTGAAATCCGATCACAAGACTTATATTCTATATACTATGAGTAAAAATTCGTTAATTGTAAGATTACCTACGTATAACTCATTGATCAGTTTTTACTTAAATTATAAAAAAATATTTAATCCGCGTTTGTTATGTATGAAGATGACATTTCAAACAAAATTTTGTAAACAAACAAAATAGTAGCCGGTCAACGCGAGTGGATACAACCAAGATGCGCTATGTCAGTTTTGAATGATTTCAAGTTATTGATGCAAAATAGGTACCTTTTTTATTATTTATTTTATATCAAAATATAGTTAAGTCCTTATTAAATCATACTAAATCTTTATGTTTCAGCCAAAATGAACTACCTACTTTATTTTTTATCACTTCAATTTAATATTAGTACGTACCTACTTAAAGAGTTTCTTTGAATATTTTCTTCAAAACGTCATTATATTTCTTATAAATTTATTTGGTAGGTAAATCATGGTTGCAAGCCCTCGAATGATTACGAGAATGCATATTTGCTTTGTTTCTTTAAATTTCCTATTATTAAAATGATAAACCAAAATACAATGGACCAAAATATGAAGGGAGCACATATTTATACGGGAAAAAACTTTAAAACAGTGTTTTTATTACAAAAAGCGTTATTGTTTACTCGAAACAACACTGTCAGTTGTTGACGTATAATCCAACATGGAGGGTCAAAATCTACAGAGATCAGCTCACAATCAAGCTATATGGGTTAGTCTACCTCGACGACGCTTGATCGCATGATTTTCTATCGCTGAGCTATTTTTTCCACTGATCGGAGATATGTAAATATAGCAGTTAACGGTTCAATTCGAGACACATCGCCTTAAAAAACCACCGTTTCTTCCATTATTCAAATTCAATCTTAAGTTCTAAAGGCTCCTTCAGAGTCTAATTTCTAAACAGATTTGGGATAAATTTGCTCTTTCATAATAGTTCTATGTACAAAGAATACCTATAATAACTAAAATCTCACAAAAATGAAAAACCCCTTTTTAATATACCCCTTTTATAATATCAGTGCACTTGGAACGATTCTATACTATATTTTTGAGCGCAAATCGGGTCATCCAGAGTTGGCTATCACCACAGAAAAGGACAGAGTCCTCATCATGCTGATTTCCCGGAAACGAGTAAACTAGAACTAATACTATTTATTTAACCTCTAAAATTGGCTTTTGTGATGATGATGATGATGATGATGGATGATTTGTTTGGCGCCGTTTAATGGATTTCCATCTCAAGGGCGCACGGGAAACTCTGTGGGGAGAGAAATGTCTTCAGTTTGCTCCTGCATGTGCTGATGGGCTGGTCCTTTCTTAGTTCTTCGGGAAGTCGGTTCCAGGTGACGGGTCCTGCTACGCTGAAGGCCCTGTCGTGGAAGTTCGACTTGTTGGTCCTGTTGATCTCATTTAGCATGTTGGTAGATTTCATAGCTGAACGTAGAGGTCTTGTTGCTGGTTCCTTCGTGCTGCAGAGTTCAGAGAGTGTACGGGGTGCCATGTCATTTATGGCCTTGTATACCGTGAGGCACACTTTATAATGAATTCTCTCGCGTACTTACAGCCAGTGTAGTTTCTCCAGCAGAGGTGTGATGTGATAGCCCTTATCCTCGCGGAAAATAAGCCTTGCGGCGCATTTAAAAGCCATATGTACGCGATTCAACTGTATTTGAGGCAGGCCGACGTACGGAATTGTCTTATTGTCTCTGAAATTTAAAGCTACATAAAATGACCCCTTATAAAATGACAAATCATTTAAAACGACATTTTTCAATATTATTTATTACGTATATCGAAATGATGCTTTTTTCGGAAATCTTTGAACATTTTGAATGCCGTAATTGTACCTACAGTGTACCTGCTTTTATTTCAAAACGTTTGTCACACAGTACCTACCTAAGTACCAACGGTAATAAACTGTCAAAGTCCGACTTTTTGGTTTTTTAAAATAGTCTGTGAAATAGCTTAGTTTTATTTTCAATGGTAAAATTATGTAAAGACAAAGGGAAAAAACTTTAAAATGTTTCATATGCACATAGGTATACTCAAAATTAATAATACACAAAATATGTTTTTCAGAAGGTAGTTTTAACAAACATACCTATAGGTATATTGTGATAAAGATGGAATTTATATACTCGTAAGAATCGGCTAACATTTAAAATATAAATGATATAGAGATAAATGATATAATATAATCGAAAGATCGTATTACTATATTTTTTAAATAATGTCTTTACTAGTTTTTTTTTCATTTTTCAAATGAATGTTTTCAAAGACAGATAATTCGACGGTTGTGTTTATTTTTCTTGTTCAGTTATAAAATAAGATTCTTGAAAGAACCTTCATCAACATGAGACTACGTTCAAGAAAATTCTGTCAGATTATTGGTATAATCCGGCTTAACGAAATGGCTTGGTAAATGTCATTATTTTTTTTGTGATGAAGAAGACTCTAAAGTTTCTTATTGTCGTATTTATTAAGTGATAAAGAAAAACAAAAAAAAGCAATGAAGGGAAAACAGAGTAAAAAGAGATGCATAAATAAAAGATAAAGATAAGAAAGAAAAATTCACCAAATCTGCGGACGGAATGAGACAAAATGGGACCGAAATAATCTTCTTTAACGGCGTGACAGATTATCCAAATTTCAAATTGCGAACATAAAAGGGATTACGGTGGCCAAATTTTATTTTAATTGATAAAATGCAAACAAAGTATTATGTATTCGTTTATTTTTTATTTTCAAATGATACATATGAAATCATTTAGGGTAAATTTAAAAAATACTTATTTATAAAATACCTAAGTATTTTAATGATAAATAATACAAAAATCAATGGTGATCATTAATTCTTATTTGTATATGAGTCATAAGACCGAGAGCCGCGACCGAGACAGGAGACCAAAACGGTAAGGTTTGTATGAGAGCTAATTCGAGACCAAGACCGAGAGGCGAGATATAAATCCCTGGAAAGAGGTGTCGCGGATCTCTGTCTAGCTCAAATAAAGGATAATAATAACAATGATTCACAATAATATTATGTAGAATATAGAAGTGTTTGGTGGACTAGCAGCTACGACGCCAGTTTTCATGCTGTTTCGTGCGGAGGTCGTGGGCTCGATCCCAGGTGCCGACCATCTTCCTCTTTCACGACACAAGCTTTATGTAGCTTACTGTGAAAGAGTTGAAGGGTGTATTTTTGTGTTCACTCTGAGTGAACACACATTCGTTTAAAAAAAAAGAAAAAATATAGGAATGTATCTGAAACTCGATAGAAAATTATTGTGGTTCAATCCAAGTTTTGGTATCTGCAGCTTTTTTTAATATCGTCAAAAGTTTAAATTTACCTCTTCGTGTAAAAAAGAGAACGCCCTGAAAACTATCCAGGTATTTTATTTTAAAGCATAGATCAATGATATTATATTGTCAAGGCTGAATGTTGCACCCTGTAACCAAGTGTCCCGTTACTTCTAACACCCCACGGAAGCTACTCGTGCCCCTATTCAGCGTGAATATGGAGGGAATGTAGATATATTGGATTCCAACAAATAATAATGAAATTCTAAGCATTCCGTAGAGTGACACTCGACTAAAATGGAAGCCAATATGTGTGTCAACTTGACAGGAGAATCTTCTTTATTTTTGTTTGTGTGTGTTTGGGCGTACACGTGTGTGCGTGAGCGTCCTTTTATAGTTCCGAATATTTTAACATATTATTACCTGCTTGGGGTTTCAATTGTAGGCACGTACCTATATATTTGAGAATTTTATAAACATGAGTACATACATATTAGGCATTCAATAAAGCTTAGAACATCCTTAGAACTCGAAGTTCATCAAAATAACATTTTACAACCAGCAAGACGTAAAAGTATGTATTTAATAAATTGTTTGTTACTCTTTAGTAGAAAACTGACACTTGAAAAATATCCCATTCGCGAAGTTTATCTTTATGCATATAGACAAGTTAAGGATAGAGTGAAAAGGTTCCTGGGATAATGTCTCAAAAAGTCCAGGGGGTTGAAAGGACGCAACTCTTAATAATGATATGAGTTCAGAAAGGTGTGATTTGTAATGATTTTTTTTTTCGAATTTACCGGCAATCGCATCCCACAAGGAATAATTTTTGCCTGAGTTTAAAATCTAGAGAAAATCATAAAAAACAGTCAGTACTGATCAAATAATAATAATGAAGAAGAAAGAGAAAGAACAAAGTTTAATACAGATCAAATTATTTTCAACAAAAGATAATAATTGTCTATTTATTTCAAGAGAATTGAGACTTGATAAATTAAGACTATTAACCGGATAACAAACATCTAAAACGTGATATAAGGGTGAGACATCCCTCAGCGGGCAGCCAAAAAACACGTGATCTAAGGATTCCGTGTCCTGGCCACATTCACACCAAGGGGACGACAATAATGATTTTACAATTACTTGAATTATACTGGCATTCGAATACAACTTGATGAGAAGTATGTTGGAAATTGCGTTATAGAAAAGTGTCAGTTATTTGTTTTCTGATTTTTCAAGTAGGTACCTACTTACCTATTTCGAAACAAATCAGTTTCTAACATAATATTTTAACTAGGTTCCTTTTAGATGCTATGGTATAATTTTATATACAGAGTAACTGGTAATTCGATACATTCCTTGAAAGGGGTTATACTTTAACAAATTTGCAACAATTTTGTTCCCATTAACCATGGTTTTATTAAGTACTAATGATTTTAAATTTTGATAATAATTATTTATAATCCACCATTGTAAATAGTTTTTATTTTATTAGAATTTAATTTGCGCCAATACCATAAGCATAATGCCAGTGGTTTTCGATTTATTTCACTTTTTAGAGTTTTTTTTTTAATATTTCACCTTTTGACCTAAAACTGAAAATTGTGAACAAAGTACTCCAGTTTTGGAAACTAAAAATACATTTTTCCAATAGCTGAAGAATAAAGGAATGTTTGAAGTAAAAAATCAAGAAGAAAATTTCTAAACCCTCTGTAATACAACGTTTCAAAATCACAAGTCAGTTATTTTTATTTCGATTTTTCTAAGGGAGGTACTCCAAAAACGTACAAACCACAGGAAAAACCACTGGCATTTTATGTTAACGGGAACAAAATTGTTGCAAATTTGTTCTAGTATAACTACTTTCAAGGAATGTATCGAATTACCAGTCACTCTGTATATAGGTTCATTAGATTTAAAAAAATATTTTTAAATTCGTTTGATATTAAATTTTATGGAATAGAGTTAAATTGCAATATCAAAAACAATCTTTCAGAGAAAGCTTTCCTTAGAATGGTTTAAGCAGTGCTTCCAGTTTTTATGGGTTCTAAATAAATCTTATCTGTGTGATAGGTACGTTTCATTTTCAATCTGAACTATAGACAACATTTTTATCTTCAATCGTCTGCGTTTTTTACGAGTCTCGGTGACCATATAGTCTATATACAGCATGCTTACGGCAGTTTTATTTCATTCAATTTATAGCCAGATTTTCTTTATATTTTTTCAAACAAATTTTTATTATTTTAGAGTTAACATAGGGGCATATTATGTTTGACTCATATAACTAGTTGAAGAAAGTATAGGTATTTATTTTTATCCATTTGGATGTAGTGAAAATGAATCAATTCATCTTCGGTCACGTGACTACAGACAGAGGAACCAGTTTTTGGTTCTGCACATCCACAAAAAAGCTCTCTAACAATATTTGTACTCAGTGGTTTCTTCAGCTGATTTCCTAAGAAGGTTTGAAGCTTATGGAATTTCACATAACCCTTTATTGCATTACAGAGTGTTCATAGAAAATAATATTATCATATCCATTGTCAAGTTATTTTTAACCATGGATAACAAAATGATATATAAAAATTTGAAATGAAGGAAGTGTGTAGAATAAAAAATCTTCTTTTTCTTCCTGGTACCTTCTTTTGCCTGTTGTGGTCTGTTTTCTCATCCAGAGGTCTTGCATGTTTTGGATTTGGTTATATGTATGTAATGCCATTTATCGCAGAACCCTATTTCATCGCATCAGGTCTCACTCTTTATAAATGATGGGAAGTATTTATTGAAGTTGCATGGGTTACCGTATGATGTCTTCGTTTTATGTGCACATGCCATCTCAATTAATTAGAGTTTTTTTTTCTAATTTACTGTGTATGTATAACTCTCTTTTATTCAATTAAAGAGAACAGTATTGGGCGATCTCTCTTTTTCCTTGGATCCTTTAAAGCAACCACGGGCTACAAATATTCTATATTCGACTCGAATATTTATAATACATTTTTTCGTTATTTTTTTGTTTGGTTTTCTCTAATTTCTTGACAATTTACGTTTTTATCTTTATTCTCACCGTTAAACCTACTTTTGCTTTGACCGATTGTAGAACAGAGTGGATGTGCAATATTAACTCAGAACCATGATGCGTGAAACAGGCTACGTATTTCGATACCGTTTTGTAAATAAACGGATAAACTATTAGCTGCTAAATAAACAAAAGTGATCGAATAAAACGCTGTAAGTGAAAATGATCGGGTGAATGCACAACCCCTCAACCTATGTAGCTGCAATTTTAAATTAACGGGAATTTTACCGATTTGTTAACCCTATTGCGGCTCTAAATAAATCAACAACGTATCTGGTGATGGGCCCGAATGAATCTTCCTATGGGACACTCTGTATTACGGAAAACTGCAGATAAATGGCGAGCTTCATGGCCGATTTTAATGTTTTATTCGTCGTACAGAGGACATCACGTCGTTTTATAGTTCCGTTATTAGTTCGAACACAGAATCGCAGGCTGGAATCTGGCTCGTATAAATTACACTTTGTTATGTACTTAATTATGATTGACAGGGATCAGTAAGCAACAAATTGATTTATTTTTCTGTTGTATTGACGTTAACTATTAACAATTCATTATTTTTTCCTAGCTGTGACTTTCAACCTATGGACGGGGTACGAAATGTATCCTCCCTCGAGGATGCATTTCGTACCTCGGGGGAGGATGCATTTCGTACCCCGTCCATAGGTTGAAAGTCACAACTTGGAAAAAAGAAAAAATTATAAATATTATTATTTCTTTTTGACACTGACCGGACATTCTATTACCATTTGCCACAACCTACTTATGCGAATAGCGATTTTCAATTCTCACTATTATTAATCGAGAAAAGAAAACGGCTTAGGATGACCAATGAAGATATTATGAAAGCAAGCATATCAGCGTTTGCACCAAATTTTGATCGCCTGCTGCCATAATTTTCTCATTTTTCATATACCGACCTCGGAAGCCTAGAAGTATGGACGTGAAATTCAGATCATGAGGTCCCGGGTTCGATTCCCGATCGGGTCAGAGTTTTTCATAGTGTTTTTTCACTGGGTTGGCCTGTCTCAGTTTGGACGGTACCGGTTGACTATAAGAAATTGTCTCAGACAATAAGTTCCGCCGGCTATACTGGCACCTTTGTATAGAAATGTGTTAATTTGTTTATAAGGTATATTGAAAGCACGTTTTATGGGGTGAGGGAAGGGGGGGCCAGATGTCAAAAATGCGTTTCGTAAAACTTGAACGGCACCCTTACATTGATGTACCTACGTCTAAAATTTCTTGCTATGGTAGGTGTACCTTGAACAAAAAAAAGTTTGCGGAACACTGCTCTACAGCACTGAGCAGTTATGCATATTTATGCTTTTTATCGTATAAAAAATACATGAATTAGGGATAAGAATTTTACATTAACAGGTTTTCAACCAAAATATTTCCCTCCTTGCCTTGGATAATGCAATACCTCATAATCCACAAAATTCCAAAAATGAGTTAAGTATACAGAAATGCGGAAAAGTGTACTTATCTGAAATTAGAGCTGGTTACTCAATTTTTTTCAAAAAATGTTATGTAGAATGTTATAACTAAACTAATAATACAAAATTGTCATTGATAATTCATAATTACGATTTTAAAACAGTTTTTATTGCTCTCCTGTAAAATTTTGTCAATGTGGGTTATGAGGTTTTGCAAGTTAACCATCGAAATACTTTTACCAGTTTTGGCGAAATTAATTATTTCAAACATAGGTGCAATTACAGTTGCTTGTTCTATTTTGAAACAAATGTCGCTATATATAGCAGTGTTGCAATGTTATTATCTATGTTTTTTTTTTCCTTATTACCCACTCCCACTTTGGAGCATATAAAGGTAACAAGAGCTCTCCACTGCGTTGGAGTCTGCGCTGCTCCAAGAACTTTCTTAGACACCATGTCCAAATCACAAAACAAGAATTCCTCGATATTCAAACTTATTAGCACAAAACTAAGGTTTGAATTTTCCCGGTTTTTTCTATTCGCTTCTTATGTCAAGTCAGGTTAGTTAGACACATGACTATCATCCTGACGAACACTTCTGTTCTGTACCCTGTAGGTACAATTTTTCTGTTTGTCATCCATCGGTTGATTCACTTAAATGTGCAGCGAGGATTTCTGCCACATTAATCACACAATTAAAGGACGTCATCCAAAAATTTCCCCCTTTCCTTTTTCGAAAACATATTGTCTAAATAACATTTACCTACTTATTAATAAAAATGTAATAAATTATCACATTGAAATAATATTACGTTTATTTTGTACAGAAAGGTTTGCAACCCCTGCACAAAAATCAAAATGACATTTTGATATTAAGAAGCGAAAATAAAATACAATTTTATTGTAGAAATGTCTATTAGCGTAATAAAAACATCATTTGTACGGTCTATGGGGAAGGTTTAGGTATACTTTTTTATGAGTTCCCACTCAAATGGTAGCCAATAACATTTAACTGTTAATTTTTATTATTGTGCCACTGGTTTTGTACTAATGCCATAAAGAATTATTTATAAAGTAAGTTGAGCACAAGACGGACGGACAATAGTTGTTGGTTCTATTACGATTTGTATCGCCGAGAGCGGAGACTCGTTTTATTCACTGCCATTTGGTAGTTTGTGTCATAACAATGTGGCTCCGACCAGAATGTGCTTACACTAACTCACGTTAAATTGGATCGTTATGTTTTGTTGCCCCGGCCATACCTTTTAATATTGCGCTCGAATGTGCTTCTAATATTTTACTACGCACTAAAAACTCTGTCCATTCTATTGAACTAAGCTTTGTGTTATTATTTAATTAACTTGTAAGTCAGCAAATGCACTCCTTATTGTATTTATATACATACTAGCTTTCCCAACAGACGTTGTCTCATATTAGCCCGTAATTATCCACTGCAGGACATAGGCCTCCTCACGCTCACGCCACTCCTCTCTGTCCCTAGTCATTCCCATCCACTCTGTCGTTGATTAGACGTTGTCTAGTAAGGGCATATTTTAGTACCTATGTTTTTTTTTCTTTTTCTTCAGTCAGTCCCTCGATGCCGAAGATCGCGAATTGAATCGATCGAATTATTGAAGCATTTTATTTTCAAATAACAGTTGTATTTTAAAATTTATTGAGTAATCTCCATAATAATAGGGTATCATGAGTACCTAAATGATAAAAAAAACTCCTTTTTTTTTTCTTCTTTTGAGCCTTAAACATTCACTTCTAGATGATGGTATCGTTCGGGTATGGCACAGATATTATTTCTGAATTGACGGTAAGTTCGAATGACAATCATTATTGTCAAGCGGGCTTGCTAGTAAGTCCTTCTACGAAGGCCCATGGGATCAACAATATTCATGGACTTATCTACATAATGTAACAATGATTCAGCTACGTATTTTTATACATATGTCATAGCATCAGGCCTAAAATACAAACCTAACATTGAATTTTATTCTTCCCAGAGCGGTACAAAATCTCTCAAGATTAATTTGAAATAAAAATAAATGTAATTCAAACTATATAAAACATTTTATAAACATTTATATGAAAATATTGAGTAGTACATTTTCGGAGTTGACGTTTCGTAGGTCAGTAAAACAGCCCTTTATTTTTTAGCTTTTTCAATTATTGATTAGATATTTCATATAAAATTTGTACAATTCCACACATAGAGGGTGCTAATATAGTTAAGCTAAGACTCCAACCATGTGAGAGTAAAATGTTCAACAAAACTATTGCATATTATGAATGTAGGTAGGTTCATATAATATTATTATTGAAGTACTAGCTAATACCCGTCTTGCTTTACGTTTTTAATTCCGAATGTCAAGCTTGATTGGTAGGTAATTAAACGGGTTCTATTGTTCTAGTCTAGCTTCCCATTGCTTAACTGACCTCTATAACTGACATAAGCACAGAAAAAGAAGAATTACACTTTCACAATTCATAAAAAGAGAGAAGAATGACAGTTTTAATGTTTATAAAAAAGAAAGAAGAAAAATTATAGTCTGCCACATACCTAGGTACATGGAAAAAACTGCATGTATCATAATATGTTACATCTTACACTTGATTCAATTCCACTGCTCAATAGAAGGGTAAAAAATTCCTTTAATAGTAATATAATACAAACCTACCTAAATAATATGAAAGTTTTACTCTCAATATGGTTTGAGTCTTGACTACATTCCCTACAACCTCTATGTGTGGAATGGTACAAATTTTATGCGATTGGCTAATGATAAAGGCAGCTGTTTTACCGACCTCAAACGTTAGTCGAAAAGTAATCTGAAAATGTACTTTCATTTTAATGTTGATAAAATGTGTTTTATATGGTTTGAATTACATTTATTTTTACTTCAAAACAACCTTGAATCTTTTAAATACATTTTTATTCTGTCAAACTTTGGTTCCATGCAACATTTACATGAGTAATTTTGTTTTCAAAAGATGGCCATCTGTGTTTACGCAGATTTTACTATGAAAATTTTGTAATTTTAGAAATTTATTAATCACATTAAATATATATGAGAAATTGTAAAAATTTGTATCTATGATTACCATAAATTTCTTTTCCATGTCTGGATACATCAAACTCAAAATAATCGCCACAAATTGTTGAAGAGTTTTGCATCTAACTTGACATCAATGGTTGATGTGTTATAACTTCAAGATGCAAGTAACAACATCTGGTAGATTATTACTGAGCGAATAAAAATCAACTTGATTATGCAAATAAACTCACCTACATAGATTAACAATACTCTCTATTTTGGTGGTTCAACTTATAAATCTGCAATCCCCAGACTCGTCACAGGAAATTGAAGAATTAATTGCCCATAGTAGGATTCGAAACCTACCGAGATGCTCACTTGACGTCAATAGATGTTGTATTATTATTATGTGATAAATTAAGTGAAAAATTCTATGGCAATTAGGCAAAACTATTTAATGTCATTTTGAGAAAGGCATTGGAATCAAAACAAAACTACACCACTACAATATAATTTAAAAAAATATGTGAAGTTACCTATAAGGAAATTTTCAATGAATCAATGCAGGTATATCAATATCCAATTTAGGTATTTCTTCTTCTCCTTATTGATAAATGCCATTATCTATTAAAATTAAACAAAATTTGAACCAAAATGTACATAGGAAACAAATTCAAATTTAAGTTATTGGCTTCTTAAAAATGTCAAGTTTTTCAAGGTAGAACCATTTTAGTAGTAGTATTATTTATGAGTATGAATGAATGAATGAAAGAATTTTTATTTATTTTTTGTCCAATCATTATTTAATTCATAAAACATAAAATCAACAATTGAAAAGCTATATAAAAAAAATAAAATATGTATAATCTCAAAGTTTTATTGTTAAATCAGCAGAGTAAAAAAAATATTCTCCCAAACAAATGGAAACCAGAAAAGATATTCCGACCCACCGTTATAAAAAAAACTATTAGTTATTCACTTCTTAACCCAAAAGTATTAGGTATATCATTTTTATTCCATAACCGAAATAAAAAAATTAAAGTTTAATTAAATCTGATGCTAGAACACAGAAATCCATACAATAACCTAGAATCCCGACTCGCGTTCAAAAGTGAAGCCTAAATATTGCAACTTTTGACAGTTTGGTTCCCAAAAGAATGTGGTACAGCGTATATTTATTCAGTAGTTTTCTCGTGTTTTTTACAATAAAACATATTTTTACATTGAAATAAGTGAAATTAGATCATTTTTAAGTTTCTTTATAAATGTACTGTCAAAATTGCTGGCCAAATCGGCTTCACTTTTTTACTACGAAGAATATATGAAAATCTATGTGCTAGAAACACACTATTGTGTCAGCTTGTGTTGTGTCGAGCCAGAAGCATTATCATTTTTATATTTATTTATTTTCTGTCAAAATTAAGCATTGCTCACCATTACAGAGTAATCCTTTGCGGTAATAGTGGTTAATAATATGGTTTAAGATACATTTAGGCTCTATATGAAGCTGATATGCTTCTAACGGGTTGAGAACTTATTTATAGTGATATGTGGTAAAATTGATAAAATCGCTGGCATCCGCAAGACACTGTTATTGATTATGGTCAATCTTCTTTACATCCCATAAGCAGCCATTGAATATTTTTTCAATATAATTGTTTCCCTTCTCAAATGGGAAATTTAAATGAGCTCTCTAACATGGATCTGCAATATAAAGTTTCTGATTTTAAAATACACATAAAGAAATCCAAGAAACATAATTAATGAAATTCTTACATAGGTAGCTTACCATTTTGGTATATTTACAATATTATTATATTGTCTTGCAAAAATTAAACCTTTGAATTTCTTTGTTAGAAATGCACTTTTATCAATCAATTTGATCCTTAGAAGTATGTACTTAATTGCTATGTCAAAAAGGTGGGATGAAAGCAATTAGTCTCGTTGAAAACACGTTTGCCTCAGGAACCTGAAAAAAATATCAACAAAATAAATTAATTTTGTGATTTCGGTAACACACTAATTCCCGCCTTATAACATTATAACCTTATAATTGTTTTAGCAACGCATAAATGTTTTAAGTTACGGCATAGGCTTACAGATATTTTAATCAATTTGACTTACCAGTTTTATTTTCATTAAACTCAATTGAAAATAAGGTAATAATTATATTTTTCATAATCGACGATATCAATCCGAACCTTTTGTTTGACAACAAAATACACAGAACACAATATACTCTCTAACGAGACAAAATATGACGTATAGTGAAGTATTAACCATCCATGGATAACCAAAGATAATAATATAATTCAACACAGTTAGGTACTATTAAATTATTTTATGATGTATATTTTTGATTTACTTATATAATGGTCTCTTAAAATATGTGGACTTATTAAAAAAAAAATTTTTCACACAAAAAACCACTTTAAATGTGAAGAAGAATTATTAAAAAAATCATTCTTATTTTGTTTTCATATTATGAAGCTAAGACAAAAAATTACATATTAAAAAGTTCGTCTATGGTAACCTACTGTCAATTATTGTTATTCTGACAGCCAAACAAAAACAGCAGGAATTCTATTTTCAAAAATTTTGTAAGTTTTTTAATATATTGAAATATTTTTGTAAAAATATGGGTATATAAAATATGATACTTTGAAATTGTTGTCCCTCCTGTAACTAAACTTTAGACAGATTTTGATGTTTGTTTTGTAATATTGTTTTCTAGGCATGGAGTTGCAGTCTATCTGAAATAATAATACCTGATACATTATGCAGTCTAAATGGATTTAATGAAGATCTTAAAAAGGTATAAAAGCTACACTTTTAAACAAATAATACTATGAAAGATTCCAAATGAAGATTTTATGCAGAGCATATCATATCAATATGTATCTAGCAGTTGATTGTTTTATTCTAATTTGAAGTTCATAAGTAGTTTGATATACTTTCTAAATCCTTAATATTGATTCTAATCAAATTCTCATAACATGTATTTTTAAAACAAATCCCTGAAAAAGCAAAATTTTCTAATGTCGTCTTATATATTTGCAACCATGGCCATGTAATCACTGTATTTTGCTTTCATATATTAATAGAATTGGTTTTTTTTAGGTCAGAACACTCAGAACCTTGCAGGGATTTTGGATATATCAAGAAATATTTACCGAATGCTTCAACATACAACATGCTGTGTTTTTTAAAATATTACCCACCTTGTTTTGTGATGAATATAACATTAAATAAAATAAATTAAAGGTAAGAGAACATAAGTTTGCATTTATCTACATTAGAATTTTGAGCTCGATACAGGTTCGTGAATACACATTATCTAATATCTGTTATCTTTGAAGAAATTTTATGCGTACCTGCTTTATATCGCTTAATTTTTATGTGGATAAATCAAATGAATTTTATTACCAAATACCTACATATCTGATTCTTTTCCAAAATAAACAGGAAGTTTTGTTTGCTGTCAAATTCATTCTGGTAATGTTTTGAGATTCAGATGTGGGTAAGTACCTGTTTTACCGTTCAATTCTTGCAAAGTAAATCTTCATTCATAAATTTTATTACCTTAACTCTTTCATAATATTTTCTTGAATCATATTACATCAGTGTGTATTATGAATTTAATTTAATGTATATTTATTATTTTTACCAACATTGCAATATGATTTTATCAGGTACTTACAAAATTACTCATCTATGCTAGCTACGACAGATGGAAAATCTGTAGCCATAAATTTTTTGAAATGTGTCAAATTTGCAAAATGGAGAATTTATTTTGCAAATTTTTTCATTAAATCTTTATTGATTGAGAATAATAAGATTTGAATAACATTTATATGTATAACAAATCAATCTCCAATTATTTTATTACATTTTCATACAGTAATACCAAGATTCCATTCAACGTTTACATGAGTAATTTTGTTTCCAAAAGATGGTTTACTGTCTTTTGTGAAAAATTTGTATGAAGATCTTAAAAAAATAAAGTTTTTTAAATAGCTCTAAATATATTAAAGTTAATATATCAAAGAGTATTTAAGAACGCTCTCCGGATATTTGCGCGGCTTTTCGCATATTAATATCTGACCTTAACGTCTGTTTTCTACGATTGATGCGCATTCAAAAATATAAACGGACTAAAATATTATGTAGATTTTTTTCCTTTTATTGAACAGTTAATTGAATTAATTAATCTTACACAGATGCAACATACACAGACAGTTTTTTTCCATGTGAGTGGCAGACTAATATTTCTTCTTTCTTTTTTTATAAACATAAAACTGACATTCTTCTTTTGTTTCTCTCTTTTTTATGAATTGTGAAAGTGTGATTCTTCTTTTTCTGTGCATCGGACCGTTACATGGAGATCTGTTAAGCCATGGGAAGCAATGGGAGCTAGACTAGAACCTGTTTAACTACCTATTCATCAAGCCTGACAATCCGAATCAACAACGTAGGTACCTAAAGCAAGACGGGTATTTTCTAATCTACATAATAATTCAGTAATGTATGTATATTTATTTGTTTCACTCCAACTGTATGTCAGAGCATCACGCTAAAACCGTAGGTTCTGCGTTGAATATTTTTCTTCGCAGTTTTTCGCAAATACAATTGTGGTAATCTGAGATACAAATATTTACATTTCATTAAATATATTTTAAATTATTTACAAATTTCTAAAAATTTAAAATCTTCATACAAAAATGAGAAAGTCATGTTTTAAAAGTAAAATTATACGTCTAAATTTGTGTAGAACTGTAGCATTACGGTATGAAAATGTACAAAATCGATCGAAGTTTGATTTGAAATACAAAAAATATAAGTAGAAGTCTTTTAATTCTTATTTTATAAAGATTTTCACCGAAACTTCTTATAAAATATGTACGCCATGACAGATGACTAAAGCCGGTAAAGCAGAGTTCGCTTGCACCCTCTCTCTCCTAAGGTACCTCATTAAAATTTATCACTACAGTCATAAGTAGGTCAAACTAACTATACATATTATAATACTAGGTAGGTAGGTACCTATGTATAACTACATTCTTCTTTTAATTTTTTCGCGTATTCAACAGTGAGTATTAATTTTTCCTCATCTTCTATTTTTTTATAAATATTGAAAGTGACATTAGTTTTTCAAATTTTTCGCATATTTAGCAGTGACTCTTATTTTTTCCTTTTTTGAAACATTAGCTAGGTACACATTCTAAATCTTAGCGTGAAAAATTTTGAAAATGATAGATGATCTATAACATTTGACCGATAATCGCTCATTTTTTAAATCTTAACGAAAATTTTTTTTGAAAATGTGCGATTATCGGTCAAATCTTAAAGATTAATCGTTACGTGTGTACCCAGTTATTAAGATAATATATACTCCTGCCGCCGTAGACAAATTCAAATTGGCGTTCGACTACAAACAAAGATATCGCTAATGTATAGTGCGAAAAAATTAACTGTCCACTGGAACATATAAACATTTATTCAAACCAAACAATGATCCTTATAATATAAAATATAAAAAGAGGACAGTTAATTTTCTTCCTACTCTACATTGTCGAAATCGTTTGTAGTCGATTGCCAAATGCATTTTGTCTAGGCCTACTGGTCCTGAGAAGGGGAAAGCTGCATACAAAACCTGTTCAATAACCTACGGCTCAAGTCTTGACTAGCCAAATCAACAACGTAAAGCAAGACGGGTATCAGCTAGTAATATAATACTTTCATGATTTCCAGGGAAAAAAACCCAAAATAATACTTGTGGGAAAAAAACTAAATTGTTAGGCATTTTTTTAATCATAGCCTACGATTATGTTCACTCATTGTTTTCGCAAAATAATCCTTCAGCGTTCCAATTAAAGTTTATCCATATTATGTATGTATGTGTGCACCTATGTACGTTTGTATAGTGTTGAGGCAAGTAAGTTGGTACGGAATAATCCTTTATAATCTCCACTCATTGAGTTGCATTGGGGCAAGCTCTTTTTAATTTCCACAAATGCACAGTCACGACACAGTTTCGTAGCGACGCGTCACGCATCACAGAGGAAGAACGAGATGGATAGACGCAGTTGATAGCTACTAGAAGTAAACAGACAGCGGCGGGTAGGTAGGTTTGTACTATTGTAACAGTGAGACGTGTATCTTTTATTGAAGGAATTAGTGGGATAAAAAGGAATAAGAGGAAAATACATCTTTGGTACGTAGATGGATAGTGGTTGGCTGGTGTATAGCGTGTGATAGGTAGCGGTAGGTACGCGAGCAGTCTAAACCATTTTTATGTGGAGACGTGATAGTAATAGAGAAGGATTCTCTCTAATAGTATTGCGAGGGCTTAAAGGAGAAATGTATAATATGTATTTCCAAATGCTCACTACTTAAACCAACGATATAGAATAAAAAAAAGTGTCAGCGTAGCCGATCGTTAGTTCTCAGAATGAATATTTTTTATTCTAAAGAACAGTAATGGGCTTAATTAAAGCAGGGTGAAACAAATAGAGGAATTGAATAGGTATGTACATATTATCTGTCTTTTCTCTGTCTTACCCATTTACACTGCGTGATGGGTAAACAAATAGAGGAATTGAATAGGTATGTACAATGTACATATTATCTGTCTTTTCTCTGTCTTACCCATTTACACTGCGTGATGGGTAAACAAATAGAGGAATTGAATAGGTATGTACAATGTACACATTATCTGTCTTTTCTCTGTCTTACCCATTTACACTGCGTGATGGGTAAACAAATAGAGGAATTGAATAGGTATGTACAATGTACATATTATCTGTCTTTTCTCTGTCTTACCCATTTACACTGCGTGATGGGTAAACAAATAGAGGAATTGAATAGGTATGTACAATGTACATATTATCTGTCTTTTCTCTGTCTTACCCATTTACACTGCGTGATGGGTAAACAAATAGAGGAATTGAATAGGTATGTACAATGTACACATTATCTGTCTTTTCTCTGTCTTACCCATTTACACTGCGTGATGGGTAAACAAATAGAGGAATTGAATAGGTATGTACAATGTACACATTATCTGTCTTTTCTCTGTCTTACCCATTTACACTGCGTGATGGGTAAACAAATAGGAATCCTCGATGGATAGAATCCAGCATAGTTTATAAGACATATTATTATTCCTAGTTGGAATAAATGCTGTAGAAATGAGATCACTGCGTAGGATATGCGGAAAGAGACTGATTGATAAGGTGAGGAATGATAAAATCAGAAAGGAATGTGGAGTGGATGTTAGCATTGTGACTAGAATGAAAGTGAATAAATTAAGGTGGTTTGGGCATGTAGAGAGAATGAACGAAGATAGAATGACTAAAAGGATATATAAATCTGAAAGAATGGGTGCACGCAGACGAGGCCGATCTCGAATGACATGGTCCAATCAAATCGGTGCCGTCTTAGAGGAGGGCCAAGTCAGGAGCAAAAGGAATAGAAGAGCATGTATGCGGAATGTAATGCGTTTGGAGGAAGCGAAAGAGGTTTGTATGGATAGGAAGGAATGGAAGTCCGTACTCTCTGCCTACCCCCTTCGGGAAACGGCGTGATGGGTAAAAAAAAAAAAAATATTCCTCACATGCCTCAGTTAATATACCTAGGTGATTATTTTTGTATAGGTAGTATGTATAAGATACTACATACTTGAAATTAGTTAACGGAAGTGGTAGACACCTCGTATTGGAACACTGGTAAATTTTTTATGCGTTGTGTCCTTTTTTATGTATTAAGATTATATCAGTCTTCTGTTGGTATTTCAAAAATTGTAAATAAAATAATAAATATATAACAAATTATTGATGTTTTCGGCGGTAACTTTGTGAAATCCCATATTTTTTATAGGTACTTATAATAAAAAACTTTTATTATTTTAAATAAAACACTGTTTATTTCACGTTTATTCTTTATTGGCAGAGGCCTTTCGGTCACACGACCATCTTCAGTGCCACAAATACTATAACTTATTTGTGGCACTGAAGTATAGTATTTGTTGTTATAGTCGTTATAGTATTTGTGGCACTGAAGATGGTCGTGTGACCGAAAGGCCTCTGCCAATAAAGAATAAACGTGAAATAAACAGTGTTTTATTTAAAATAATAAAAGTTTCATATTATAAGTACCTATAAAAAATAAAAAATATATATTCGGTATTAATATCAGAAATCATCGGTGTCAATTATATGTCAAATGCGCCTAGCTCACTGTTTAGTTGCTTTCCATCTCTTCAAAATAGGCATACTGTCTCATCCGTAATGTGAGTGTGGACTGGATGTAGAGACCCTGGACCATGTTCTTTTTGGGTCATCCAATCTGGATTTTTATGATACATAACTTGCAAAGTTGTGAATGGCCGTTCAACGTTCTTCACCACTGTTGTCATTTTTTCCCAGGAATGTCCCATAGGCATGTTAGATGAAGAAGAGGTCGGTTGCATAGATGACAGCTGTTTTATACTACGTTCATGTAGTGTTGCCATTAACTAAATATGTACTGCCATATATACAACAAACAGTTGGCACACTTTGTGTAGAGGAATCAATTGAAGATTTGGCTTTTTATTGATCGATTTGATATTTTAATTGATTTTCATAATAATTGTACATGCTTAATGAACATTACAATTGTCCTTGACCTACATATTTTGAGCATATGTTCTTATAAATACAATAGGTTATCAAGACCAAAATCTCTCAAAAATGAATCTGGATTTCACTTTTTACAGACGAAGCCTTATAGAGTTTGTATAATAGTAAAAAATATGCCATAATATCGTGGGGTTTTTACGTTTCCCAAGGTACATATTAATATTGGGAGTTGTAAATTGTAATAACTATATGCAGGTATCGTGTCACACTGCTTCCATTGAGCAACAATAGTTCTTGCCAACATTTTGCTGTTTAGGGAAGATTTCCTTTCTCTTTTCGCCCTTATTGTGTGTGAGGATTTAAGATGACCAATCCAAGATATCCCGACTTCTGTTAAAAATAAATCATGCAGAAATATTTTTCTTTCTATCAAAAAATTACGTTTAACGAATGAAACGAAATAAATAAAATTCGTAGTTTAGGCAGTGCGCCATCCGCTGGGCTTATACCACTCATCCCTTTTGTCTTCCAAGTACAACGTAGGTATACACAGATATATTTTTATAGGGCTAGTGGTGCTGTTAGTATCTATACGTGTACTGGTACGCCCTTTGCGTTTTTAGTTTTCCTCTGATAATAAAAGGTACATACGTTGTTGGAATACAACTCAACCGATTCCATTGCTTCTAACAGCTCACTCATTCCACAGTCAAAGCTAACCATGTAGGTACCTACCTACGATTCTCTTACTAGATCTAATAGACCATACGACTGAGGATGAAACTCCGCTACTTGAGACAATAATTGTAAGAACAGAAACACATGTTTGCAAAGAATAATAATGAACACAAAAATGGAATAAAGGTTTCTTAAAAATAACTGATTAAATTTAATGGCTGAAGTTCGATCGCCTTTTTTCATTTTTATATTGTTACAAATGAAATAAGAGTGCTATTTCACAGCGACCGTTGATTCTGAACATTTCTACCGAATACTTAGTGCTAAAAAGACAATATCTTTTTAACAAAAAGGATCTTGACATTATTTGTATCTTAAGACTATAAATATGTATCTTTAGATGTTTGGTTTTTTTCAGATTCGTTGTTGAATTAAATGGTCCGGCTTTTTCGTGAGAAAACAAAGCAAAAACTACCGTATTTTCTCCCAATTTATTTATATGGATGTTAGAGATTGCCACAATGCGATAGGACAATAATTTCATAATAACAAAAACACCGCCTATGTCTTTTGGAGTTGGGTTTATTGGATGGACCAAGTATAGGTATAATAGCTATCTATTTACTTAACGCCGTACGGTTTCTACCATGTCAATGGTTCAAATATCTATTTATTCATTGAACATATTTTATTTTTTTATATTTCATCAGAGCAAAGGGGTTAAAGCATAAAAAATATTGTGTGCTTGAAATTATTTCATAAGCTACATATTATGAAGAGTGAGATGGCTGTTTCATTAGTGACTCCACTTAGGTGCACATGGAGGCAAAAAGAGTATTTCACCTGATCTTGAGCGTTTTCAATAAACTACTTAATTTTCCACACAATATTCGAATCCCTCAGCTCTGTTTTTAAAGAACGTAACACAGTGTGGAAGGGTTTTCACGTAGGTACTCTGATGTGAAGAAAGAGAAACAGTTTATCGGTTTATTTTGTTGGAAAAGCTCTTTTTTTCTACTATGATATTTTTTGATAAGTAGGTAGGTTTATGATAATAATATGAAAAAAATAGGAATGTTTTAATAATATATCGTCGGTAATTTTGCATATTATTATGTTGTATTGTTTATCAAGCAAAACTTCTATTCGTTTATATTCTCCATATCACGATTCACAACCATATAAAATTTCAAAGGATTCTTTTTAAAGATAAAGCATTCATTGACTCTGCACTGGTGATTTTCCGTGTTCCTCTCTACGAAATAAAAGTCTAAGGGTAAATAAATAAAATTGTACGTAATTCGTTCACTATATTTGATATATATGTAAAGAAAATTATAATTTTCATTGATTTGGAACATATTCAAAATTTTACAAACAAATGACAAATATGACATCGGCTTCGTACAATTGTTGTTTATCAATAGTTATTTTATTTCAATTTATTAAATTCATTACTTTTAATGTCGTTTCTTTTCAGGTTTGTTTTGTTATTTTATTATTTGTAAACATTATATTAGTAGAACAATTAATTATATCAATAAATATTTATTCTCTTTTCAGAGAAAGAAACAATAAACTGTATTGAATTTATTAACAAAATATCTTATAAAACGACATTATCTGTCATAAAATGGAGAAACTAAGATTTAGATTTCAAGTTAAAGAATCTTTAGAATGTGCAAAGTCGTACTTCATTGCAGTAACGACAATAACCACGCAAGATAACAAAGTGTTTCATATTCCTGAAGAGTATCAAGCAGTATCGCTTCACAAGCATGTTGAAAAATCTAAAGCTTATGAGACTGTAAAAAAAACATTGAAAAAAGACATGAATATAGGAATATATGGGTACCAACCACCGAGGATATGCTACATACATACTTTGATGAGGATGATAACGCAATTTTTCAAGACCAATTCCTTGAAGAACATACGGAGGAAAGATCTGAGATTTACGATATAATAAATTCAGATGAAAATATTTTGAAAATTTTGGAAAAATTAGTTGAAAGTAAACAAAATAATAAAAAAATAAATATTAAAAAGCTAGCTGAGAGGTTTGTGATTGAAAAATTTAATGGAAAAAATACAAGTCCATGTCAGTGGATGAAAATATTTGAAAATGAATGTGAAAGATTTGAGGTAGTAAATGATGAAGAAAAAATAGAAATATTCAGATTATTTTTAGAGAAGTCAGCAAGTGAGTGGTACTCTTCAATGAATATAAAGCATGGTCTACAGTCTAAGTGGTCCGAGTGGAAAGCAAATTTTTTACGTACATACAATAATAAAGGATGGGGCAATACTAAGTATGCATTATCGTACAAATATCAAACAGGTTCTTTATTAGATTACGCTATTAGAAAAGAAAAACTATTACTTGAATTAAGGGATACAATAGATCAAGGGACGTTGATAGACATTATAGCTGCTGGTTTAACAGATTTCATAACAGACAGAATTAATAAAGAAGAAATTATACAAACAAGGGATCTATTTAATGAACTTGGAAAGTTAGAACACATAGTAACAAGGAAGAAATTTATAAGGAAAAATGACGATACGACACCGATTAAAGGAAAATGTAATATTTGTGAAAAATTAAATAAAGGTATACGATATCATTCAGAAGATTCATGTTGGTTTAAGAAAAAATTTAATGAAAAAGATATGAAACAAGTAAAGATCATCAACAGTGCAGAATTGGAATGTGAATTGCAATCCGAGGTTCAAAAAAACTGATAGTGCCGCCATTGATTAAAATAAAACTAGTATTGAATAGAAAGGTAGAAGTTGATGGAATATATGACTCAGGGTCTAATGTTTCATTGATAAATTCAAAATTGTTAAAAATAAACAATAAAGAATTGAGCTATTCTAAAAATACCAATTTAAAAACAATTAATGGCGTTAAACAGGCACAAGGTATTATAACATTAAATATAACCATTTTTAATGTTGAAAAAGAAATGAATGTCTTTGTAGTAGACAATGAAAACTTCAATTACGATTTCTTAATTGGGCTGGATTGTATTAAAAACTTTTACCTAATCCAAAATGAAAAATTAGAAATCGAACAAAAAAAAGTTTATACTCAAAGAATTGAATCAGATAACGATATTTCTAAGGAAATAAATCCTGTTAATTTTGTAAATTTCAACGAAAACGTTACAAGTGAATATTTTGAAATCAAGATAAACCATTTGGAACATCAGAATCAACAAGTAATTGATGAGTTGATATTTCAGAATAAATCTGTATTTGCAAAGGACAAATATGACATTGGAATGGTAAGTGATTATGAAGCACACGTTGATCTATTAGTAGATAAATATTGCAGTAAAAGGCCATATCGTTGCACAATTGATGATAAAAAAGAAATTGAAAATCAGATTGCAAAATTATTGGAAAAAAAATTAATAGAAGAATCATATAGTCCATTTGCAGCTCCGGTTACATTAGCTTATAAAAGAGATGAAAATAAAAAATCAAGATTATGCATAGATTTTCAAGACCTTAACAAAATTGTTGTTCCCCAATCACAGCCATTCCCTCTCATAGAGGACCTTATAGTCAAAACAAGAGATTGCAAGTTTTATTCAACTCTAGACTTAAATTCTGCATTTTGGTCAATTCCGATGCGTGTCACAGACAGATATAAAACAGCGTTTGTCACACAGGAGGGTCACTACCAATGGACTTGTTTACCATTCGGCTTAAAAACCTCACCAGCAATATTTCAACGAATAATGTGTAACATAATACGAAAACACAATCTTTCAGAATTCACAGTATGTTACATTGACGATATCTTATTATTTTCAAGAACGTTCTCAGAACATGTCACACATCTCAAGCAGCTTTTCAAAGCAATCAAAAGTGAAGGCCTAAGACTGAAATTTTCAAAATGCATATTCGCAGCAGATTCTGTTAAATATCTAGGCCATATAATACAGCACAATTCAGTTAGACCATTGAAAGACAACTTGATATCAATCAGAAACTTCCCTACTCCAAAAACACAAAAAAACATCAGACAATTTTTAGGAAAAATAAACTTTTATCACAAATATGTACCAAATATAGCAGTAAAATTGGAACCATTGCATAAGCTTTTAAGAAAAGGGCAAATCTTCAACTGGACTGAAGGATGTCAAAAATCTTTTGATGAAATGAAAGACATATTATGCTCTCAACCAATATTAACAATTTTTGATCACAAATTGCCCATTCACATATATACAGATGCCAGCATACTAGGAATAGGAGCAGTATTAAAACAACCGCAAGAAAATAATGAAGAAAAACCGGTTGCATACTTTTCAAAAAAATTGAATGAAGTCCAAAAAAGGAAGAAAGCTATTTACCTGGAATGCCTCGCAATTAAAGAGTGTGTAAAATATTGGCAGCATCTTTTGATTGGTAGAAAATTCACAGTCTTCTCAGATCATAAACCGTTGGAGAATATGAATATCAAGTCGAGAACGGATGAGGAATTGGGAGATTTAACATATTATTTGTCACAATATGATTTCCAAATTAAATACTCTCCGGGAAAATACAATATCGAAGCTGATTGCCTTAGCAGGAATCCAGTCTTAGAACAAAATGAAAATCATGAAGAACAGTTGAAAATAGTAAACATAATAAAGTTAGAAGACATTGTGAGAGATCAAGATGGAAATAAAGTAATACAATGCAGAAAAGAAAAGTTTATAAAAAAAGACAATATTTACTACAAGAAAGTAAATAAAAAAGATAAAATTATACTATCAGAGAAATGCAGTGTAGGACTAATCAAAAATGTGCATACAGAACTATGTCATATAGGAGTCACACAAATGCAAAAAATGATCAGCTCAATATATACTGCAGAAAATTTGACGAAAAATATTAAAAGAATCTGTGAGAATTGCATAGTATGTATAAAGAACAAATCAAGAGGTCAAAATAAATATGGATTGATGTCCCACTTGGGTCCCGCAACAAAACCTTTTGAGATATGTTCTATTGATACCATTGGAGGCTTTGGAGGCTCGAGGTCAACAAAAAGATACCTGCATCTGTTATCAGATCACTTTACTAGATATGCATATATTTTAACTTCAAGTACTCAAAATGCAAACGATTTTATAAAACTGATAAAAAAATGTGATGAGCATGAGGACATTGGCATGATTCTCTCAGATCAATACCCAGGAATCAATTCTATAGAATTTAAACGATTTTTGGATGAAAGAAATATACCAATAGTTTTTACAGCAGTGAACTCGCCCTTCTCAAATGGGTTAAACGAAAGACTGAACCAAACATTGGTGAATAAGATCAGATGTAAAATAAACGAAAAAAATAAAAAAATTGCATGGACAACTATAGCACAAAACTGTGTAAAAAGTTATAATGAAACTGAGCACACTGTCACTGGATTTGCACCAAAGTATTTACTAGATGGAACAGATGTTACGATTTTGCCGAATGAGCTGAAACTTAAGAATACTAAGCCCAATATAGTTAAAAACAGGCAAAAAGCATTTGAAAACACAATCAAATCACATAATTACAACAAGACAATTTACGATAAAAATCGGAAAGATGTGGACTTTGAAGTTGGTGATACTGTTTTTGTGGAGAATGGAAATAAACTAAATAGGAAAAAGCTGGATGAATTAAGAATAGGACCTTTCAAAATCGTGGAAAAAATATCAAACTCTATTTACAAAATAAACACCGGACATAGGAAATCAGAATCAAATTATTTCCATAAATCCAAATTAACTCCATCCCCTGAAATTGAAACTGTAACTGTGTAATAATTGTACTATGTTCTTTCCGAGGGGGGGAGATGTAAAGAAAATTATAATTTTCATTGATTTGGAACATATTCAAAATTTTACAAACAAATGACAAATATGACAACGGCTGTCATATTCGTACAATTGTTGTTTATCAATAGTTATTTTATTTCAATTTATTAAATTCATTACTTTTAATGTCGTTTCTTTTCAGGTTTGTTTTGTTATTTTATTATTTGTAAACATTATATTAGTAGAACAATTAATTATATCAATAAATATTTATTCTCTTTTCAGAGAAAGAAACAATAAACTGTATTGAATTTATTAACAAAATATCTTATATATATTTTCATTGAGAAGAAATTCAATCTTTCTTTGCAATGGATTCGTGTGCATTCCTTGAATCTTTTTCAATATATAATATGTACGATTTCAATTGGATGCCTGAAGATATTATATAGGTATTCTGGATTTTTATTTGAATTCTAAAGTACCTACGTTGTAAGAGAATAAGAAACTCACCCAGTGTAAGAGGCGAAAACATTGAGCTCACGCTTTAGAGAAAAAAAGATAAGACGAGAGTCATACATTAGGTACCTATCTTGTTCTGCTTGATAGGGTTTTGTTTTTTCTTAGTCTTACTCCGGTTTGTGTGCAGACGTCCAGCTGTTCCTTCATCTTTTTGGCGGACGTCCAGGGCGTCTGCTGGTTGATGATATTTCATCTGTCGCTATTTTCACCACTACCGCCGGATCCGTTTTTTCAAACACGATCTCTGGAATAAATATATCGTATGGTTGTAGGGAAAGCCGCAGTCAAAGGTTAAAATCGTGAGAGCTCATGTATTGAATCGATTCGGGTGACAAGCTGTGAATGTCCATCTGGAATAAATTATTATTCTGTATCGAATTCTCCACCATCGCATGACAACCTTGGCATTGCAAATCCTTCGAATTTTGAAATTCTGTACACTTTCTTAGTTAGTTGATTCGACGATGGTTTTCTTCACCTCGGTTCTTCTAAAGAGACTGTTCGTTCACTTTATGTCTTTCTGGTTTCAATACATGATTACTCTGCAAATAAACATTAATATTTCTTGAATATGTGTGGTAGTAAGCCATAAACATTGCGCAAAATCGAGCGCAATGGAAAGCTCTTGTTACCCCCCTTTGCCTCTGAGTGGAGTGTGTAAAAGGAGTTTTGATTTGTTTGATTGGAAACATGCGTTTGCTTCTGCATTCAGTAGTACGTAGGACTTGGGTCCAGCCTAAAAATCAGCCTTATGAACCTTACTTATGAATTCGTTTAAGGGTAAGTACTACTGATTGATACCACATCATCTAGCTAATAAGCTAAAAATAAGCAAAAGGTAATAAAAAACGGATCATATTCATTTACTACTTTTTAGGATGAAAAAATGGCTGTGAAAAATATAAAAAACAACTTAATTGAATAAAAATACGCTTCATTAACTGTTTACAAGTTTTGAAAAATAGTCACCTAATAATTGTTCAAACCACGTAGGTATTTAGTAGGTATGTTGTTAAACTGTTGAAAATAAAACATCTTTTTCTAAACAAAATAGAATATTTTATAATTTATCAAAGACTTGTAGGTTGGGGAGTAATATCGGCAGATTCCGATACAGTAATACCAAACTAGACACACATCGAACGAAGTGTTAAAGGTTTCAGATAGAGACTATACAGACCACTGAACTGGGGGAATTTTATATTGATGTTTTTTTCCAAATCTAATACAGCGTGTATTGATTAAAGATAAGAGTATAAAAAACACTTTGATGATCATTGATAATAATAATCTATTCAAAATAAAATAATGAGGCATGGAAACTGCTTTCATATATGAACCCCACACTAAACTTTTTAATCAGAAATATACCTAATGTAGGTAATATTACTTTCATGTGTATTACAATTGGCAGGCACTATTCTTCCTCTCATCAAGATCTCGAAGGCGAGGACCACTTTTTCATATCGTGTTCTATTCCTTCGAGGAAGAGCTGATGGACTTACACATGGTGTGTGAGGACGTATTTGAACTCTAGCCCTTAATTCATCCCTATTGCCTAAGTGATTGATAAATTGAATGATAATTTTAGACTAAAGACTGAAATAGGAATGGAGCTTTCAGATTGCGGGCAGTAGATTGGTAACGTCAGTTAGTAAAGAATATCGACAGTACTTAATGTTCTGATGACAGTTGTTAAAAAGCGGCAGGCAAGAAATACTTAACCAAGAGACGACCTAATTTCAACCAAAAAATGGAGAGATTTGTTCTGGAACATCCGTTTCCTAAGATTAAATAAAAAAATAACAATATATTCACTACTCAGGCCTTTACCAAGAAGTAATAAAAATCTACCTTTATCAAGACGTACTAAGGAAGTGTGTGTGTAGACCTACCAATTAATGAAGTTAATAATATTCTGCACATTTTCATTAGTAAATAATTATCCCTCTTCCCCATGTTCTCTTTGTATTCCGCTTGGAAATTCTTAGTGCACGTGCTCTATGTATAAATAGAGCATACTTTCTTTATCGTTGATATTGACACAAGGAAACAACAATGAACAAGTGCCCTTATTCTCGTAGCGGTCTTAATACGCTCTTATTATCTTGATTGACAATCATAAAATGGCGGATGTATTCACAAAACAAGATATCTAGAAGATATCTTAAAAATTCGTTATGTTTGAAATATCAGTATGAAAATTATCCAGTTCAAGATAGGATTAACATTAGATTCCGATAGTTTTGTGAATACGACTGCTTGCGATCGTGTCATAATCTTATCGTTAAGTGATTTTTAAAAGCGATTGATTACGAGAATATCCCTAAAGAACTAGTTTTAAATGGGCGATGACAGATTACGCACGTTGTTGTTGCAAGAAGAAGAAGAAGATGGTACCACCGCATCACGAACGATGCTATACGCCGGCGCAACTAGCGGAGGCCCATCACTTCCACCATTACGGCGAGGTGATGAGCATGGCTGGGACATGTGTTGAGGATGCCGAATGACAGTTGGCCGAAGATAGCGCTGTTTTTCCTCCCATCAGGGTCTCGTAGACGTGGAATACCCTCTCATACCGTGTTCTGTTCCTTCGAGGCAGAGCTGAGTGAGTTGGACTTGGTGTGCGAGGAGGTCATAAGCATTGCGCAAGGAGAGCTCTTGTTGCCTCCCTATGCTCCTGAGTGGAGTTCAAAGGGAGTTTTGATTTGATTTTTAATCTCATTTTAACCTATTTATTTATATTATGTAAATACATAGTCAACTTGATATTCGATTCCCCAAGTTTACATTGGCTTTTGAATTAAAATATTATGAAAAGCTTTTCACGGTATTCCTCTTAGTGAGCTCCCGATATTGCGAGGGGGGTAGCCGGACGCACCACGTGGGGGAGGGATTGGGAGACTATTGATGGGTAGGTAGTGACCACATTTACCGGTCTCATAATATATATCTAGGAGTAAATTGAAAACATTAGTAACGTCGAGTTCAAAATATGGGTTCCGCTTATTGGAAAATTCGGATAGATCCATCAGATTTATTGATGTTTTCTTATTTCAATTAGGTATTTTATAATAAATAACTCTTTCCTCTACGACAAGAAAACGAAGAAAATAAGCTACATATTATATTATGTATTATAAATGTGGTTGAATCCCTTAACTCAAAAATGGTGGGATGTCTGTCTAGTGCTTCGGTCGACAACTTTCGTTCGACACACTCAAGTTCATTCGTTCAAAAACCAATGCCGACCATTTTTCTCTTTCCCAACACAAGGTTGCATAGTATCGAACTATAAGACAGATGAAGCAGTATAGAAGGGGTGATTCCAATTTTTCGGAGAGTTGTACTTAAATAATTTTGAAAACAATTAGGTATTGCTCTTTGAGATTTTGTTACGTCTTCAATGGTTACAAAAAAGTGTCATAAAAACGCGTCTACATCAGTCAAAAAATATCTTAATCAGACTAATTAAAATAATCCATTTGATTGTTGCTTAACAAATCAATACTCATGTGGTAGCAATTTCATGTAAGTTTTGCATAATTTCATTATAGAAAAACTCCGAGAACTTTGAAAATAACCCTTATATAAAAGGCGGCATTGCAGATTAGAAATACCAAAAGATAAAAGTGCTCTTATGAAGAAGCTACATAAAGAATAAGCGTTTCAGTCGATAGGTCTGTAAGAGTCTAACTTATTGAAAAGATACTTAACTGCTTCATAAACAAGTCCCATAAACCAAAGGGACTTCAGCTGTTATTGTTTTCTATAAATAATACAACGAATACAAAGTTTGAAAATCATCACGATAAAAAAAAAATCTAACTTAGGTATTAGTTGCTCATTTGTATCTCTTGAGAAATCTTTAAAAAACAATTAAGCTGCTCTGACCACGAACGAGAGGAATTCAATAATAATAATTGTGGTGTGGGTGTCTTGGTGCGATGTTGAACCTCAATTTCGGAAAAATAATAAAAATATATTTTGGCATCAATCCGTCTAAATAATAATAGAGGAACCACACATTATCTGACATATTGAGGGACTGTGATTGATGGTCCCGTATCATTCTGATGGTGTGGCCACCGTGATGGGGTGGGTCGTGTTGGGAGCACTCAATCTAAGTGACAAACAATGGGCGACCGCGACGAATGACAAAGAGGACTCGCCAACAATCAGTACAACGTGTAAACAGACATTTTTATAAAACGCGGAGGCCCCAGGGAAGCCACGCCGATGGATGCTTTTCATTCCCTTGTCTCTCGGCGAAGTTTATGTGTTTATTGACCAACTTCAAATTCTTTTATTATTTCATGACTGAAATATTAATAATATAGGTCGGTAAAACTCATCTGCAATAACAAACGTTATTTTTCAAATTAATAATTGGATTTTTGGTATACTTAGATGTCTTCGATGGAGAGATGATCTGTGAGGTTTGTGAGTGGGACATGGATGCAGAAGGCCTTTTTTTACTTTCATTGTCCTGACTAGATTTGTAGTAAACACCCATTCTAAGCCATCTAGACCACTAAAACGATGACAGTTGAAAATTACGTCACACACAGTAGTAGGCCTAGCGATTTTTTGCATTCTATGACTACCTACTCTATCCACATTCTATCTACTATATTTTAACACAAATTACAGTTGGCGATAGTAGAAGCATTGCAAAATGCCAGAATTGACTCCAGGTATATAAGACTGATAAACTACATCTATGAAAATGCGACCATGATTGTAACACTCGACGATGAAAACAAAACTGAGAAGGTTAAAATACAAAAAGGTGTCCGACAAGGCGATACAATCTCGCCAAAATTATTCACCTTAGCCTTGGAAGACGTTTTTAAGACCCTAAATTGGGAAAAAAAGGTGTTAAAATAAATGACATATATTTAAGCCATCTGAGATTCGCTGATATTGTTGTTGTTGTTGTTATAAGTGAAGATATTGACGAACAATATAACATGATCATAGAGCTTCACGAGGCGTCCAACAAAATAGGTTTAGAAATGAATATTGGAAAAACAAAGGCTATCAGTGCTCTAAATAAGAACATATATGTCAACAATAATAGCATAGAAAAAGTGGAGGAGTATAATATCCCTGGGACATAAAATTAAACTTGGAAAGGAGAATCAGACTGCAGAAGTGCCGAGAAGAATAGGGTTGAGCTGGGCGGCGTTTGGAAAGCTTAGACATGTTTTTGAAAATAGAGAGATCCCGACTAGTTTAAAAAGAAACGTCTTTGAGTCCTGCATACTGCCCGTAATGACGTACCGCCTGGAAACAATGACCCTTACTAGAAAAAACGCAGACAAGCTGAGTGTCACGCAACGATCCATGGAGAGAAGTATTCTCGGCGTCAGTCTTTGAGATAAAATAAGAAACGAAGAACTCAGACGCAGAACAAAATTAGCTGACGTCATGGATCGGGTTGCTAGCCTTAAGTGGCAATGGGCGGGTCATGTGGCAAGACAAGACGATGACAGGTGGACTCAAAAAGTGCTAAAATGGAGACCATGGGAAAATCGGACAAGTCTCGGCAGGCCTCACAAGAGATGGGCCGATGACATTGCAGCTGTGGGTGGAAAAAGGTGAATGAGACTGGCAAACGACAGGGAGAAATGGAAGAAAATCGAAGAGGCCTATGTCCAGCAGTGGACCAGAGAAGGCTGAAGAAGAAGTAGAGGAGTTGTCAACGACTAGTCGTTTCGTTCGTATGTTTGGTGGGCGGTGCAATGTGACAGGTGATTTTTTGTTAGAATAATGTGTCAAAATGCTTACAAAATAGATTTATGAGTACATAATTTTAAAATCGAAATAAAGACTTATTAAGGTGATTTCATTACAAATATTATTTGTTTCGATGGAATTGTCGATCAAAGTTCTATGAATCTATTATTTCGAGTACCTATTGCATAGGTAATTTGTTCATAAATTGATAGTTAAACGTCACCACAAACATATAAATAATGTGTATCTATATATTAATCAATCAATCCTCCCTTTTACACCCCACTCAGGGGCATAGGGAGGCAACAAGAGCTCTCTATCGCGCTCGATCTTGCGCAATGTTTATGACCTCCTCCCACACCATGTCCATGTCCATCAGCTCTGCTTCGAAGGAGCGGAACACAGTGTGAGAGGGTCTTCCTCGTCTTTGGGACCCTAATGGGAGGAAGAACAGCGCTCTCCTCAGCCAACTGTCATTCAAAAAATTGAAATAGCGCTCGCTCAGTCTTTATTTATTTACAAAAAACATACAATCTTTACATAAGGCACAAAAGTTCAAAATTTTAAAGATTAAAGATTTGCTCTAATTCAGATGTAAAGGGTCTGAAATTAGAGCATCGTCAGTATATATATAAAAAGACAGAAGCAATGATTAGGTACAAAAGTAAATTGGAGCTGATTGTATCAACACATTACAATCCATTACAAACAAAGTTGGAGAAATAAGGAAATAAAATAATAAATAAATTTTATCAATGCTGAATGATGCATTCTGTTTCATTAAGCATATCGTCAATAGAATAAAATGATTTGTCAACCAGATACGCCTTCACCCCTCTCTCAAACCCCCCCCCCTCATCCAAGAGCTTCACACCAGGAGGGAGGTTATTATATAACCGAACACTAGTGCAAATAAATCCCTTATGCGGTGTTCAGACGGGGCGATGTAAGGCCAGACGATTTCGCTTGCATAAAAAAAATATCGCTCGGTCGCCCATTGATCGTCTGATGTGTTCATACGAGTCCACCGACATACATTCAATCTGTCAGGTGCGCTGATTGTTTTAAAAATGGCGGACGTCGAGGTAGAAGTCGCGGAGTAATTGGAGTTAGTTGAAAATATTGTTTTAGACGATATAAAACGACTCCTAATTGAGGAAAAATAAAAAAAAAAACGCAGATATTGGGTGCGGAATTGGATTCTAATGAGAAATAAATCAACTGTCAAGAAACAACATACGGACGCCGCGCATATCTGCGCATGCGTGAATCGTTCCACCAGATACAAAAGTTGAAAGGCGTTCAACTTGAGACGATATCGCTTTCAACCATTTTTATCGCTTCAGATTTATCGACAATCTGTTCACACGGTTCAATTGGCTGGCGATATTTTAGTGTCCTGGCGATATTCGCCTCGTCTGAACACCGCATTAGATACTTACCCTTGATGAAAATGTAAAAATGATGAAAATGTAACCTCAAAAATGTTTAAACTTATAATTTAAATAAAAGTTATAGACAAATTTCGAGCACTGGTAGACCACTAGTCAAAGATAAATATTTATTTATTTACTTTTTTTAAAATAGCACCGTCCATCCAGCATAACAGGTTTACACCCTTTGCGCTTTTGTTTACCCCTTAAATATGTGAAAAGATAAAGTAAATTTTCGTTATAAAATCCGACCCCAGAGAGATGCCTATAGAATTCTCTGTGACAGAAAAAGCTAATTTAGCTACGAGTTTTCTGTCGTCTGTCTGTAGTCGTTTTCTATGACAGACTAGTCGTTGAGTGCACTTTTAGCTACGCCCGCAGGTCTTTGCAACAGCAGAAGATCTTAAACCTGAAATAATTCAAACGTGTAAAAATCAACATTACAACATGATTGCCGACATCGGGGAAACCAGGGATGCTACCCTTGAAATTCAATTCCTATTTCAATGTCAAATGGTCATATTGTTTGATATTGTTCGGGGAAAAGTCCATCGATATATATTCTCAAATTGCTTTCAATAAATTTATAAATAAATTTTTCAATAAATTTATAAATAAATTTTTCAATAAATTTATTTATAATTAAATAAATAAATCTTCATAATATTCATGAATCTATATAATAAAAATGAAGGCCATTTTTGCGTGGTCTTCGCATCACGCCTGAATCGAACTCGATAATATTTTTTTTGTCGTGTTTTTTTTTTATTGTAGGAGAAGGTAGTAATGAAATTAAAAATTAAGAAAAATGCATGGAAAATTAGAAATTTAATAAAACTTAAAATAGGCAACGGTGCTTTTCACAATATTATATAGGTACTTACTTATCTAATTATTATTTTGAAATTACTTAAATTAGCGTTTGTTAGAAACTGTCAGCTGTTTGATATCTGGTGCTATTGACAGAATGCGGATAGAAAATAATATTATTTAACACAGAAGCATAATTCGGAATTAATTTTGACATCATAAACTGATTATTTTTTAAATTTATTTGGCATTTGACATCTATTCTGTCAAATGCTGATAGTTGGTGCGATTGGCAGAATGTGCTTCGTAAACATCGTTTAAATCAGATCCATAGGTTGGAATTATATTGGTTAAGATAGGCTGGTAGGTAATTAGTTTATCATTATACAAACTGGATCCGCAAAATTCATAGTTAGGACCACGGGACAAGGTATGTTGGAAAAGCTAGTAATTCATAAAATTCGTACCTACTTATATAGGAAACGTACTTGATAAACTCTTATTTTTATCTTTTTCTTCGCAAAAAGATACCCAATTCAAAATAGACCAATCATGGAAGTCTTTTCATGCTTCACAACCAATATCTTAATGTCATTGCAATAGAATCGGTATTGCTATGAAAATGCAGAGTAAGAATAAGGTAAGATGTAACATAATTTTAGTATCGCGTAGTTACATGGTTGCTGCAATTATTTCCGTATCAAGTGTTGGTAAATAAAATATTGGAGTATCCTTTTTGCCACGAGTCCCTTAAAAGTAGCCGCATAAAATACCGATAAAGCTTTAAAATATAAAATACATAATGACTCTTCATAATTGGAATTCTATTATGATTATGGAGAGGGAGGGCGCTCTGAAAGGGAGGATTATTATTTATTGTGTTCATTTATTTTATAATTAATTACTGAAAGGGTTTGTTGGCCCAGCATCAAACTCAGACACAACAAAACAGTTCACAATAAACCATTACAGATTATTTTTGAGATATTACCTACGTACATACATACCTACAGTATGAACAATGAACATCTTGTTAGCTAAATAATAGAATTCAATTATGCATAATTAAGATTTATAAGATACCAGCTTTCCCGACAGACGTTGTCCTGTGATCCTAACTCTTAATATTGAATTCGGATTTGCATAATAATACCTTTTAACCAATGTATTTCCAACAAATGCGTGTATCTTATATAGAGATTAAACATTAATAATTTTTCAATAATAACATTGAATTTCTTTTCCAGAATTAAATTTATTTATGCGTTCACATGTCAGGAGAAGAAAGTTTTTATTTACATTTTTAATGATGCATACGAAGCTAATAAGATAACTACCTACCCGTTTTTTTAAGCAAACATTACCTTAATAGTTATTGTGATTTTTATCTTAGATATATCATATCTTTGTAGGCCAATTGAAAGCTTTAGTTGTTAAAAATCAATAAAAGAAATAAATAAAATAAAAATCAACGATAATAATTCCATGCAGGGCATTTACGAAGAACTGGCTCAGTTCAGTAGATAGCTGTGGTGTATAGCCTCGCGCGGCACTCGTAAGGGAAATTTGAATGCGTCGAGTGCCGTAAGCATATTAGCCTTCCACATTATTTGTAAACATCGCTCTCCGGTCCCTCCGAGGCGTGCACAACGACCTCGCCTCCGTATCGACTGCCCGTTTTATTTTCGCAATTTTCCGACCGGCTTCGTATTCCCCCGCCCACCTTCGGAGCTTTCCGCTGCCGCCCGGAGCGCGGGTCGCACCAGCTGAATAAAACAACCCCGTATTATAATAGTAACGTACCGTACTGATATCGCTACATAGAGAGAACTGAATCCTGGTAAAGAGGGACGGAGAATCCTTTCATACAGTTGGCAGTATCGTGCGTAAGGGACGGCAGTAGTACGTTTCTTAGTGTTAGTGTATAAGGATTTGGTTCTACGTTAGTAAGGCAGCATTATACTAGCTGGTATGTACGGTTTTCGCTGGTTCACACACATGCGCACTCTGGTCTAGGGGATTGTCGTTATATCCGCAGACAGTCGGTGGCCGATATTCGTTACTGAGACGTACCGCCGCCGTTTTGCATTTAAATTTAAAAAAGCCCATTTTCCCATACAAATCTTTAGTTTTTTTAAATTAATTAATGACACACACATGGGAGGACGTCGGGCGGATTTAAGTCGTATGTTTGCGTTGCAAGTATTACCTGCATTTTGTGTATAAATTAAGTTTGTTTTTGTTTGCGAAATCGAAAGGTTTTGTTTAGTACAGTGATGTTTGGTGCAAGCTCTCTCGTGATTCAAATCATTTCTCATATTTAGCACATTTGAAGGTAATTATTTTTCCTAGAGTCCCTCCAATAAATGTTAAATTGACTTTTTTACGTAATTTATCATTTCTAGTGTCGTGTTCACTCACAAATTCGATTTAATTTACAATTTTGTTGGAGCTCGCCACAAGCTCTCGCATCACCTGACGTAGTGCTCAGTGTTAAAAGTTACAATATTGTGTAAATTATTCACACATACCGGAGTTGCAGTACTCACAAAGGACAGATAACGTTTTGTGGGCGTGTGTTTGATGAGTCTGTCATACATTATAAACCATCTCGCCTCGTTTGTGGCAACGAATTTAAATGACAGAAGCCTTAAAAGTTGGTATTTATATTGTAGCGATGCTTCTAGTGGTCGCATGTCAATGTAACGCGATGATTCTCAGGTGGAATTACACGTTTCAACAAGTGATCCCCTCTTACTAATTATTTATAAAATTCGCATTGCAGTAACTTTCAACTACATTGTTCCGTGAACCCTTAGTCAACATTTTTTACTTAATATTTCAATTCATTAAGTAGTATGTTGTTCCATTTACCTTATTTGAATCACACGATTTGCATAATAAATTTAAATTAGCTCTAATTGCCCTTGACAGGATCACGTGGGTGTACCATTTCGTTGAAATAGGCAGTGCTCAGTAAAATCAGAAGCCACCTTCCCTAAATTTATGATATTATAAAGAGCTTACACCAAACGTTACTTACCTAGCGCTTATAATATTTGTTTAAAGTGCATTTATCATTCTAGTTTTGTATAAAAAAAATGGTTGTGTTACTATAGTGAAGCCATAAAATCAATTTTGACTGAAATTGGCAAAAAAAAAATAGAATTATGTTATCATTATTATTTTTATTTTTAAAAACATAGAATTTCTTTCGTTCGTTATAGGAATATCGATTCCTTGAAAAAAATATGACATTTTCATGACAATTTATTAACAATCAAAAGAACTCAGTACCTTAACCGGAAATTAATTTCACCTTTATTAAAAATATTAAGTGTGGTGTAATGCCAATGGATTTTATTTAAAACCAGTCGACCAAGTTTGGGAACCACTACTCAAAAATAAATGTAAGTTATATTTTGTTATTATGTTGTATATAATTTTCAGACATCGTCATCGTTGTATGTTTTCAGTGAACTTTTTTAGAATAAAAAAGTAATGTAATATTTATTTTACAGTTAGACGTGATAATGTAACTTTACGTAAAATGTTTCTGTAATAAGGAAAACGCCCCCTTTGATAACCCCGCCCCTTTCCTTAACCGCCATGCCAGCGAGTAGCCTCCTTCATACATCAACCACTACGTGACATTGTAAAATACGTTAAATAAAATAAGTAAACATTTTTATAAAAATAAAAAAAAGATGAAAGAGAAGAAAGGAAAAGGTCTCCCGAAATAAAAGTACAAAAGAAATTTAATAAAAATTTACTCCACTAGGGTTGTAATGGCCGTTTCTCGAAAAAATGTTTTTTTTCCACAAAGTTTTCGTGAATCTTATTATTATTATTTTTTTGTCGTTGAAATCAAAACTCTTTCATAAAAAGAAAGAAAAACATTTTAGAGAAATACGTGATTTTTTTTTGTTTTTAGAATATCTCTTTGATATTAGGTACTGTACTTATTATTTGTTTTTATCTACTATCAAAAAAACTGTATTTTTTTTTTCAAAAGATTTTGATAATTAAAAATACTTCCTAGAAAAATTTAAACATTTTACCAAAAACTAGATGTAACAAAATCATAATTCATTTAAAAAATATACCTGTCTATGGACACGATTTAACAGTTTTTAACTAAACTATTCAGTAAAAAATTAAACCCAAAATCTCATTCAGCGTTGTTACATTTTCCTGCATATTTCGTATACAGCAGGTGGGCGTGTCTCATTTCACCTGCATTGATATAACGTACGCATATTAAAAATCTAGTTCGATAACTTTAAGTTAGTATCAAAAATACTACATAAAACGTATCAAACTTAAGTAATAAATTAATCTACATAATGATTTATCAAAATAACCAACATGATCGTTCAGAAGACTTGTTCACAAAAGACAAGCAAGAATATTCCTTCTCACTTCTTCGTATTCTAAAATTTTAGTTAACTTATTGCAGTAATTTGAGAAGGTGTAGGTATATTTTTATAATCAGATATTTAAAAAAAACGTGGTTGATATTTTTTCGTCAACTTTCACAACTAAGTGGTTGGTAGCGCAATGGCATTAGTCGACGGATTTCGTACGTACAGCGAACTGTGCCACTAGTATAAGTTATCGATTATCGAATATCGAAACGATCATCGAAAGAGTTTCGAAAAATTTCAATACAAAAATGATCAAATGATTCGATCGTTTGATTTTCGAACACAATTGGCACGTTAATAAGCGCTTATTTGCGTACAAATAGCTTTCGATTAAACTCGTACTAGCCCCACTAAGAGTAGATGGGTTAGAACCATTTCTACTTTCACAAAACCATTTTTTCGTAAGATGTCAAAAGTTGATTTGTGTTCACTTTGAGTGAGCCCTGGTTGATTAAAAGTAATGATTAGTAAAGCTTTTGTCATAAAAGAGAAAGATAGTCGCTACAAGGATTAGATCTAACAACATTCAAATTAAACCTCTTGGTTACAGATTAACCAAATTAAGTTTAATTTTTAGTAAATATTTATCGTTAGACTGTATTACCCTCATTTTATAATAATTAAGTGGTTGGTAGCCCAGCAGTTACGACGCTGGCTTTCTTACTCTTCTTTCTTACTCTAGGTACCGCGGAGGTCGTGGTTTCGATCCCAGGTGCTGACCATCTTCCTCTTTCACGACACAAGTTTTAAGTAGCTTACTGTGAAAGAGTCACTTTTGAGTGTACTTTGAGTGAGCACAGATTCATTTAAAAAAAAATATTTTTCTTGTACCCATATAGGTACTCCATGTACCTTGTATGTTTTTAAATGTTACTGTGCTTAACACAAAAATACTTTCGACATCTTTAACAGACAGCAAAGCATGTGTTGTGAAAGTGAAAATGGTGGTCACCAGAAATCACCGTACGTACGAAAGCCGTTGACTGATCCCCTGAACTACCGACCACTTCATGATCATCATCAGCCCTCCTCAGTACAGTATTGGACATAGGCCTCTCTTCCTGACTTCCATTGCTCCCTGTCGGCAGCCACCCTGTGCCACTGGTGCCGACCACTTGTAATTTTACAAAAGCGTTTTTTCACAGTCTTGTTGTATATAAGTATTTCTATCATCACGACTTATCTCATAAGAAAACGCCTCCGTACCTATTTGTTTTACCGGGATGTGGTTAATTGTTTCTAAATAACGGTAAACCCTTATTATTTACAAGATTTGAAATTAATGTTATGAGATATGGTTGATTCCCTTTAACGGAAACGTAAGCGAAAATATTCCATTTTAACATTAAAAATTATTATTTTTCTACCGCACAGAACACAGACCCCAACTTTGGAATAACCCAAGCCACGAGGCGTTATATTAAAAAAAAAATTTATTTTGTTTTTAATTTTCATTAAATTATCGACTGTTCACATAAGTACCTATATAATATCCTCTATAACACTCGCAAACGAATGAAGGATTAAAAAAATAGTACCTACATATTTTAAGCAAAATACAAACTAGATCAACTCTCCACACAATTTGCAGACTATGTCAAAACTGTGTAAAATGCTTTTCATTAAAGTGTGGGTAGTTTTATTTATCACTACGAATTTCGCGAACTTCTCGTTGCACCCTAGATTCATAATCCGCGGTATAAAACCTTGAAACTTAATGCGAAACGCTTGACCAAACGTCTGTAATTATGGTATCTAATGTGTATTGGGTTGCCATCAATTTTATTGTAACGGCTTAAAGCTGCCATTCGCAATCACGCCAAATGAACGCAATGGATTGGTTGTCATTTTTTTGGATTAAAACCAAAAATAAAAAATAGATCCATTCACAATGGATGTCATCCAATGTATGGATGTAAGTTGGGTTTTTTCAATGATGATATCGAAATGTCTCTAGGTACCTTAATACACGCATTTTGCTATTATTGTACTAGTGTACCTTGGCAAAAGGATAATGATACAATTCGAACCAAGTTTTTAACACTAACGATCATGTAACGCGACAACTTGGACCACGTTCAGTCGAGTTTCCCCATTGACGAGCCGCGAAGTGATGGACGCGAATGACTTCACGTGACTGGATTGTGGACTGATGGATATCCAACTCATCTTATCACTCCACATCACCCATTTGGTTTTCCCCACTCACGGTCATATTTTGGAGTGACATCGTTCCGTTTGGACGTATGCAGTGATCGTGAATGGCGGGCTTTAGAGGTCAATGACATATTGCGCATGACAGAACCCAATGGAGGGATTCGCGGTTGTGCCACATTACTCCCGATCGGCACTACAAGTGAAAATTTAATAATAAGCAACCTTAAGATTATGCTAATTTCCGTATTAGAAATCTGTTTATTTCTTTTGTAAAATTATGGTCTAATACTTGCATTTTAATGATTGAGAGATTCTCATAATAATAAGAGTAATATTCGAGTTAAAATACACTTTTCTTTGTATTCTATATAATAATTCAGAAATGTTTGTGTGCTTTCTATCGTATATGTGAACATCACGCCTAAACGGCTGAACCGATTTCACTAATTCTTTTTTTGTCGTGTTGGCTTTTATTAGTAGGAGGTTCTTATGAATGAAAAAATTAAGAAAGTTGCGTGGTAAATTGGGAAATTAAATAAAACTCGCATTAGCCCCTCCTTCTCTATCTAAATAATAATTCTGAAATGTTTTTTTATTTTGCTTTTTACCGTATGTCATAGCATCACGCTCAAAATAAAAATGCTACGTCAGATATGAATCTGCACAGAGCCGTGCAAAATGCCGGAGAAGGTTCTTTAATACAATTTGCTGCATTAACTTTAATATATTTAGAGCTAATTAATAAACCCTATTTTTTAGGATCTTCATACAAAATTTTAATAAACAGTGTCATTCTTCTTTTTCTGTGCTTATGTCAGTTATAGAGGTCTACAAAGCAATGGGAAGCTATACTAGAACCTGTTTAATTACCTACCGATCAAGCCTGACAATCGGAATCAAAAACGCAAAGCAAGACGGGTATAAGCTAGTATTATATATTTTCTTTGTATATCTTGACGACACGCTGGATTGGGCCCTTTACACCCAGCCAGCGTTGATCTATAAATTTGAATTTTTAATGATGATTTTCAATCATATGTGAATGTTGCTCCATTTTTTGTTTTTTTGTTGTTTTATTAATTGTTGCTTGTATTAGTTTGAAACTTGTGATTTTTGAATTTTGATGAGTCTAAGTGCCTGTTTGAGTTCAATGGACGAAATAAAGAAAATAAAAAAATATAATATTACGTATGTAGGCAAATCGTGAGGCACGCCTTCTTTTAATAAATTGTACTGTTCGATAACTCTGTTTTATTAACAGAAATGGAAATAACCTAAAAACTCTATACTGGAACCTTGTATAATGGAACTGTGGTATTTACCCTTTTAGGCTATATTTAATGATCTCAAACTCAATTTAATTTTATCTTTAAAAAAATACTCAACTTCTTACAAAATGCTGTTTAAATTTCTTTGATATTCAAGAAGGATTCTTTTGACACCTCATCATTCACCGGTCCCTCAATTCTGAGGATCATGACCATGAACACACACCAGCTCCACCAGTCTGCCCCAGAGCCCCCGGTCCGCTGCCATGTGCAGGACCTCCCACAATGTTCCCCTCGTTTCTTCTCTCACTCGGTCACTCCATATCATCGGAGCCCTACCCCGACCCCTGGTGCCCTCGATCTTCCCTGTTATGAAGAGCCCTTTCAAGTTATCGTCTCCCCGCCACGCTATGTGCCCAAATAATTGTAGGATACACCGTAGACAACTTCTCGTTTATGCTTAGTTCAAGCCTGATTGATTCATTAGTTCGATGCTCTGTCCACGGTATGCGGAGAAGGCGTCTCCAGCACCACATCTCAAAAGCGTGGATACGGGATAGGTCGCGCGACTTAACTATCCAGGTTTTAGCACCGTGCAAAAAAATAGAAAAAAACTAAGCATTTCAACAATCTGATTTTTGTGGGTGTCAGCAACACTCTGCCCTTTAAAAACATTCTTAACAGTTTACTGAATTTACTAGATATAAATAGTTGGTTTTGTTGCTTTCAGATCCATTGGTAGACGTCTGGCTATACGTGTCAGGAAACCAGGGGAAGGAAAAGGAACGAGTGGTAGCTCGCGCCGCATGATTTGATCTTGCGGTGTTCGCGTGTTGGGCTAGGGGGCCGCGCAGGTTGCATCGCAGGTGGTGATGGCCTCAGGAGCGTCGTGGCGCCGCACGGGACGGGGAGCACGTTCCCCGAGCAAGAAGCGCTAACGGCGCACGGGCCGGCAATGAGCCGCCCTCCCACTACACCGTAAGTACCGCATTAACCTTATGTCACATACATAAATTACCAGTATTACCACATATTTGTACTTCATTTGTTCTTCCTGTTGTTACCATATTATTACAACTGCAGTTTTTTACGCTTTCCTTCTTCTAATAATCACAGGCCTCCCTTACATAATAAAGTTTGGTTAGGTTTGAGAACATGATATCATTTTAGGGCAAGTCATAGGTACTGAAATATAATGAGAATACTTTTTACAAAAATCCAGAGTTAGTTACTTGAACCTTAAGCCTAAAAAGTGAACAAAAGTAAGAATTTTAACTTAATGTAATAGCAATAAACAGCATATTACAGTAGTTAAATTTCACGAATATCCAGCTATTATCAGTCCACTTTGACCCATGTCCATGGGATGGGTTATGATTTTTAGAAAGGATTAACGTAAAAGAAAGAATAGGTACTTGTTTAAGATCAAAGGTAAGCCTATCGGCTCGTTTGCTGACATTCCCCAGTGCCGACCATCTTCCTCTTTGACAACAGAATTTGTTTTGCTATCTGTCAAAAGTGTAGGTATTTCGATTTTTTTGGTGTGAGTTCAGATTCATTGAAAAAAAATCCACGATTGAGTGCAAAACCAACACCACCAAACAAATATTCTTTTCAAGAATATTAATATTCTCTTTTCATTATATTCAGACTATGTCTTTAATCAATTTTATTGCTGGTGCAATAGGTATTAAAAACAAAAGATTAAAAGTTTTAGTTAAAATCACGACGGAATTGTTGCCAGCTTCTATGTAGCATTTGTTAATCAATCGGTGAAAATCGTCGTTTTTGTAAATGATTGCAGCGAAAATTATATTTTCTTTCAACATGAAAACGGTCTGCCTGTTGTGTATCCGTTCAGCTTTAATAGCTGCAAGCGAAACATTATTCAACGGTAAATGAACACATTCGATCTTGAAAAGTATAAAGCTCTAAAAGAAAAGGCATTGAGCGTAATCTGCATCTGTTTTGGAATGCTTTGAGTTATTTAGAAAAAAACATCTCTATCGTGTCTTTCTCATTTCATATCAATTAAAAATATTTATTAAAATAATTCAACATAATCTCTTTCACATTTTTTAAATTATTCCGAGGTTTTTAATGTTTCTTTTGCGGGTATATAAAGCATTCAACTCCAATTAGGTACTAGACATATAATTGATTAATTACCTTAACCCATATCTGCCCAAATTTCTTTTTTGTGATTTTTCGATTTTTTCTGCTTAAGTGACGTCTAAATAACATGGAAAAAATAACAAAAAAATATTTTTTGAAAAATAAGCTAGATTTCACACATACTATATATAGTAGGTAGGGCAGATACGAGTACAAATTAGAACATATTATTGTTTTGTTAAGTATTGGTTTATTTCTACATTTTTCGATATTTTTATAAAATTCTGAAGTATAGGCATTGAAACTCGTAAATTTGTCATAAAAAAATATATTTCTTAATAAAAAAAGTTTGAGAAATCCTGGAACTTTTTCATTACATTAAATTTGAGATATTGTATTTTTCTATACACATACACATTTTAGGGCTCTAGCTTTTATAGTTTTTGAGATATATGAAAAATTAAGTAAAAATTCAAAGGTTGATTACCTACCCATGACTGAAAGAAAATTTCAAAATTTTGAGTATACAAGTTTTGTAGGCTTAAAGTATTCAATATTTTCTGAAATTTTAGAATCTGTGCATCAAGCGAATCAAAAGTTATAAGGGACACACACACAAACACACTTAATGTTCTCCTCCGAATTCTGAGTAAATCCGTATATTATGCTGCAAAGCCTCTAAGTTAGTATTTTTTGTCGTCAAAGTTTAAAAAACCGTTTAAAATCTAGACCTGGCCGTACAAATCTCACGTATATTGGCTTGATACTGCCGATCTGTCTCGAGAAATAATTTCTCTTCAACAAATCGACAGTTAGAAAACTTGAAAAATGGTGAGAAAATAATATAAAATATAATATTAATGTTAGTATGGAACGGATTTACCAACTGACAATAATGCCATCTGTGAAATATTCCAAAACAACACAAATTTTATTTACTTGACAACCATTGAGTTTCAAAACATTGCTACGCAGATTTTTTATAGAATTTCTTTCAAACTTTCAGAAATAAGTTTTCAACATTCAATCATATTTTAAACGTATTTTTTTGTAAAAATTACAAATTCTTATTCAATATTCATAGTGAGGACTACAGGACAACGTCTGTCGGGAAGGCTAGTTTTTTATATAAATGAATATATGCTCACTCAAAGTGAATACATATTCACTCTTTGACTTTTTCACAGTTAGCTACTTAAAGCTTGTGTCGTGAAAGAGGAAGATTGTTGGCACCTGGGATCGAACCCACGAAACCGATAGGCTACCAATCACTTCAATTATTATCCCCGGAGTGATCTATTTAACCTAACCCCATGTTTAGATGTCAAATTAAAAATAGGCTTTTGTCTATCATTTCTAGAACAGGCGTGTTGTTTCAATTTTTTTGACTCCAAAAATTTGTCATCTAGTGGTTATATTATTATTTTACACAGCTTTACCGGGCTGTCAATGCAAATTTCAAAATAATGTGCAAGTAACGCGATTAAAAAAAATATTGCTGATAATGGATTCAGGATTGACATTCCTAACGTAAAATATTTTCACACTGAAGGCAAGAATAGGTATAATATAGTTCAGGTGTACGAGTATCGAGGGTTCTAAACTTGTCGCCGGATTCCAATTCAACTTTCAAAACACAAATATCATTGCACGTAAATTAAAAACTGGAAAACATTTTATGTTTGTTAAATTGATTCAAGGATATATTATCTTTAAACAAAAGTTTTTTTGTGTGTTTACTGTGGGTGAGTTCAGGTTTAAAAAAAAGAATACAAGTGATTCAAAATTATCTTTTAAAATCTTAAGCGTCTGCACGGAAACTTAAAATATGTCACATGAAATTAATGCTATGTTTGGGAAAATAAAACTTGGAAACATATTATATTTCTTTAAAATAAATATATGGTTATTTCCTTTTTTTCCAAAATCTTACATCTTGTGACAATATTATTGAAGACCAAATCGTTTATTTTCAAAGAAATCACCTTTAAGGTCAATAAATCTTTCTTTTTTATTTTTTAATGTAGGTAGATGTTTTGAAATTGAAAGGTCTCTAAGGAAATGGAAATCGGAATTGAACAATATTTCATGCCTTGGAAAATATAACGTTGCTGATGAAAACATTTAGCGACAAACACTAACTGAATAAGTTCATTCAGCCGAAAATATCGTCTCACTATTAAATCTTTTGTACCAAAATCGTTTTTTTTTAACCAATTCCATTTCTCTCCGATAAACGGTTCCATATACCTTCTATCAACAAATCATTTCAGAATCAATTATTATCAGAATGTCAATATTGAATTTGTAAATTCCTTTTTTTTAATGGCGGAGGCGAAACAATAAAAGCATAAAATTTTTGATTCATAATCATAAAGCTTCCCATTCACGATCACTCCTAATGGATGTCATCCATTGTGACTTGAATTTTTTTTCAATCATTATAAGGAAATTTCATAACGGTAATACACGTATTTTCCTAAAGCTTGTGTTGTGAAAGAGGAAGATGGTTGGCACCTGGGATCGAACCCACGACCTCCGCATGAACCAGTAAAAAGCCGGCGCGGCGTCGGCGTAGTAACCGCCTGACTACCAACCACTTCAAATTTAAAACAGCGACACGATTACCCTGGTAGAAGGATGATAACAAAATGAACCGAAGTTGGACCACGCTTTTATCACTGAAAATCAAGTGACGTGACGACTTAGACCACGTCCACTCGAGTTTTCCCACTGACGATCCGTTTGGAGTGATCGTGAATGGGAAGCTTTATGATTATGAATCAAAATTTTTATGCTTTTATTGTTACGCCTCCGCCATTAAAAAAATGGCTGGACCCGATTGAATTTTGTATTGATGGATATCCGATTCACTGTATCACTCAACATCATCAATTTGGAGTGACGTTGCTCCATTTAAACGGATGGAGTGACCGTGAGCGGGCTTTTGAGGCCAATTACATAGCGCATAACCGAACGCAATGGAGGGATACGGTTGTGCCACTTTACTCCCGATCGGCACTGCAAGACCAACTCATAATAATAAACAAACTTAAGATTATGATATATAATTTACGGGTAAATTTTTTTAACTTCTTTTGTTAAATTAAAATCTAATGCCTCCAATTTAAATGAAAATTTAAGAATTGAAAAATATAATTAATATTTGACACTTGAGGGAATAAAAGGGAAATAATAAGAGTGAAAAATTATCAGGCACTTTTTATTTACTTTTGAGATGGTTGGAACGTCCTTCATCCCTAAGTGTAAGAAGACGTAGAAAGCAGATTCCGACCTGCGCAAAGAATGTTTCTATGCATTTGAATGGGGTACGCACAGCAAAAGCAGGAACCCGCTTTCCGGCATGCCCATTTAAATATCGCCTTTCTTCGTGTTCTTACCCGCTATTGTTACCGGGCTTAGATGACTGAATTCATCGTAAATGTGCCAACATTGTTAGTATATTGTCGCATTACCAATTTCGTTACCTACTTCACTTTTTGTTCTGTGTTGAAAGGAAAAATTAATAAAGTAGCACGGAATATTTGACAATTTAAGAATGCTTTCGAAACAACCATATTATTTACTTTTCTCATGTAAGCTTCTTAATGCTTTTAAAAATAAAAATAAACTTTTCAAACGTAACTTTACGGATTTTAAAATCACTATCACCCGTCGGAAAAGTGTAGATGAAAATAAATAATTAACACATCATTATACCAATTCGAATTCAATATTCATAGTTGACAGGACGACGCCTGTTAGGTCAGCTAGTCATTAATAAGTTTGAAAAATAACTATGTAGTGAAATACGAAGGTACTATGTTAGGGTCCCAATTGCGAAGAGTTTTTTAATAAAAATGAAATAATTTATTTATTCGGAGTAGAAATGGTCGTATCGTCACTCAGCTCTGACTGCCAAGTTCTAATTAAAATCGTACAAAACATCAATAAATTGATGTAAATATATGTATGTAGGGATGGTGCGTAGAAATGGCTGATGATAAATATATCATGTTGTGGGGCGGGGGTGGGTGGGGGTTTGTCGTAATTTCCATGTGACGGCCGATCTTTTTTCTCTTTTTGTTTCCATTCAATAAGGAATTTTAATAAATTGTCCCGACATCAAATTTAAAGCTGTTGATTTATACACACGCGTTATTGTGTATATTTTTTTTTTTACTTATTTATTGTTCTGTAAAAAAACAGATCTAGAATAGTGCCCTGCTACTTCGAAAGGTTTACTTGCTTGCGATTCTGAATAAATTACCATTTTGAGAATGTGATGAAGTTTGATTGGGTCAAACAATCCATCCACTTTTCATTAAATAAGAAAAAAAAATTGGTAAACTATGATTTCAAGAACACAATAAGACATTTCATATACCTTAATAAAGCTAAAAATAAGTTTAGGTGTTGATTTGATTGTTTAAGGCTTGTCCTATCAAAATAACATGAGAATCCGAAATCTTGGTATTTTATTCTGTTTTTTCAGCCATCTTAATCCTTACTGGACGTAGGCCTCTTTAAAATTCTTCTATATATCCCTGTTCCATTCCGATGGCAACCACGGCAGCAATGTCATCAACCCATTTCTCTTGAGTGCTACTGACGCTTCGAAGAATTCTCCTGAGGTTTCCACTTCAATACCTACACCTTGAATTTTTACATCCATTTTTGTAATTCTTCTTAAAGTAATAAATTTTGAATCAAATTATGAGATAAAGTCGAAAATTAGCCTAGAAAAACTTTTATATATTATTTTTTGAAAGACATTTTGAAATTTAAATGTGAGGTATAATTTTAAGAAGGCAAGGCATACCTGCAGCTAGATCGAAGCGGTACACTTGTACTCTTATAATATTATTGAGCCCCCGCAGCGGTGGCTTGCAACCAGTTCCATCTCCACCAGTAATTGAAAATAAAACTCTTGTTGTTGGAAGATATCGTCCTAATGGCAAACGGAATGAGGAGATGGAGGAAGTAGCAATAGATGGAAGCTACCTCGTTGCGGTGATGATACTTCCAGGAGAGGCGGAGATGGGAGTTAATACTCTATAAAGAACCGGTAAACTAATTTCCTGTAAGGCTGATGCATTTATGGAATCAGTTTACGTTCCATCACCACATGACTGGAGCGAGGCATCGGATGTCGCACAGACTGCTGATTTGAAACGGAAATTTAAATTATTCGACAGATATCAATTCGTTCCTGGCTGATTTCTTTTAAGCATTGGAAATATCTAATGCAATGAAAATTTATAAACAAAATATTTTCATCCGACTGTAAAAGTTTCATGTTTTATATTTTATATTTTTATCCAACGTTATTTTGTTCTTTGTCATACGCCGATGTAACAGATTCTTGGAATATATTTTTAAATAATATCACAGTTTCTGCAGATTAAAGAGTGGATCTGTTGGTATATTCATATAATATTTATTTCTTTCTTTGCTATCTCTGATGTTTTTTCTTTCACGCATTTTTTTCGATCCTTAGGTACCTGCAGAAAATGATTATTTCCATGCAATACCTACCACGTAGGCAAACCAATTTGAACTGAATATATTTCAAACATTTATATTTTTCATTTCTTTTTCTCTGAAATCATAGTCATCTGTGCTTAATCAACTCTTTCACTGTAAGCTCCTTAATGTTTGTGTCGTGAATGGTTAAAATGATTGGCACCTAGGATCGATCCCACGACCTGTGCAAAAGCCGGTGCCGTAACCACTTCATCCATATTGCTGCAGTTATTTTCCCTCATGATTAACTTGTACTTCATTCACATCAAATTTAATATTCAATTTTAAAAGTTCAACAAATTTGCCTTCATCTATTTTATTTTAAGTGGAAATGTCATAAGATGCACATGTCACTAATGAAGAACAAGATTGAATCAAGCATTTAAAACTCCATCTTGTAGCAAACAAAATCTGTTCACAAAACTAATTTAACAGTTGGGTTAATCGTATGTTATTCACGATATGTTAAAGCGTGTTCTTTATGCAATTACTACTCTACTGATACGTTCAAGTAGCGTTCAATTAAAATAATCAACAAAACTAAACGAAACTTCGTCGTAAGACAAGAATGTGGAAAAGGAAGGCGCCGTGAGATGCAGGTAGAAGACGTAATAATGTTGAGTACGACCCGAGTAACATCATAGGAGCCTCCATCACTGTATTAGTCTACAATATTAACACGTTCACACAACTCGACTTATTTTATCTTTAAACGTTTGATGTGTGGAATATAGAATTAACTTACTATAACTCACTCTCGTGTAATATACTATATTATTACTGCAGTTGTTATGAACAATTAGATTAGGATGATATCATATTGTTAAACATGAGATGCATATAAATAGCAAAATCTACATTTTAGATCTGAGAGATGCAAATTATGTCTCTCGTACCGAAAGACCAACTTGATATGAGTCAGTTCCCATTCAACTATATCCTAGATAGTATAAGTGGTTTTATTATAAAGTAGTAGTTACTCTATTTCCTATCAAAGTAAATAATATGCAGGGAATAACTTGATTAAGCTCAGCACTAGTAATTTATCCACATGCTCGTTATCGTTGTTTTTTACTTGGCTGAAACAATAATGAGAATATATATTTTTCTTCTGTCGTCGTGGCTCTCCAAATATTATTTGATTAATGAACCAACTCATGACGTTGCTTTTTTTTTATCAGCGTGACATTTGTGTTATTTCTCCGAGAAAAAAGCAATATCACTTAATTAACAATAGTTGTGTTCTTAATTAATGTACATCGTGATATTATAACGTCTCATTCTTATATTAAGATGACTCAGAATATTATAATAAGAGTACTCATGTCTATACAAAATATATAAATTTCCAGATGAAATTCAGATTTTTAGAATGAGTATAGTTTTGTATAACACAATATTTCATTCGCTTCTTCCATTGACATTACGTTCCTCATAAAACCTTTCGTATTTTTTATGTGACCTGGGAGGCGATTGAGATTCAATTGCAATCCCAATCGCAATTTGATTATGCTGATGACATTCAGATTTTGGTGGCTAAACATGAAAACAGTTCCCCAATTGGTCTGTTTTGAATCCGGTATTGCTTTGCGAAAAAAATGGTACAGTTACGGATTTATACAAATACTTTCCCTGTTGGTATTGTTTGTATTTTATTTACATTTTTTCTCTACTAATATGAAAATAAACTCAAAAATTAAAAAAAACATACATACATCATTAATTTACAATATATTATTATAACCGTATCGTGTTTTATTTATTTACTTGTCAAAACTAAGCATTACTCACCATTACAGAATAATTTCCGTTGCAGTGAGCATTGCAGTATTGCAACGTAACCATCGTAAATCTTAAGATATCTAGATATTCTCAATATTTGAGAATATCTAGATATCTTAAGATTTTATTCTAAAGATAATTCAAATGGAATATGTAGGTACGTAGAAAATGTGGTTTATGTGATCAAGGAAGTTGTTTTGTTTTATCTCATGAAGGCATGGATTGTAATGATGACAACTAATTAATAAAGGTATCACAATAGTTATTAATAACATCATCTCTAGCAATCCCAAGCCTCGGGGCTCGCATTACGGTTTGCTACAATACTAATAAGAATAACAATGATTAATAACGTGATCAGTAACTGAAACAAATTACATCCTTGACATTTGTCACTCGGGGAGGTGGGACGGCCGGGTTATACGCACATTTCAGGTAAAACGAACAAGGAGATTTGCTTCGGAACTTTTGTAAGGAAAATACCTTCATTATTTCAGAATGAGAAAAATTGTTTCACATAATTTGGAAAAAAAAATAGAAAAAAAGACAGATATAGCACTGCTATTATTTTAGCTCTGTTCCGTTATTTTATTGTACTCAAGTATATGAATTTTTGTGTGCTAGTAACACTATTTTACAAAATGTCTAGTTTTAATCATTTGACATGTTTTACAACGAACTTAAATGTAATTCTTTTACGTCTTTCTTGAGGCCTTTAGTTGCTCCTCTTGTGTGATAAAATCCCTGTCTCGCAATCTGCTCCAAATTAATATTTGCTCACTCAAAGTAAACTCAAAAAAAAATAGGTACACTCTTTGACTCTTTCACAGTAAGCTTCTTAAAGCTTGTGTCGTGAAAGAGGAAAAAGGTCGGTACCATGGATGGGTATGAAATAGTACGAAAGCCGGCATCGTAGCTGCCAGATTACCAACCACCTCATCTTTTGGGTGGTCTTCCTCGATGGCTATAACTGGCTAATTGAGAAATTCGGTACAAGTGAGTCTAGTTGTGTCCATTCTTTGGACATGATTATACCAGTCCCTCCCTCGGTGCCTGTTCCATCATCAAAAATGAAAGTATACTTTTTAAAAACAAAATGTTTTTAATCCTTCAAACACATTATTTTCAACTTTGTAATACTTAGAAATTATAAATGTTTATAAATAAAAATAACTTTGCAGTATTACAATAGGTTATATATTTTTTTTCCGAAATATATTTTCGGTCGACTATGCGACCATCGTCAGCGGAGAGTTTATTAGAGTCTAATAACTCTCCGCTGACGATGGTCGCATAGTCGACCGAAAATATATTTCGGAAATGTTTTTATATTAAATTCTAACAACCGGTTTCATAAAAAATAAAGGAGACTTTAATTTCCTTTAAAAAATAACACTTTATGTTAAAGTCCCGTTCTTGGGACTTAAAGTCGACTTTAGTGTAGTTCAACTTTTATCACCGTAATCCATAGAAAATTTCGAGGCGCCTCTCGATGAACACTGTGGACAAAAATGAATACAATAGGATGGAAGATATGGCTAAACGGGAAGAATATTATTATTTACAGATTTCTTTTACTAATTCATAAAGCATTATAAGAAATTAACAACATAAACGGCAAATTGATACTCTATTGAGAAATGAAACTGACAACCTATGTTTCCATAGATTTTAATGGCAACACTCAAGGGCGTCGCCAAGGGGGGGAGGGGGGGGTCAGCTGCCCCCCCCCCCTCCTAGAGATTAATAAAATGTAGCCAATTCATACTGTTCTCATCCTCCAAAATATAGGGTATAGGGAGAATACCCAACAATGGGTCAAATTGTCCCCCCCCCCACCTGGGCCCCGGGCTGGCGACGCCCTTGGTAACACTACCAACGTTCAAATATTTTTTTGACATTTCAAACTTTAACTAAACCAATAAGGAATATTTTTATGAAACGCATCGACTTAAAGGAGACTTGAAATTTTAAAAGTTCATTTAGCTAAATTGTTCATTTTTTTTAACCGACCGTAAGACTGAATTCACTATTTGATTTCCGCGTTAGCCTCTCTACGACTATAATAACAACTGTGTAATAATAATTATTATGTTTGTTGATAATAACACGCCAACAAGATACCGTTTGATCAATTCATTACATCCGACGAACTAATTATCATCTTCCCTATCCAACAACTAATCGATACTAATTGCATTCCAATTATTTATCGGATGTGTGTGAACCTGCAAACCTGCCTGTTATTACACTCTCGTACTAGGCAAATCTATGACAATGGTAGATACATAAAACTACCATACAGATAAGGTATAAAATATAAATTAAGACTTATTTCATTGTAATTAATCAGAACTGGAAATTTACATGGCGAGCATCGAACATCACTCACGATTATGATGATTTTACTAAAAGTAATTGAATAAATAAATAAATAAAATAAATAAAAGATGAATGAATCCACTTAACTTTTAAATATACAAGTATGATTCTTTTTTCAAGTCCTAGCATATTCCATGGACTTTGCGAGTCCTCTATAATATCATCCAAGTTGACTTTTGTTTTTACGTATAAGACAGTGACTGAATTTTTTTATAGCAATACTAAGTTTTAAAAGGTTTAAAAATATTTTATCACTATCCTTGGTACTTTAAAACATTGTTTATGAGAATACATACCATGGAAAATAATTAGTAAACCTATAAGGAAACCACTTGGAAGGACGCTTCTCCACTGGAGCTTTAAGGTACCATGCAATTAGCCTGTTTGTCTCTAATGACGAGTACGTACACATCTGCGCCACGAGCGGTAACGTAACGCATGTAACGAACCAATTTTCCATAGTACGTACGATCGTTGCGCGCACGCAAACCACGTACCACGTACGTACTATGGAAATTTTGTTCGTTGCATGTGTTTCGTTACCGCTCATGGCGCAGATGTGTAAACGCCATTATGGTTGTGTGGAGTACGAAATCATCCAACGTACATCCAGCAGCTTTAGAAAGCTCTTGCTTTAAAAGCGTGTACTTTAAGCATACAACAGGCGCAACATAAATAAAAACTTAAAATAACATAATATGAGTTAACTAAAAATTTAAAATGAACAATCTTACATGATTGTTTATTTATTTGAAAAATCTCATGCTCACCACTTGATGGTTGATTATCGATTAAATTCCAAGTTTTCTTTTAAAATATTATGTCGTATTTTTTTCCCTAAATGCTTTTTTTCGGAATAAATTACTCCAAACTAATTAAAAGGAATAAAATAAATTCATCAATTTAAATATGAAACTTGAAATAAATTCTCCCCCTTTTATAAGTGAGACGTGACAAGTGTCATCTTTCATTTCGGGAAACTTCGCGAAGTTTTCAATCGCTTTAATCGCAATAATAACAATTCTCGAGAGTAAACTTTTCCAAATAAATAATAATTTGGCAAAGACTGAACGGCTCTTTGTAATCCAACTGCGATACAAAGTATAATTATTTTTCCTACGATGGTTTGTTTCTGCTCTAATATTTTATCGTCTTAATACATCGTTGTCATTGGAAAGACACAACGATGTGCAACTGATATTTTTCTTCATTGACATAAAAGTACCTGCAGCCCGATTCACGGAAAAGTTTAAGTCTAAGTTTAGTTCGAAGTTCGAACGAAGTTCGATTCAAACTTTTGTGAATAGGGCTGCTGGTAATAATAATTATTGTAGGCGGCGACTATCTACAGTCTATGTACCTATTCACGGAGGGTTTGAATCGAACTTCGTTCGAACTTCGAACTAAACATAGACTTAAACTTTTCCGTGAATCGGGCTGCAGCTTGGAAAACAATTTTTTTTTTAGTATTTTTTGTAGGTATTTGAATAAACTTTGCATATTATGCAAAAATTTTCTTGGCCAAATGCTAACATAGCTGGTTGCATGATCGCACGATCGTGCGATTGCGATGATCGCATGAACGCATAAACAAATTTGTGATCGCACGATGAAAAATTGTGTGTCCTAACTGCCATCGCATGATCGCGCGTCCACTTTCCTTGACAACGCAAACAAACAAATAAATATTAGTAAGTAAGAACTTTTGGAAAGTAGGTGTCGTATTAATTATCGATACAAGCGACGCGCGATCATTTCAAACAAGGCATCAATCGGACGATCGAATTTACGTCTGTCCGTCTGCCCAGTTAGGACACGTTCATACAATGGTATATGTTTGAACAGGGCGTCCGCGTTCATGCGATCATCGTACGATCGAATGTGACCAGCTAGGACGGGGCCTAAGTTATTGTACCAGATATATCCAGAATATAGAAAAAAACTTTTGTACTATGATCTTTTTCTTTTAAAATGATTGAAAGATTCGGACATAGTATGGGAGCAGGTAATTGAAACTGCGCAAGATCGAACGTAGTGGACAACTGCTGTGGCCTCCCTAAGCCCCAAAGTGGAGTCTCGTAGGGAGAGATGATTAGTAAAAAATGTAATTTTAAGACGTCAATAAAACTGCGAAATTCACATAAACATACTTGTATATATCTATGTATCACGCATTACCTCATAATTTTTTTGGTAAAATCAATTCTGCATGAACCAACGATTAAAAATTTAAATACCATGATACTATTTTCATTATAATCGTCCTTAACAAAAACCCATCATAGATAGTTGAGTTGAGTTGACCTTCATCAAGAAGATAGATTGCCTGTCTTCTAAACGCATCTTTCGTTTTGTTTGTAACTTGTTTTATTAAGTATATTTAAATAGCAATATTTGTAAACAAAATTGAAATATCGATTGAACTCAATATGCCTAAATAACTGTAACAGTTTAATTAAGGTTAAACTTCACACAACCCTTCGAGGTCTTCGTAATGTTAGTACGTAACATTCTCGTGACAGAGAGTAAAGTACACAAGCCATGATGTTGTCAGTTGATAATAGGAGCCTCCACTCACATAACTGGGCTTTAATATCAAGTGGAGAGGGTTAGGGGCTGCGACGGTTGTTTTTATTGGCACTACGTAATGCGCTTCCTTCGTAATAACACTTCTTCTTGAGGCGACGCACCATCATAAAAGTACAAGTCATAAAAAATTACACTCCTCACACTTGAGTACAATTACTATCTTTCTTCCCGTTCTGTCGCAATAACTGCCAGTTTGTATATGTTATCCTCTCATATTCTTGTAATTATATGAGCTCTTTTGTTTTTCTTCGTCAACGCTTTTGCTTTCCGCTTCTTTTGGCTTCAGTTCTGATCTCTTTATCTATCCTCTGATCATTCAAATGCCTCCTTTCGTGTAATTTGTTCAATGATCGCGAATAGATTTCAGGGAAATTGGGGTTTCTTACTTCGATATCAAACATCTCAGAGTGCATTTACACCATACGAACATATAGCCGAATCTAGAAACAGAGCATAGCTACTTTCTTTTATGGCAGATATTGGACACTGCTGAAACAAAATTGTTTGTTTGTGCAAGAACTAATTAATGGGAGATGACAGCTTAGTGTCCATATCAACGATCAAGAAAGTATATCTTCTCTACTTCCAGCTCTGGCGTAGTGTTCATTTGGTTTAAATGCACCCTTACTCCTTTGCAACACAAGTATTGCTTAGAGAAAAACAATTCGACAACGTATTTGCTATACAGCGACATCCTTATTTAGCGTATTAGTAGGTACTGCCTCGTTAGGCCATTGTCAATTTAATCCAGTAAAGTTGATTATTGTCACAAGATAGTAATTCCCTATTATGAATTTGTTTCTGCAATGCGAGCTGATCTAGGTGTCTACCTAGTATCTATGTATGTCAATTGTATGCACGTATTGATTATGTACTGTAAACATATCTAAATACATAATAAATAATAATGGTAGATTTTTATATCTGTGCTTGGGTACGTGTTATAACTGCGTACCATTGTATATTATGATTAAGTACATATTTTGTTACTTTCTTTTGCTTTTTTCGGCATTGTTTTTTTTTGTTTTCTATTGTTTTTAATCTTATTATTTTCACAAACAGGGTTAAAAAATGTAAGATCTTTATGATGTGTTAGTGTTCTTCTATAATTGGGTTATATAGTGATTTATTGTAAATAAAATATGTTCTGTAATTATAATACCTGTTGAAGAACCAAATAAAAAAATAAAATAAAATAAAATAAAAATATGATTCAAATGGAGAACACCTTGTGAAGGCTATTATGATAATATGCATATTTATAAGATTAAATCAAACCCTGGGTAAGCGTTACACCACAAAAAGGCGGCAATTTATGCTCCATATCATCGTATAGTGGTTTTTCTCTTTGTCTACTTCCAGGTACATATGATCACTTCTCATTAATTTCATAACACCGTTCTATAGTGCAATACACGTTGGTTTGCATCACGGATTTCTTTAGAAAAAAATCACGGTGTAAAACATAATGCACAAAGTAAAACAGTAGAAATTTCCAGCAGTATTCGTACTATTTCGTACACATATTATGTAGGTAGGAAATTTAAAAATAAAAGCTGAAACAAAATGAATGTATGTAACTAATGAGATCTTTCTTGTACGTATAGAGCCGTGTCTGTGGGGATCCAAGAGGCACACGAGTTGTATCTCATTATGTACATACATATATAATACCTATACCTACGTATGAACGTATGTTATAATATTTTATTCACACCTTCTCTCAGATTATTTTTTATTTCATCTAAAAAAGGGATTTCAATTCTATCGCCGTTTCTTCGCTTATATTCATCACGTCTAACATCATCTCATTGAACAATGTACGGTAGAAGTTTACTAGATTAAGCTCCCATTGTCTTCACGCTGGTAAGTATTCTTTGAACGCTTTGTAAATTTAATGTGTTTTAATAAGTTTGTATTCAGTTGTAAAATCAATGAATACATTTACAAAAAAAACTCTCCAGATTATGTAACGATCAGTTACGTTACGACATCTCCATATTATCTAACATTCTGTAATGTTACGACACCTCCAGATTATCAAACAATTTATAATGTTACGACACCTCCAGATTATATAACAATCCAACACGTTAAGACATATTCAGATTATCTAACATTCTGTATTGTTACTACATCTCCAGATTATCAAACAATTTATAATGTTACGACATCACCGGATTATCTAACATTCTGTATTGTTACTATGTAGATCTCCAGATTATCAAACAATTTATAATGTTACGACACCTCCAGATTATATAACAATCCAACACGTTAAGACATCTTCAGATTATCTAACATTCTGTATTGTTACTACATCTCCAGATTATCAAACAATTTATAATGTTACGACATCACCGGATTATCTAACATTCTGTATTGTTACTAGATCACCAGATTATCTAACATTCTGTATTGTTACTACATCTCCAGATTATCTAACATTCTGTATTGTTACTACATCACCAGATTATCTAACATTCTGTAATGTTACTACATCTCCAGATTATCTAACATTCTATATTGTTACTACATCTCCAGATTATCAAACAATTTATAACGTTACGACATCACCGGATTATCTAAGATTCTGTATTGTTACTACATCACCAGATTATCTAACATTCTGTATTGTTGCTACATCTCCAGATTATCAAACAATTTATAACGTTACGACATCACCGGATTATCTAAGATTCTGTATTGTTACTACATCACCAGATTATCTAACATTCTGTATTGTTGCTACATCTCCAGATTATCAAACAACTTATAACGTTACGACATCACCGGATTATCTAACATTCTGTATTGTTACTACATCACCAGATTATCTAACATTCTGTATTGTTACTACATCACCAGATTATCTAACATTCTGTATTGTTACTACATCTCCAGATTATCAAACAATCCATAACGTTACGACATCACCAGATTATCGAACATTCTGTAATGTTACGACACCTCCAGATTATCTAACAATCCAAAACGATACGACAATTTCAGATTATCTAACAATCTATATACATCTCCAAATAACCTTACAATTCGTTATCTTTTGAATCTCCCGATTATCTTTCAATGTGTTGAACCTGACTTGGGTAGCTGATCAAGTTATCACATCTTTGATTCCTTAACTGGTGACCATTCGCGATATCATCATGACAAATTAAACGGCAGTATAAAAACAATTCGTCTCAAGTTCCTATAATTTATGAGAAAATATTCGCTTGTCATCCCTTCCCTATCAGAACGCACCTGCGCCGTATTCCCCTTTGATTATATTAGGAGAGATAATAAGGGTAGGTACATATTTATGGAGCAAGCTGCCATCAACATATATTACCTATGAGTGACGGCAAACAAATGTCGACACGACGTGTCGGGGTTGGAGAAGCCGTGGAGGAGGTATGAATTATTGAAGGTTTGGGAGCGAACCCTGCCGCTTCCCATATCTTATCACCCAAAAAATACACGTCGATTCATGTTAGACAACTATCACGCTTTATGTTTTATTACAAAACTTATTTCGGCTATTTTTTTTTAATTTTCTAATCAATGGGAATAAAAATTCAGCCTTCAAACATTTAGATACTAAATAAAAAAAAATAGTTCAACGTTAATTTATGTCGTCTCCCTTTTTAGAAAGAGGTTAAGTAATAGGCTGATAAGCTGAAATTTTCAAACAGCTGAATGTGGAAAATTGCGTTCGAGAAAATAATTTTTAATTGAAATCGCAAACCACGTTGTTAATATTTTTTTAAACCTTTATGAAAAAGTATTTTTTTGTGTCATAACGAACTTATGCACAGGCTCAAATTTCTAATGCTATGAATTTTAAAAAGTTCGTTTTACACTTATTTAACAGATATTGTTACTTTTTTTATTGCCTGAAACATTTTCCACACCTGCCATCCGAGGTATTCCATCTACTTGTCATCAAGAAGATCAAAAGGAGCGGAGGTTAGAGAAATTGTTCGAATATGAAATTTGGACGAAATGCGATGTTGACGTGAAATAATTGGTAATAAATTCGAGATTCGAATCGAGAAAATCAGGTTAGGCGCACACGGACGTCCAAATATTGAAACTGTAACTCGGGGGACATATTATTATGGTCTCGTTTCATATTGTTCACAAAGATAATCCACAACACCCAAGGATTAAACCCCATCAACACCTTCACGAAGACAGACGAGCTATACAAAAGTAATGGAAGTGTGATGTTGCAATACACATACTTTTCGATGTTGTACAAAAAATCCAAAACAAAGCTATATTTTGTGTATTACGACGATATTTGAAAAGAAAGTCTAGACTTCACCGATGCAGAGTATCGCAGTCCATTTCACAATACTACAAAAGCCGATACTGGCGCAGGTAGCAACAGGTGATATATCGCAGCTGGCGAAAGTTTCATTTAGATAATGCACCCATCGCAGCCTACACAATCTTGCTGTATTCATTTAATTATTAACACCTGTGTTTTTTAACTTACTATTACTTTTTTATATTTTGTTGTTGTTTTTATGTCACAAAATTTAAATAGAGTTACATATAATTTTTTTTTCTTTTCTTCCTTTTCTATGATAGCTTTCTATAGGCCAAGTTGTTTTTTACCCTAATGTGTGAATCATTCGGTCGGTCAATGGAAATTTGGTTGGTGGTACCTTACGTTTGAATTTCAGGTGTGTGATGGTTGTAGTCTTATCAAAATCGTCCCATTTTATTCTTTAACTTTCCCATCATAATTGTAACGGCTCTTTTAGTGGGTAACCACTTATACGATTCCTTAAAGCTGCAATAATTTTCCATACGTTAAGATGTGGTATTTGAAGCACCAAGGATAGAGATAAAATAGGTACATACTTGATATACGTACTATATACCCTTGATTTGGGTTTTTTTTTACGAAACGGTGCAACACAAATAAATTATCCAAACAATAATAATAACTTTTAACGCATAGCTTTACCATCGTAAATGTTCGCTCTTCGCTCCTGCTAGCTTCTGAATCCTCTGACTGTTTGGAGGGGCCTACAGCGCCTTCTATTGCCTTCCGGGTGGTATTTGAGGTGTATTCGCATTAAGTTTAAATTTCTTCAGAACGTGGCCCAGGCAGGTAAATCTGCGTAACTTTATGGTAGTGGCGATGAGTGGTTGACCCGTTAGGTCTCTTATGGCTCCATTTGGCACGAAGTCGTACCAACGTAAACTCAGCATTCTTCGTAGGCACTCAAATCTTGCTATTCGTGTATTTCGAGCACACGTTGGGTGCCATTCCCTGCTGGTACGTAGTGTAAGAAGATGTGAACTTGTATGGGAAAATTATAAAATTACAATATTTCCGTGGGTAATGTGGAAATTATAATATTTTAGTATACAAGAAACGTATTGAAAACATATTTATATTGTTATCCTTCCGAATGCGAAAGATCATAATCTACATGCCCTAATCCAATTCATTCCGTCTAAAGCAATCCCTTTAAAGTCGAATCGAAGAAGGCATTCAGCTAATACTTATCTTCTTAAGAACGCAAATACCTACATTAAACCAGTATATAGTTATACAATATACAGGCGGTTATTATATTCTCATTAAGCTTGTAATCTTATTATAAATTATTTTATTAATTCTGTCAGTATACCCACACTCACACTTTCACACTGGTGGGATCTTTTAAGTATAACTTGTTTTGTCCTTTATTCTTGTTTTATATAAATTATTATGCTGTATAAATACCGTAATGTACCAAAGATTGTTTAGAATAAAAAAATATAAACTTCAATATATTTTTATGCCAAAAAAAATAAAGAAATACTTCTAGATTCTGATAGAGCGTGAATATTATGATTAATTATAGTATTTGCATCCTTAAATTTTTGCTTTTAAATTAAAAATTTTAAAATAAACTTTGTTCTCCCAAGTCAGCACACAAAACACCCTGAATATATTATTTGAAGGCATCTGCTGAAGTAATCCCTTTTATTAAAGAGACATCCAATCTAAACTGGTATTCACAGGGCTTAAGCATAACTGGCATTAGTGTCTACTGCCTACATACAAGCATATACATGAATTAAAATGTTTCGTTCGTATAGATATATCTGGATTGGGTAAGAAATTGTTTTTAAGTTTTGTATCTCTTATGTACATACCTGTTTTTAGGGGATTTAAAAAAAGATTTTTATAAAAAAAATACTAAAAATAGAAACAAAACGTACGTACCTCAACGATTGACTAATTATTGTCGGCTTATGAAAAAGGTTTTATAAAACGTTATTTAATATTATCTCACACACATACCGTGAAGCCTTAGTAAAGGGTTCATAGCACCTGCTTTATCTTTGATTATGTCTCGAAACTTCAGAATTATGTAGGAATGGATGAATAATCAATACGAATATGTACTTATTCAAGACTTTCTAAGAACACATTGAACATTGAAACACTGCACATACATACCTACCCCCGTCTATCTATAGCTACCTTTATATTATTATATTTCGTTAAAATATCTCCTTTGTAACATGTTGAAATGCGTTTGATTGTTGGAAAGAATATAAACGTTCAAATATATCGAAACAATGAGTTTGATCTACCAAAAAAAAAATTAGTAAAACGATACACTAAATGTTTTATGGCTCACTTTTCTGATGTGAAATTTAATACTTTAACTACTTATGGTATAGATACAAACACGTATTACAAGAAAAAATAGTCAACGTTAAAATGCGTCAGTTTAATTTTTATATCTTGTTTCATGATATAATACATAATATACATTCTCCCTTTAAGGCCTCCCGCACACCGTAAGCCAGCCCGGAGGAGACTAGTCCGCAGCAAATCCGACCCGCACGAAACCGACCTCCTAGCTTGATCAAAGCAATCAAACCAAAAAGCCGGCCCCACACAAATCAAGCCCGCCGCGTATCCTCCCCAAACCAACCCGCAATGCGAGGGGGGGCTAAGCCCCACTCAGGAACATAGGGAGGCATCAAGAGCTTTCCATTGCGCTCGAAGGCGTTCCAAGCTTATTGTGCTTTTTCTGACAGGTTGAGTTTTAAGGACGTGAGGTGGTCAATCTCATTATATAATATAATGACTATTATTCTGAAATGAAAAACAGACGATTGAGTTGCGTCGTATCCAATTTTTATTGAGACTTTTGACATTTCTGCATTCTGAAAATATTTTATGCAATACATTAGATGCGTAACTACTGGCAACCGATTAAGTTCTAAGCAAGAGCTTCTTGCGTTGAGTTGGAACGTGAATTTGAGAATACCGGTCAATAACGAAATAACACATAATAACCAACTTCATCTTCATCCTTTTATCTTCAGGGCAGCGAGGCCTTTGTGTTTGCTCCTCTTGCATGGTTTTATTTTTGTTTGTTTTAATGTGAAATTGTGATTTTTTATGTCATCTTATCCAAGGCGTAACAAAATGTATAATATATTTTTAATGTAAAAGCAACAATTGTTGCGTAGAGAGAGAAATAAAATAAAATAAAATAAAAATAATATTTTAGTCCGTTTATATTTTTGAAGGCGCATCAATCGTAGAAAACAGACGTTAAGGTCAGATATTAATATGCCCAGAGCCGTACAAATTGGTGGAGAAGGTTCTTAAATACAATTTGCTGCATTAACTTTAATATATTTACAGCTATTTAAAAAAACTCTATTTTTTTAGGATCTTCATACAAATTTCTCAAAAACATAGCACAAATCACCCTCTATGGGTGGAATGCCTAATTAATTATCACACATTAGAGGGTGTACGGAATGTAGCGAAGATTCAAACCATAGAGCTCTCTCTATGAAAACTTGCAAATTATGTCGGTAGGTTCGTATAATATTATGAGGTCGGTAAAGAAGTCATTCTTCTTTTTCTGTGCTTATGTCAGTTATAGAAGTCTGTTAAGCAATGGGAAGCTAGACTAGAACCTGTTTAATTACCTACCGATCAAGCCTGACAATCGGAATCAAAAACGTAAAGCATGACGGGTATAAGCTAGTGATATAATAACGAAACTTTTCACCAAATACCACCGACCCAAACAATTGAAAGTTTATTAAATAAATATAACGTACGCATAATTTCCCGTTTGTTGTCAGGCCTTCTCTCCTCGTTAAAAATAATTGAAATAGTTCAAATAATATCGGACACAGTGATGGATTACCTGATCCTGTATTAAGCACAATTTTCCGTCTCCAAAAAAAATATTTTTCCGCAGGTTCCATTAACGGAGGCAGTAGTGAATTTAGGCTTCGAAACAGGGTTCGATCCCACACTATTACGTACTTAATCATTTACGCTTCATTGGTTCATTTCATTATTTTACACATACGAAATAATTGACAAGGTTAGCACTTTGGGTGCTGTAAGCGAAAAACCTAATGGCATGTTATTAATTCTTCGCCATATTATAATCGAGAACACACAAAGAGTCGTACAGGCTGATGTGAGAAGGGATGGAGGGCTGATGAGATGGCATAAAAAAAAAGTTGTTGATAAAATGATAGACATTCGGCCCAGTTTCGAGAAGGATTTATAAAACAGAATCTAAACAAGGCACAAATTCTTTTTACTTAAAAAAAAAGTCCTGAAATATTATTTTCAAAACTCCCAACGTACTTCGTGATTTGAATATTAAAACCAATGTATATTTTTTCTGCAAAGTTTTCCTTTATGAACGCAGAATAAAAGAGCGGAAATAAAACGGAACCTGACTGTCGACCAGTTGCAAAGTTTATCTGCTGCTTTCGTATATTATTTACGTATTCAACGTAGTTAACAAGCTTTTAAAATTGTTCGACTATCTCTGATGCGGTTGTCTTTCGTTGCGATTTCCTATGAAGATATTATTATCTTTCAATATTTTTCTTTTGATAGTCAAAACAATCCTGACTCATTGTTAAGAAAATATTTTAATAGAGAACATGAGGTCGATTCTGTAACTGATCGGCAAAATTTTTTGTCGTAGGTAATTCAAAATTTCGTCGTAGGTATTTATTGGCTGAAAAACATATCAGCTATGCTATTTTTTGCGCTGGGCGATGAGAAAAATTACAAATAAGCCAGGAAACATTTAAAAATTTGTAAAAATATGCAAAATAAACATTGAGTATAAAATAAAAGTGTATAAAATGATGTGCAATTGATCACAATAGGCACCAGCGTGGGTTTTGGATGTACATAAGTATTTATGATGAAAAGAAATAAGTTTTAAACTACTAAAATTTTTAACCGAAATTATTTAACTGAAACGTCTCCAAAACTCTCTTTCGCCCCACCGCTACCTTCCAGTTCCTTTACCCCAGCGCCCTGCAATGTGCAACGACATCATTCTACCATCGCAGCTTTGGCCTTCCACCGATTTATCTTTCAACTGGATCATGTAAAAACACTCTTTTTGGGAGCTCCAGGTCATCCATACGGAACGGGTGTCCTAGCCGTATAGTCGGTCATTAGAGGAATTATTTTTTGGTTATGTTTTTATTTTATTTATCAATGTAAATAAACATTTATTTACAAAACATAATTAACTCTTGAAAATATACAGTTAGTGGACCAACAAAGGCATTTAGTGAAAATGTCAGCTAAAACGCTTTTGTATGTAGGTACCTTTTAGAGAATTCTAAATTTTAGCAGAACTGTTACTGAATCTGCCCCTATAAGTGTACTAAGCTTTGAAATAATAATTAGGTATGCTGTGACGAATAATAACTGTGGAGTTATTCTCACGGCTTATTAGTTTGAAATTATTCTGCGTTGGTGCGGTTTGGATTGTTTCAAACTTAAATCAAAATGTTGCCACCAAAGCGATGTTCCCAGCTACCTACCCACTGCTTAATATTCCGTTATTATTTTACATGGCAACTATAATCTAATTATTATGGTGATAAGTGAGATGTCACAGATAAACAATAATACCATAAAGTTTGTCTCCACCGAGTACCTACTTTCGTTTCAAGTACTCCAACGATAATCTTGAAGATGATAATATCTATTAGATATATTATACTATACATACTCGTGTAAACCCCGTCTAGATTTTGAAGATTAAGTCCAGCGTTAACCAATCATGAAAAAATGCACTATCGAATCCAATTCTGATTGTACGAAAACATAGAGTTTGAGATGAACATTTTCTACTTTGGCAGATTTTTATAACTTGCTTCGTCTTTCGAGCATCATTGGATATTCTCGCTAAAGGTTTTGTTCAGGCCGATTCAGGCAGATTTAGTCTATTTAAACTAGATATCTTTGAAAGTTGAATTGAAAACCGCTTGTAACGAAAGTACCGACCTTGCTAGTGTTATAGGCGTAGACTTCAGATCACGAGGTCCAGGGTGTATAATAATGATGGTTTATGTGAAAAATAATCGTATCGGATACTATATTAAAAATGTTTTATTTTCAAATTCAACAGCACTTCATCGCCGTGAAGAGAAAAACGTAGAACTAGAACAAAACAAAACGAGAAGCCATAGTGAAAACTAAATTTTAAATTACTAAGGATCTACTTACCTTCCTACGAAATTGAACACCGGATTCGATTCCAAGTCGGGTCAGAGTTTTTACTTGAAATTTCTACCCAGGGTTGGTATGTCTCAAATTGGACAGGACCTGTTGACTGGAAAAAATTGCCTCAGGCAATATGATCCTTCGGCTATACAAACTTACTGACACCTTTGTATAGAAAAATGTTAATTTAATTATTATCGACACTGGAAATGTGTGCATATCGTACATCTTTTTCATGAAATGGACTGTCATTACACGCAGAATCTATACTCCACAAAACGGAGATGATAAAAATATTCTCAACAAAATGTCTTATAATGTGGGACCCTCGAGAAAAATAATGAATTCCTTTTGAAAATCTATGATATCCAGGTCCAAGAAAAATGTTCGCTTACCTTATAATTGATACCTACAGCTTTTCTCTCTCTTATACTTCAATAGACTGATTCGCATCCGAAAAGTAATCTTTATAAAATGTGAATTCTTGAAAACTGTTTATGAGATTATACTTTTACCTAACTAAAATTCGTGGAAAGAAAAACGTTTTATAATAATTTTCCAGAATAAAAATAAATAATCAAGAATGATAAACAACCCGAAATAAAATAAATACAAAATGATGAAAGCCTTGGAGTTTTTTTCTCTGTAAGCCTGTAACGATTTTATTTTAAAAACACGTGGAGTAATTTTCCAAAATAAACAAGAAACAAATTGCTATTTATTTTAATTAGTAACATGTTTATTTATCGTAGAGGTATTACTTCTGCACAACATTAATACATACCCACAAACTTTTTTTTCAATAGGTCCTTTTAGAAATTCAAACAAGAGAATAATAAAAATTGTTACAAAATAAAGCCCTATTTCGCTTGGTAATCGCATCTAGAGATGGGACTAACGGCTTAAATTCAAAAACGTTATAGCCATTTCGTTAATTGAAAATAACGTTAATATTAAAAGCTGAAAGCTATTTTAAAATATTTGGTATCTGGGATCTTAACTTCTTCCAAAAAAAAAAAAACAAAAAGGTCGTTTCCAAAATTTGGTATCTGGAATCTCTACTTTTCCTAAAAAAAAGGTCGTTTTCAAAATTTGGTATCTGGAATCTCTACTTTTCCTAAAAAAAAAAAAAGGTCGTTTTCAAAATTTGGTATCTGGAATCTCTACTTTTCCTAAAAAAAAAAGGTCGTTTTCAAAATTTGGTATCTGGAGTCTCTACTTTTCCGAAAAAAAAGGTCGTTCCATACGCTCAATTCCATAATATTACCTGACATATACATAATAGGGGTAGGCTATTATTTTCATTCAACTATTATTTATAAATAACGTTTAATATTAATAACGTTAGATACGTTATTTTTATTTAGCTATTATTATTATCAGCTGTCGTTATAATGCCCATCTCTAATCGCATCACGCGTTAACGATTGGATCGATTTCGGTTATCCGAAATTCCTTTTTTTGTTGTGTTTGCTACTATCATGAGAAAGTTCCTATAAAAGTTAGGCGGAACATTTATTTTTAAGATACACCACCTACCTATATGTAGTAGGTACATACTATTCAAATTAGAAAATTGAAGTTGTTTTACTTTTTTTTAAATTTATTATTTTTTAATTCTACCAAGATTGGTACATTTAATTTGTATTTTTTTTACATTCAAACATTGTTATATTTCAAGAAATTTCATTAAAATATTCATCTAGAAAATATAATAACATCGTTCTCGCCCTTTCTTCTTTTAAAAATAATCATCATAATACTTCAAAGAAAAAAAAACTGAAGAGTCCTTTTAAAAATGACAATCGGTTACTTTAAAGAAGATGCGCCAATTAAGAGGGTGGGCCTATCTTTTTTGTTCCTGATAAAAGCAAAATTCACCCCGTTACGAAACATCTTCACTTTGCGGCACAATTTTTTTTCATTTGCAGTAAGGCTAATATGGAAGGTTTTTATTACACATTTTCATAATTTTTTTTTCAAGGATGTTAATAATACTATTCTTGGAAGATATTTTCGAGTAAATTTTATCTAAATATTACCACAAGTAAGAGCATTTAAATAAAATGTAAGTGGGTAGATAATTTTCTAAATTACTCAGTAAATTACTAACGTTTTATTTTTCTATCTTTTATCGTCCTTTAAAATTTTACTTAGCTCTTCTCATTTCCAAAATTATGTAATATAACGGCAATTTTGCCAACAAGGAAATATGTACCTGCCTCTACGTTTTCTCATTAATCAACATCACCTTCTGAAATTAGTAAGTCAATATATTGTTACGGGGCGTGTAGCTATGCAAACAATCTTCATATGCATGAGAGTCGGTGAGAACTCCCCTAAATTCATCGCTATGTTTTATGAATTGACCATTTTTTATGAGTTCAGCGGATGCGAGAAAAAAGGTTTTCAGTGACTGATCTTTGGTTGACGTTTGTGCAAATATCTTCAACACTTTCTGACAATAATTGTCCTCCAACCTTAAGACGGGAGAAATCACCCTCACACCCTTGAGAAAAAAATGAAAAGAGTTAAAATCTGGAATACAATAATGGAAAATGGATAATTATGAAGTAAAGGAACTCTCCCCCTCCCCCTCTCTTTCCTTTTGGAATTCTGGGTTTTGCGTATTTAGAAATTGTGTTACACGTGCTAGAATAATTCTGATTAAATGACAAATTACTAGATGTAGGTTTAATCCTTATTTATGGCTTCATTTCAGACTCTTGAGAGTTTATTTGCCAACTGCCACATCTTTCCTGAGATCATCCTTTAGTCTTGCCCTGTGGCCTTCGTGTGGAGTTCTGTGGTCCTACGTTGTGTTCACTTATTCTTTCCAGTGTCCCCTCCGTTGCCTACCCCATTTATACGACTGCACGTCCTGCGGATGGTTTAACTCTATCACGTGTTTAATGTGTTTTCGGTAATGAGTCTCAATGTCTTCATTTTGGAGCCTTTCAGTCAGTTCTATCCTTATGGCCGCTCATATCCGCAACATGTGACTATGAGTGGCATAATAATACATAGGCTTATTAACAAATTCAATGAGCTAATTTTGAGAAAGTTTTGGTAAACGAAAAGACTTTCCTCAGTATGTTTGAAGCGGATTCTCCATTTCTTCGGACACATTGAGGAGAGCCTGGAGAAATTGGTAGTCCTTGAGTGTTAAAGGCAGAGGAAGAGCGATCACTACAGGGACAGACCATATCAGGGCTGCTACGGTCACATGATATCAACAAAATAAACACTTGTAAAAAACTTAAATTTTGACAACACAATGGTTACCTAATATTTTGTAATAACATGTCGAACACTTGATATTGCGGAATTACACCTAAAACAGCGGTATAATTTTCTTGAAAATATTATTTAGATGTGAAAAAAATAAGCAGAAAATTGTATATTTTTTCGATAAAATATTGAGAGTAGCTTTTTATAACCGGCTACTTAATAACTGATTCCTTCACGCCGGCCGCGACCAAGTGTCTCTTGATAAATAATATCGAAAAGGTGAGACATTTTCCGCCCAACTTTATCCTCATTTTCCGCCTCAAGTTTCTTCCACTTAAAGTAAAATGATCTTCAGACCTTTCTCCATGATGAAATTTGTAATTTTCCTTTTGAATGTCTATTTGATTATAGTAGATACCTTGGTATTTTCTCAAAAAGATTGTATACCTACTTATTATCAAAATTCTTTCTTACGCCATAATGTATGATTTTTGTTCCTCTAGAAATTGTCTGGAATAAACATGGTATAAGTTATTTCAGGTTTTGCGGTCAAAGATTTTTGAATCAATCCTCTTCAAAAAACTTTTTGTCGTAAGCAATAAACCACAGATGTTCTAATTATTTATGATTAAACTTAAGCACGCAGCTTCGTCAATTTTGACGTTATTTAGATAAATTATAGTAGCATGAAACAGTTTTGGGTATTCTCTATAAATATACATTATTATTATGATAGTAAATAAAAAACCAACTTTGCAAATACTACTTATTTCATTCTCATTATTATTACATTCAAATTCACTTAAAATTTTTAGTAAATATTTAATTGATATTATTTATGTATTAGCAAGCGAATAATGGAGAAATAATTTATCACCTATAAGGTGGTGTCTCACTGCACTTGACTATATTATTCTGATCCATTACCACCTCTGGTGACCTCGGGGCTGAGCTCCCGATACGTATCGGTATGGCAAGTGGCGCCTTTAACAACATGACCAAGATTTGGAAAGCGTCGGCATTTAGTGTCGAAATGAAATGTAAACTGTTTGATGCGTGTGTGTTGCCCATTCTCTTATATGGGTGTGAGTCCTGGCACCTGACCAAGGCCCAGGCACAAAAAGTCTCAGCCTTTGAAATGAAGTGCCTAAGGAGAATTCTGGGCGTAAGATGGTACCACCGCATCACGAACGACGCTATACGTCGGCGCACCCAGCGTGGGCCCATCACCTCTACCATTGTGGGGAGGAGATGGACTTGGCTGGGACATGTGTTAAGGATGCCGAATGACAGTTGGCCGAGGAGAACGCTGTTCTTCCTCCCATCAGGGTCCCGAAGACGAGGAAGACCCTCTCACACTGTGTTCCGCTCCTTCGAAGCAGAGCTGAGGGACATGGACATGGTGTGGGAGGAGGTCATAAACATTGCGCAAGATAGAGCGCAATGGAGAGCTCTTGTTGCCTCCCTATGCCCCTGAGTGGGGTGTAAAAGGGAGAATTGTAATTGTATTGTATATTATTCTGAAATGAAAAACCGACGATTGAGTTGCGTCGTATCCAATTTTTATTGAGACTTTTGACATTTCTGTATTCTGAAAATGTTTTATCTAATACATTAGTTTCGTAACTACTGGCAACCGATTAAGTTCTAAGCATGAGCTTATTGCGTTGAGTTGGAACGTGAATTTTAGAATATCAGTCAATGTCTACATACTACTACTCAATAAATCAACACACCAATGGACTACTTATTCAGTTAACAAAATGCCATTCACTTCTATGTATGAACTTTTAGATAGCCGTATTGTAAACAACTTTGATAAAAGCAGGAACAAGTTTTTTTTCTATTCTTTTCACATTCTTGGGATGTATTTGGTATCGATTAAAGAAAGGGATATCAAGAAAAAACAAATCAAACAATGAAATAACATCTATGCACTTAAGCATTATTAACCAATTGTGAAAGTCATTTACAAACTGTTTCGCTTCTAGTTAGATACCATTTCATTTAATTCAAACGCAATATATACTAAATTTAATAATGCTAGGGTTTGAAAGAAGACTAAGTCCAACGGATGTGGATTTAAAACGCCCGTGTTTTACATGCTCACAAAATGTCTCGATTCAGCTGATTTCCGTCTGAATGTCTGGGATGGATGTAAAGTTCAAATTTGGAGTATGTAGGTAGAATGATTTACCGAAGCAGTTTTTCCTGCGGGCGCAGTGTGAGCCCTCGTTACCGGGACAACTTTGATACAGGTTGCTTGTGGAAGTAAAAATTGTAATGTTCGGAGAAACACGAAGGTGGGGCACTCCCTCCCCTACCGCTCCATCCTCCCTCTCCTTCTAATTCTTTGTATTATTTGTTTATTTTATTCTCCGTCTTTGTTCCTCCCGCTGTACATCCTCATTGCTCTCCTGTCTTCCTTATATCCCCAGGCGGCGATTTTCTTACCCGTCTTTCGATGAGAAGCGATGAACCAATTCGAAAAGCAAAAATATTCCTCGTTTCGCATCTTTATACATATTGCATAACGCTTGATAACAAATGGTGTTCTAAAATATTCTCCAATTATTATTTAAAAAATATATATTTAAATGAATTAAAATCAGAATAGAATAATATATTAAACAATAATCGGGGTCTCGAAGACGTGTAAGACCCTCTCATACCGCGTTTGTTTCCTTCGAGGCAGAGCTGAGGGAGTTAGACATGGTGTAGAAGGAGGTCGTAAGCATTGCGCAATGGATAGCGCTTGTTGCCTCCCTATGCCCCTGAGTGGGGTTCAAAGGGAGATTGTATGTGTATTGTCTTTTATATGAAACAAGCGGAAAGCCGGCAATACTTCAACAACTGTTTGACATGATCGACATATTTTTGGTGAGAACAAGTCTTAACAAATATGGTAAAAATAAAGCTAAACGGGTTAAACCATTTCCGCATTTGTATCTTTCAAACGAGACCTGAGCTACGTTAGTAAGATGGTATCAATGTTTGATATAGGTAGGTAGAAAGGTTTTTTATCACTAAATAGTACCATATGGAAGAATTGATATGTTCCGTTTAACGAAACATAATAATTGATCCATCTATAATTTATTGATTCAATACAAAATTTTGAACAAACACTTACATAGCACGGTGATTCTGTGAATATTTTGAAAGGAACTTAACATTTAACTCACTTTCTTTCTTGAAACACTCCTTCGCTGGAAAAGAGCCCGTTGTAGGTACCTACCTACGTAGCGGCCAGGTAGGTACCTAGTTATCAGTGTACTGAAGTATTTGCAGGTAGAATCAAAAACCACCCAATTCCAACCCACTGTTTCTAACTTGGCAGTACTTTCTCTTTTTGTACCGTCTAAAGGTAAACCCACTTTTTACGCGGGCGGTTTCATGTTTGAAACGTAAAGGGGACGGGTGGGGAAGGTGACTAATGTACCGTACATTTTTAGTTACCCGCTTCCTCCATCTCGTTTCGCGCTACCCTTTTTATTTTGCTTTTTACATGAACACTTTATAATTAAATTTCCTAAGTCTACTATTCTGATTGAAAGATAATAGTTTATACTCTTTTCTCAGCTACTTAAGATTGTTTATTTTAGAAGTTTACTAGAACGATAATTCGCTTTAGAAGTATATATACATATTACTAGAACGATGATTCGCTGATTTGTATCAGGATAGAAGGATAACAATAGATAAGGGCAATAATGCGTGGATAAAAGAAAATGTTGGAGAATTCGTGTAGCCAAAAACATACACTTATTTCCTTCTGGTCTCAATTAAAATATGCATTAAAAACATATTTTAATCCTAGACAATTTTGTAATAAAATAAATTTCTGACATATATGGAACAAAAATATATTTTAAAAGATCAACCAAGACTTGAAATCATGTGGTAAGATAAGAATGACAATATGGAACAAAAACTTATTTTAAAAGATCAACCAAGACTTGAAATCATGTGGTAAGATAAGAATGACAATATGGAACGAAAACTTATTTTAAAAGATCAACCAAGACTTGAAATCATGTGGTAAGATAAGAATGACAATATGGAACAAAAACTTATTTAAAAAGATCAACCAAGACTTCATGTGGTAAGATAAGAATGACAATATGGAAGTTTCTAAAACGCTTTTTGAAGTGAAAAGTTAGATTTCCTCAAAAAAATTATACTGAACAGTGAACACCAAAAAGCTGAAAGGCTTATTTGGGGATTGACATAGCAGTTAAACCATGCACACACTAAACAAACAGCTCAAGGGTTTAATATGAGATAACAAGAAGTAGCTGATTTATCAATGATTCTATCTTTAGTACCTACCTATCATAGTTTTTTTTTGTTTTGTTTCAAATTTAATTAAAAAGGATGAAAAGCTTTCTTTAATCGTCAGAGAATCTCTCTATTTATACGTTGGTATATTTAGCTTAAAAAAGCAAATTGGAGCTTAAACCAAACTTTAAGATGTGTGAGAGATTAGTTGATTTATTTGAGCGTAAAGTTGATTCAGTGCAAAGCTAAATAAAATAGTTACAATATTAAAAGTTTGTAAGTTGCCATGTATGTAGGTATATTTAGGCACCAGTGGTTTATTATCACTGTTTTTATAAATAACCTAGGTTTATTTTAGGTAATGTATTGACTTGATTTAGTTATTTACTTGTTTCCGATGGCCATACACCTCCTGCAGAGTTTTGGCCTCCTGAACAATGTTTTTACATGCAGTCCTATCCTGCGCAACGGACTTACACTGATCTCCCACACTCAGCATGTCCAGGTGCCGGGCGACGTTGTCCATCAGCCACTGTCTTGGTCTCCCTGGTGGTCTTCTACCAGTCCAGAACATTCTTTGTAGATTACTCTACCCCGGACCTGGCAACACGCCCGATTCATGCCAATCTTCTAGATCTGATGTCGCTGGTTATATAAAAAATTTAGATACCACTATTTCCCATATCACACATCAACGGCTGGATCAATCTGACTAATTATTTGTCTTTGTTATTGTTGGTTATTTTAAAATAATATCTTGGGTTAGTTGTTAGAGAAAAAGTTAGCTCACACTATGTATGCTAATTTGTATTTGAAAAAAAAAACTTCAATATTTTAATTGTTTTATAATAAAAAAATTTACTTGGATACTGTAAAAGTATAAACAAATCAATGTTGGGAGGAGAAGGTTCACAATATGAAAGAAAAAAAGAAAGATGCATTACAAAACTTAACGTAGGTATTTAACATTTTTTGCGCTTTAGACGATATGAACATTATTTAAATACCGAACACCGAATTGTATTTGGCGTTGTTTGACATAACTACTGTCAGTTTGATACCAGATTGATGCGATGTTCCCTGCGAACATAAATGAAAATAGCGGTCGGTTGGTATTATTATAGATTAATATTATGTTGAAGAGATAATAATTATTCATTCTTATTCGAATTCAATATTCAAAGCTAGTACAAAATAAAATCTGTCGGAAAGCTAGTTGAATATAAAATTGAAAGATGCATTCAAAATAAAATAAATTCAATGGAATGAAAAACTATCGTAATCAAAGTAAGTACGCTATTATCATTTTTATCAATTGAAACCATCGAATGCGGAAATACAGTATGAATTACATAATGAAAGATCGTTGTAACTGATATTTCATGAAAAGCATTGAATAGAAATTCAATATCTATTTAATAATACTTTAATGGCTGAATCACTCGAAAACGAGAGCAGAGTTAAAAAAAAAAGTACTTTATTGAAGTTAAACGAAACTAAAAGGAATTACATGATTTGCCTCATTAGAAACAATGCGCTCACACAGAGAGATTCACTTGGGCACTTACCTCGGAAGATAATTAAAACATTGTAGCTAGATACTTTTTAGTTTATAAGTAGTTTTGAAATCATAATAATATGAAATTCAAACAGTAACTTGCCCCGGGTGATCTATTAGTTATCATAGAATATAAATCAGTTATAAAGAGCAACAAGTTTTCTCCACTTCAAACATTTTCTATAATTCTTTTTAATATTACTTTACTCTAACATGTTTTTGTAAAATTAATTCTTTTATCTATAAATCATCAAATTAAAAAAATAAGTCGCTTTTGAGTGGTTTCTGAGCTATAATTTCATTCCGAATTATATCTCAGCTGTGAGTAGTGGTCTTATTCTATTAAACCTTCCATATAATGACTAGGTATTATTCTGAAATAAAAAACAGACGATTGAGTTGAGGCTTATCCAATTGTTTTTGAGACTTTTGACATTTCTGTATTCTGAAAATATGTTATCCAACACATTAATTGCGTAACCGATTAAGTTCTAAGCATGAGCTTTTATTTGCAATGCAAAAAAGACGATTGATTGCCTCGTATCCAATAGTTGTTACGTCTTTTGACAGTTTTTCCTGTTCTGAGTGCATTTTATCCAACATACATACATTCTCCCTTTAAGGCACCTCGCAAAACAGCAGACCAATCCGCAGCAAACCCGATCCGCACAAAACCGACCTCCTAGCTTGATCGAAGCAATCAAACCAGAAAGCTGGCCCCGGACAAATCAAGCTCGCCGCGAACTACCCCCAAACCAACCAGCAATGCGGGGGCCTAAGCCCCACTCGGGGGCATAGGGAGGCATCAAGAGCTCTCCATTACTTGAAGGCGTCCGAGGCTCATTGTGCCTTTTCTGACCAGTTGAGATTTAAGGACGTGAAGTGGTCAACCTCACGGTCCCGATCTGAATTTTCGATTTCCTGCCTCTTACAGGATGCTCGAAAAATCAGCAAAAAGAGCAGAGGTGCTATTCTTCGCCGGCAACCTCACGCGGCGGTTGGCATTTTATCCAACACAACAATAATTATTGTGTAACTACTGGCTACCAATTGCGTTCTACGGAAAAGCTTTTTTGTTTTTTTTTTCAATTAAATTCATTCATACATTGTCAAGTAGCAAGTGTATGTGCGAGTTGCGCAGTAAAAATTGCAGGTGATAAGTAGTGAGTGTCCACTTCTGTGAAGTGCGAGTTGGCGCGAGTCCAAAGTTGCTCAGCCCATTTCGATATTTTGTTAATTTTCTTATACTGATGTTCGATTTTTAAATGGATCTAACCATTCGAATGTCTTCTACTGTTATTTTGAAGGCTGGCTTAGTGAGATCACTTCACACTAACAACGTTCACCATTAGGTGGTAATGTTAAAGTCTCCGAAACTCCTAATCATGACGATTCTCAACATGTCAAAAAATCTCATGTATAAAGTAGATATTTAATATTTAATGAGATATCGAGATAAATGTTGGAAATTATTGAGAACATGAGATCAAGCAAATATAAAGACTGCGACTGCTGTCATGTCTCATTCATAGCGCCATAATATTAATATATCCATTTTATTAATGTCTCATCTTTATTGCCTACTGGCTTTGTTGGTACACAACGTTCTAATAATTATGTCTAGATTCTTGTGACTATTTTTCAGGACTAGATCTTAACGAATATGTAACAATAATTAATAACTCTAACATTTCATTACTGATGTTCGATTTTTAAATGGAACAAACCACAAACAAGATAAATTAGATAAGGTAAATTACTGAGGACAATACAATATTGAATGTTTATTGATGTGACAGCCGATATGAAAAATAAACCGAAACGGTAATAACATTTCACATGGACAATTCAATACGAGTGTAAGTTATGACCGCAGCCATAAGCTACAAATCACACCGTTGAACTGTTACGCTTTGTGCTTGTTGTTGCTCTGTGTATTGCTCTACTTACTGCTCTGTATCATACAGTATAATATACCACACAGTGACGCTGCAACCTACTGCTTCCCCTATTATGTAGGTATACTGGCAACCCCGAGTTATTGTTCGTTGCTTGTAGGGGAGGCGCTATCAAAAGGACACTTGAGCTCATGAATGGGGCATGTGTCATTAATTATTTCATTTTTGTTTAATTCAATGAATAATAATATTATAATGTAGGTACTACACATAGCCTCTCTTTTCCTTAGAGACGACTTCATTCAATACACAACTACTGTACTAGAATGTTCTGCAATATGCAATATACGTGGGGCGTTTCCATATTTTCCTTTTCACCATCAACATGTTTTCTTTACCCAAAATATAAGGAAATCACTCGTTTTTTAAATCGTTCCATATTTTAGACAACTATTTTTGAATATGGATTTTAGGAGAGCCTATGCGAGGACGAATTCCTTGTTGTCGATTTCTTATTTCAAAGGGTTTTGCAATTTATTCCTTTGCTTTCAACTTCATCTTTCCATACACTCTGTTGCTTGAAGGACCGTTCAAGATTTGGTCTTCCCGAGACATGTGTTTTGGTTTTGTCCTAATGAACCTATTAAAAAAATAAATGTGCGTTTCTGTAAAAAAACAGCAGTAGGTACTTACCAAAAGATTTATAGCAAATATTGATTTTTTAGATTCCAAAATATTGGAAATGTCTTAACCTTAGTTCAAATTACAACAAAAATTTAATAAACAAGAATCCGAATTTGTAAAGGTCTGCGAAGGCGTGATCTACTATGAATGACAAAGATGGAATACATAAATTTTGTCATCAAGGAAACCGGGTCAGAAGCAAATGAAATAGGAGATATTGAATGAGAAACGTCATGTCGGTGGAAGAAGCGAAAAAAGTGTGCTTGGATGGAAAAGAGTGAAGGTCCATTCTCTCTGCCTACCCTTAACGGACAGGTTAAAAAAATTAGAGAATACTTTATTCAAACCTAATAGATAACTTAAGCTCAGTTTTTTGTAAATATGTAAATACTAAAAATACATAACGAGTCATTTTTTGCTCTCTTAACTAAAAGGCAAACATTTTTAATTATTCCTCTAGATAATGGACGAACGTATTTTTGACGTAGGCGTGAATTTTAACACAAATTCAGCGAGGTGGCGACGCTATCACAAATTTAAAATTGACGGCATTGTTGGTCCCTTTCGTGACATTCCTCCCTCGCCTATTAGGGGGGTAGTTATTCGTTTCCGACATCATGGGTGATAACGCCCTCGTGGTACACATTTACACTGCAACCTCAACAATGCATTTTTTCATTATGACTTCCACATACTTACCGCATATTCTCTCATATTGAAATAATAATTTTCACTTTTTTATTCATTCTCTCTGTATTGAATAAAAAAAACTATGATATTGAAAATTATTATAACGATAATTTAAAAAAAAAATAAGAATATACATTTGATTTCATACAACATAGACAAATTTTTAAAAAATATTTAATTATATTTTTCCTATATTAAATGCTATTTGAGTTTTAGATTTTATATAAAGCTTAAAACTCTTACTTCCTGGAGAGACATACCAAAGTGAAACTTTTTTACGTTGTTTGCTTGTTCGTTTCGTTGCACTTTCGTCCAATAAAAATGCTTGACATTCAGATGTCAATGATGTTTTCAATTCAGTAAATTTTAGACAAACCGTATATGTAACAAAACATACTTTGAGATATAACTTAGGAGAAATAAAGCTGTCACTAAATTAAAATCACAATTTTAAGGACTTTATGATGTTATAATGCTTAAATCGGATGTTCTTTCGGACATCTTTTTTACAGCTTATTCCCTACAGAATTTCAAACACAGTTAGTAAAATATAAAAACTGCATTGGTTCAACCCTGCAACTGAAACGGTTAAACATCGCTCCTCCAAAATCTTAACCAAATCACGCCCAGTCACCCCCAAACATATTCTGCAGTCAATGTTAATAAAGTCTTGTTCACCCAAACGCTGTTCGCAGAACATTCCTATACAGCTACGTGTTGATGGTGCATACAATGTTTCAGATTGGCATCATTGAAATTGCATTATGTCTCGTACATGCACCCACCATTGTCGATGAATATCAACATGTTGGTAATATTCATAGACGCTCTGCATGCACATCCTATACAGCGACGCGCTGCGCTTAATTTAACATGAAACGAATTTTTATTCATGACAACATTTTTATTCAATTGCGATACTATCATATCTCACAACATGTCGTTTGAAATATCGTAACAATACAATACAATGCTCCCTGTATGACCCCGTTTAGGGGCATAGGGAGGCAAGAAAAACACTCCACCGCGCTCGATCTTAGGCGGCTTCAATGGCCTCCTCCCACGGCATGTCCAATCCCTCAACTCTGCTTCGAAGGAACGGAACATGGTGTGGGAGGGTCTTTAGCGTCACAAACACTACTCTTCTCGGCCAACTATCATTCGGCAAGACCAACCCCTTTCCATAATAGTAGAAGTGATGGACCTCCGCTGGGTGCCCTGACGCATAAATATGAACCTTCATGAATGCCGTCAAAACGATCATTGCGAGCGCCTTTGTGTTCGCGCTAAAAACCGACTGCCGTGCCGGGCCGTTACATGTAACGCTCGTTGTGTAGTCCACACACAGAATTCGCGTTACATTACACGATACATTAAATTACTCGTTGCACTAGTCTGAACCCGGCTTAACACGTTCATGTCAATTTTATACTGTACATAAGTCATTATACGCATCCGACAAAATGTCTATTCTCACACATTAGTAGGCAGAGTCTTTACCCATCCAATCTTCAACCTTACTAACCAATATTAATTCAAAGTATAGGTACATAATATCTGGCAAAAAATCTATTCGCACGCATACTATAGAGAGTAAGTAGTTCATACAGAATTTTTCATACAACCTGACAATATAATAACATCGTTGAATAGAAACCAAGTCTATCGAAAAATTGTATTTACCCTTTACATAAAGAAAAAGTCCTGCGTATCCCTTCATTCAATTCAAGGCTGCTATAAATATTATTTATCATATAATGTAACATGGCCAGGTATGTAGAACCTTTCCCACAGGTACCCAGTGAAGGCATCGAGAAGTAGACATTCACTCACTGTTTAACGTTCGTTTGAATTGACGTGTATTTGGAAATTATTGTAATAGGTTATTATCGACTATTGGAAATCGAACGTATTATGGAAGGCAGCCTACCCGGAGGCTTTATTGTAATAGGCACCCTCCCGTTTGTGTGATTATTGCCTCCCCATTCCAGCCTTCCGACGTCTCAGCCAGCTCACGAGAATAAAATCTCACCACGGCTAGTAGATGTAATTTCAATAGGAACAAGATAACGGTGGATTCCTTAGCATTAGATCTGGCTCATTTGAACTTGTACTCGTAATTATTACAATTGTTTTTTGTCCAAAGCTTCGGCGTAAACTCATCTTATCGCATTGAATCTCTCTCAGGATCCTTCGATGAAAGGTATATGGAATGGTGTGAGTGACCTTTCCGCTATGTTTCTCTCTCTTTCTACCTTTCTCTTTGATACCAAAAGGTATTTATCTGATTTAATAATTAACATAAAACGTCTGTAACAAAAGAAACGATCATTCTTCTTATTGTAATGACTCAATTTATTTTTAACCTTTGATGCAGGGCCATGTTTTGTTTTATTCTGAAATATTCATTACTATATTACATAGTTCTTCTGACAATGAAATTTAAGCTCAAATGATCGCCATTATCAGCATCAGAAATTTAGGCGACATTTTTCATAAAAAATAATCATATACAAAAAGAATAAAAAGAGTAAAAAGACAGCTTTCAGTCTACAACATAAGAAACAAAAAACAGCGGTTCGAAAATATCACAAGATCAAGATACTACTGAAGAGTTAGTGGAGTAAATTAGCAAAAAGAAAACAATCAATTACTATACACCAAAGAGTTCCATATATAGAGGGGCTAATAGGAAGAAAATTCACTTTAAATTTGTGTCCAGTTTGGTGGGAGGGACGGGAGGTGTGCGGGTGATGTTCCAATTGTGTTTAAATAATGCGCCGAAAACATTCATAATGATGACTTAGAAAATTTTAATTTTCGATATAAATGACTTATACTGCGAATGTAATGGAATTCAACCTTTTTACTTAGTGCATTGTTTATATTTCAGTAGATATTTGTTTACTATAGTAACAAACTGTTTACTAAGCAACAATGTTATTATTATGTTGCTATAGTGTCGATACATTGATATGCAACATGGATAACTGCATTTTTGACAAAACTATTTACCTAATGATGGTATAAAATTTCTGTATTCAAATACACATTCTTGGTGATTTCGGCAAATCCAACATAATAATAAAATGTCTTAATAACACCTTAAGAAAAATAGGGAAAAGTTTGTTAGTATTACAACGTTTAAAATGGGCAACTCTATTCTCTATGCAGATCGAGGTTGATTGATTGATTTTGATTGAGAATTATCGTGGATAAATTCAAGATGAAACTGTATACTCATGACATTGATTAAGAAAATCGTTTGATTGAATATCATTACAAGCACAGAATAAGGATTTTTTTTTTGTTTAATGTTGTAAGAGATTGCAAGAACATTACGGTCAACAGAATACTCAGATTCTGGTAAAAACTGAGAGATATCAATCTTGTAAAATTAAAAGAAGGAAAATATGTAGCACATAAATTTTCATGGGCCTCAAATTTAAACCAGAAAAAAGAGAAATATGAAATACTTGGGCAGAAAATTATACTTAAAACAGAAAAAAGCAAGCCTTGGATCACAGAGTAAAATGATAAAAAAAAACAAAAGGGCATGAGGGTACATGAACAACGATTTCATTAAATTATGACTTGAAGAGTTTTTCCATATCTAATAAGTTTGAAGGAAGATGTATATGAAGATGAGTTAAGGAAAGAATTTTTTTCTGTTACTTTCACTTGTGATTGCTAACCTAAGGGTTACGAGACCTGGATCCCGTTCCATCATCATATTCTCTACTTTGCGTTTTTTTTTTTCAAATTATAGAATCGTTATGTATCAAAATTATGTCGTCTTTTTTCATCCAAAAGAGTTACTTTTTTGGAGTTACCCAATTTGCATATTGAGGTATCGATGTGTCAAATAATATTGAAATATATTGTAGAAAATATTATTAATTATTAAATGAAAAAAACATATAATAAATTGTTTTTAAGGATTAAAAGATACAATATTGTCACTTTTATTATCTTATTGCATAATTGGTGCAGTATCTCATTACACATGAGGGCATTTTGAGCAATTATTATGTAAGCAACACGATGCGGCACCTAGCAACGTCTGTGACAGACTGAATTCATAAAAAATACGCAGCGGTTAACTGCCTCATATTGAGGACAGATAAAATACAAGGCAAGTAAGCCGCTCTATATATGGAACTCTTTGCTATACACAATGTGCCCGTATTTCGATATGAAGTCTGAGCCATCAGTCAGTGTGCGTACGGAATACGTAACTAGTAGAGTGTACCGCACCGCGATCCACTCACTCACCAATATTGTTATTGTAATAATATTTTCTACTTTGGTTTTTAATATTTTTCTTTGATATTTTCCGTTCATATTTTCTCCTTCTTTATTATTTTATATTTCATTTCTTTCCCAGGAGACGTCTCGTTCCGGATTGTCATGCTCTTTGTCAAGATGTCCGTTCAGACTGTAAATGAAGTACACGGTTGATACCAAATAAGATTTTCTATTCAAGAGAGAAAAATATATTTCAAACAAAAAAATATTGATACTTACCTTCTTAGAATAATATCAAATATTTATTCAAAGTTTAATTATGATATTTTTATTTATGACTTATTCAATTAATTTATGTAAAATATTATCATTTTTTCGACTAATCATCATCGTCGTTTTTCCTTACATATTACTGAGGTTCATGACCTGGCACTCTCTCCGCTGCAATGACATCATGTATGGTTGTCCTCCACCTCTCCCGACACATGGCCGTCCGCACTGCTCCAACAACTGTTGTGTTAGTAGCATCCCTGATTTGGTCTGTCCATCAAGTGGGTGCTCTTCCTTTGCCTTAAGATCAATCAACACCACCAAGTACTATCTTTTACTAGGTTCTCTTCATCTCATCCGACAATGTGTCAAAAGAACTGGTGAATCTGCTTAAAAAGATAAAGTGGAAAGTCTGTGTGTTTATGCTTAACTCTCTATCAAAATTGACACGTTGGTTCTTCTGGCCGTCCAGGGGATTCGAAGCAAATGCCTCCAGTACCACGTCACCACCAATACCCACCTATGAAATTGAAGCAAGGGTTGATTCTTCCATAACAAAATCTTGGATGAGAACCAAAATGAAAGCTCTCCGATGTAGAACAGGAAACACGTTTGTACAAGTCTGAAAATATGTTCAAGTTCAAAATAAAAATTTTGTTACCATGTTTTTACCTGATTTCCTGAGCCTCTAAATAAATGAAGTATTTGGTATAAAATAACATTATTAGCCTTTTCTGTGATGAAATATCCTCTTCGATAGTAATAAGGGGGCCTTCTATAGGTACTTACACCTATACAGAAGCGGAATGAAGAAGATGCTAAACCTTTTGATCTCATTCTCTCATTTTCGAAACCATTACAACTTCTAAAAGAAACTGTAGGCGGTCTTAAATATTCAATGCCAAGTGGTGGCCAAATTTTGGGAGACGAACTAATTTTTTTTTTCTTTTTTTCTTTCTATTTGTTCTGTTGTTCTAAATTAAATGCCTTTTTTATATTTCGGTAATCATAGTTCAAAGATGTTAGTTGTATGTATCTCTTTTTTGGTTTCAATCTTATCCTGAAACTGAGCAATTTGAGAAACCCTTAAATTGATGGACAAAAAATGTAAAACCAATGATGTAAAATATTTTTAGATACCAATCAAGTTTTTTTTCCATTTAAAATGAAATTAGGTACATTAAATTGCATTTCGTGGATTCATGTAAAAAAGTATCTAAGGCTATAAATTCTTACCATCATCGATCACTACGCATTTACAGCAGATGGATTACAAATAGGTATATTCCACAAATCACCTTTTTTTCACATATGCATATATGTAAGACTAAAAATTAAAACATAATTTAACAAAAAAGTGTATCATTTTGAGATGTAGTTATATGTTTTAATTAAAAACATTGTCGCATTTTGTACCTATTATTTATTCACCACAAAAACCAATAAAATAATTTAATAGAGGGTGTATAAATGTTTTGTTCAACAATGCGACATGAGAAATAAAACGAGAACAAAAGAGGCATCGTTAAAAGTTTGCCGAGAGATGTGTTGAATATTCAATTGAAGGAATCTAACCGTCACTTTGAACGATTTCTGAGAAGGAAAGGCTTGTACATATAATGGGGAATTTATTATTCCGGTGTAATTAACAGAAGGTTCCTGAATATCTATACCAGGGGCCCAGGGGTAGTACCTAGTAGACATAGCCCATTATAATAATGACTCTTTGGTCAAATGAAAAAAATAACTCAAAATTCAAGTGGGTACCTTTTCTTGATTTCCGTCATATTTAAATTTTGTCCATTTCAAAAGATGGACTTTTTTCTTCATTCACACATAACTCTCAAATTCTTTTCCTTATCCAGTCCCAACCGCTCACTGGATTAAATCATCAGAAAATCTTAATAGAACGCATCTATTGCTTTGCCAATTTGTCTATTCCCTCGAGGGCCTACCTTACTAGTCATGCCAATAGTTCCGATTAAAAAAATGGCAGAATCCAACTTTACATAACTACAGACATAATAAAGCTGAGAATTTGTTCAATATGAGGGCAGGTTTTGGAAGACTGATTAAAGAAGGAAGAATCGATGATTCATGAATGATTTTTGACATATTTCACTATTGATGCCTTTAAAGATAATGTTTTGATGGTTCAAACCCAATAAATCCGATATGGGAGGCAAATTGTTCCTTCTCTATCATATATGCCTAATGATTTTGTTTTGTCTCAGTTGATATAACCTACCATTATTGTCACTGGCCATAGGATAGGCACAGGTGACAATAATGGTAACATCATTAATAGTAATTATTACTGATATACCTACATGATCTTATACTGTCTGATTATGTTGTTTCTTTTGCTTAATAATTTTATTTGCTCTTTAATCTGCTTGTCTGTTTTTTTTCTTCTTCTTTTGGACATAACCTATGTAGGTATTAATAAGTTTGAGACCTATATAGTGGTGAAATGGCATAATATGCCTGTTATACAGCATATTATGCTGTTATGCTGCTAGCTATTTCATTGTGAATCAATAAAATTCATAAATACTTTTTACAGTCAATTACGTATTATAGTTATCGGTTGTTATTGGTTTTCTGTAGTAAGAACCTAAAATAGCTTCGTCGGTGAGTGGAGTTATTCAAGAAAACAGGAGGGGTTGCTTGTATGAGAAATAATAATAGCTCTAAAGTAGATTTACTTAATAAGGAAAGTTAAAAGTTCCCATAATAGCCGTTCCCATAAAAGGAATTATTCTAATTGAGTTCTACTCGAGGGGGAAGTGTTCTCGTGGTCGGAATAAAAACAATGAAATTCAATAAAGTGAATTCTTGATTTGTGGTCGAAAATAATATCATTGTCACTGACGAAAACTTTCTTACAGCGTTTGTAGTCTGTTTGTTCCCCCTTCTCAAAGATTCTTTTGCGAGTGTTTCATAACTGAAAATGTGCGGTACGGTGAGCGAATAATTGTTTGACATGCAATCTGTTGTGTTTTCAGTTTACCTAAGCCAATATCGGATGTGATTGAAGTGAAATTATTTTTTGTGATCAAAAGAACAACATAATAACTATGTATTTGGGCAATTCCATTATCGCGGGTGCAACATTTAGAAGGATATAACGTTCCCCCAGCGCTAAAATAAAAATATTTTTTTAGTAAACTATATTGGAAGACTTACATTTTAACATTATTTATATATATTTTTTACCAAGATTTTTAATTTAACATTTATATAGTCAGAAATAAGGTTCAAAGTGCTATCGCGGGTGCAACGAAATCGGCCCTACCTTTCCGGATCGTAAGTCAAAAACACAAAAGTCTGTTAATTGTGATACGTTTATTAAATTATGCTGTATTATTTAAAAAGGAGATAAACTGATCGATTAAAAAAACATAGTAGCATAATAGAAAATAAAAATAAACCCTGGTTTTTTCACGTTTGAGTAAATCGCGGGTGCAACCATCAAATATCGCGGGTGCAACCCGTCTTATTTTAGTGAATACAAACATCAATAAAAACGTATTTAAGAACAAAAGAAAGATTTCAACCAATTTTAATACTAATTAACACCTTTTTCTGTAGGGTTTGTTAATTATTTATTCTCAATTAATTAAAATACGTCAATATTCAACAAAAATCTATGAACATATTTATTTCCATTAGCCTTTTACTCTGGTGCTTCCAACTTTGCGATAATGTGTTTCTCATATCTCCATCTTCACAACGATTCATATATTTATGGATACTTGTGTCCTTATTCAGAACAAGGTAGATTTTAACGTATTAACTACCCAAAAATTTGATAATTTAGTTAATTAATGTGTGGTTTTAAGAGGTAATTTTGTTTTAAAATATGATTCCACTACGGGCTTACGACAGTCTTCTACTACTATTTCCAACGATATCTTAATGTGATCACTTTACGTAAGAAACTTTTGCCATTTGAGTGGTAAAATTTGTCAAAATCTTCGAATTTCTGAAACATGCCTCTCGCCAGTTTGCAGGGGCATGGGATTTTTGACCACCTAAATGGCGCACATTGTTAACGTAGAATGATCACATTAAGATAGCCTTCTAAACAGCAGTAGAAGACGGTCGTAAGGCCGTAGTCAAGTTTGCAAACGAAATTAGCCCTTAAAGTAAAAAAATAATTAATTTTAAGATAGTGTCAAATCAAATTGTTGGTTTATTGATCTTCATCTTTTTACATATCGATTTGATTCTCGCCAAAATTTTCAAATATTCTTCAGGAACTTGGTCTTTTTTTTCATTATATCTCTCCGTTTTGAATCAAAAGCCTTTTTAAGACAGCGATGGTCTGCAAAAAATTCAGAATTTTCATTCAACTATCGTCTATATCTCTGCGAAGCTGTTGCTCTTTAGCCATTTTATCCGATATCTCTGTAAAAAGCTAAATAATAGCTAAAACGAAATTATATATTTATTTTTAAACATTAACAACATATATTATCATACAAAGTACGCCAGAATAATAAAAAATAGTATAAATCACATAATAAGAGTGTCTAAAAAGAATGGTTTCACCCGCGATTTTAATAACGATCGCGGGTGCAACCAATTTGAGTTGACATTTATTTCAATTCTATTTACACTACACTAATAAAAAGGAATTATTTAAGTTTGTTTGTGGCATTTTCTTACTTTTACAATGTTTCAAAACATAAGTAACTAAATTCTCTGAAAAAAATAAACTTTTGTATCTTTTTCATCGCGGGTGCAACAAGCTAACTCCATTTTATTGCAGTCAACATTGCTCGAAAAATATATACATGTACTTAAATTTTTTGTACATAAGAGTAAATTGATAACTGTCACTACACATATAACCGGTAAAACATAACAAAAAACTCTCAGAAACAGTATTTTCGCGCCAGTTTTTCCAGGTATGATTTTGCAAGGGTATACCAATTTTTCGCAAGGTGATATTTCGAAGCGCGTCTAAACTATAAAAATGAATAAAATTTTGAAAAAAATGTTTTAATGTTAAATTTAGACTTTCTTCTTATCACTGTTGTGAAGAAAACAAAGAAATTCTATGATTTAAAATTTCATTTCGAAAATCGTCTATACTGGAATTGCCCATTTATGACTGACTATTTTGAAATGACTGAATAAAATATGTTGGTGAATACTCCGTGAGCGTTAAGTACACGACACGACATACATCCGACATCCGCGCGCGACAGAGGGGGGGCGTTGATTAAATTACAAAAAGTAGGCTACTAGAATAATAATAATAATCATCTTATAAATTTATACGGCACACTTTACTTAAATTCCCTCATTCCCATAAACAGCGGTACTGCTTACATCTTCCCCAATATCAGCTTGATGTAGGTACATTTTATTTGAAACGCATTTATTTAACGCGTACCATAAAGTAAAATCGTATGATTCACCATGACTACTACAAAGGTCGCTTTGAGCTATTTCAACGCTCTCAAAAAAACGATATGCAAATGCCGAAAATTGGAAAAGGAATCATCGCAGTTTTTCTAATTCATTGAACTCGTAAAACTACGAAAATGAAATCGTTCTGTTCGATTGGTTAAATTTATTGTCGAACGAATTCTTCCATATGTGAGTGAATAGGACGTAATGCGGTACCTAACTCGAAGATAATAAAATGTAATAAAAATAAAGAACCCGTCTGTATCGAATGTCAAAATGTTCGATATTTTTATTTTATTCAAATTTTCAAACTATGGCGCATAAAACTTGTCGCTTTTCAAAACATACAATTTTATTTTTACTTATAAAACGCAGCTTTGTTCAAATATAATATGTAAGTATTATTATTATTATTATCGTATGGCATCAGCCACCCAGAGGTGGCTTCGTCAGAAGACAAGAGATAAAAGAAAAGAAAAGGTTTCACTGCTGCATCCAGGAAACACACTAAAGAGCAACATCCAAGTTATTAAGCCATTGCAAGGCATTAGGAGTGGCATTGTGTATTTCATTGTATGTTCCAGGGAACGCTCTCAGAGGGCAAGTCTCCACGATATGTTGGATGCTCTGTATAGGTTCTCCACAATCACAGGCAGGGGATTCACGCATCTGCCATCTGTGGAGCATCTGACCACATCGGCCATGTCCCGTGCGGATACGATTCAACGCCACCCATTGACGTCTGGGGAGACTGAAGCCAGGCATTGGCAGCCCCACCTCCTGCATCAGGCCCCGAGTATCTCTATTTGAGGCTCGCCATTCCTCCCCCCATTGAAATTGCCCATTGAAGTCTCCCTCCATTAATTGAAAGGCAGTAGCATGGGCCGGCCTCCTGGAGCGGAGTCGGGGGTTAAATGGTATAGGGTCGTCCTGATGCAAAGGCAGTGACTGATTCCGGCTATACTTCGTCCACTCTCTGTTTGTTGCTTCAAGGCGGCGGATGGGTGGTGGTGGTATGTTGCTGAGCACAGGAAGCCATTCAGTCGGAGTGGACCTTACAGCCCCCGTGATCAGCCGCATGGTGTTATTGAGCTCTGCATCCACTTTATGTGTATGGGAGCTATTTGCCCACACGGGAGCGGCGTATTCTGCAGCTGAGTAAACCAAGGCCAGTGCAGAGGTCCTTAATGTAGACGCTGATGCACCCCATGTTGAGCCAGCCAGTTTGTGTATGATGTTATTCCTGGTTTTGATCTTGGCTTTTGTGTTTTCAATGTGCTTTCTGTAGGTTAGTTGCGTGTCAAGGGTTACTCCAAGATACTTTGGTGTTTTGTCCACATCCAAGACTCTTCCGTCAAATTCTACGTGGGGCTGGTGGTTGGCTAGTTTATTACTCAGGTGGAAGCATATGTCACTATAGTTTTTTGTGCATTTGGCTTTAGTCTCCACTGTCGCAGATAAGTTGTTATTATCTTCAGATCCTCAGTCAAAGCGCTCTCGGCGGCACGAAAATCAGTGTGCCGGGCTGCCACTGCTATATCGTCTGCATACATGAACTTGCGACATGCTGTATCCGGGAGGTCGCTCATGTAGAGGTTGAATAAGATTGGTGCCAGAACTGAGCCCTGGGGCAGGCCATTATTCAGTCGTCTTTGGGAGCTACGTGAGTCGCCAAGGTGGACTGTGAAAAGACGGTTGCTCAGCATTTCATTTAGTAGGTGAGTCAAAGTCCTGCATGGTATAACTTGTATGAACTTCGACAACAGGCCCACCCGCCAGACTGTGTCATAGGCAGCCGAGAGGTCGACAAAGACCGTGACTGTCTTTTGCTTGTTCTGGAAACCATTCTCTATATATGTTGTTAACGCTGTGATCTGGTCCACACATCCCCTTTCAGGGCGGAAGCCAGCCTGTTCTATAGGGGTCACACTTTCTATTAGGGGGGCAATTCGGTTGTAGATAAGTCTCTCCAGCAGTTTATAGCAGACGCACAAAAGTGATATTGGTCTGTAGCCCTCAGGTCTGTCCCCTGGCTTTCCGGGCTTTAGAATGGCGATGACTTTGGATTTCTTGAAGAGATTTGGAATCCTGCCAGTGTTTAAGATGTTATTAAACATATTGCGTAGCCATTCTCTTGTACGTTCACCACTGTTTTTTATGAACTCCGGGAAGATCTCATCCACTCCTGCTGCCTTTCCAGGCTTTATTTTTGATATTGCCAAGTCCATCTCCAATCTTGTGAAAGGGGCGGCGTGGGCACTTTGGTTGGGTGAGGCCTTCTTTGCTTGAAGAAACCTTCTTCTAACCGATTTGCTGAACTGTTTATCTGCAGAGGCTCTAGAAGTCTCGACTATGTGGTTCGCTATCCGATTTGGACTGATGTTTTTCCCTTGGTTGGAGGGCTCTCCATCACTTCCCAGGCGACGTAGGAGTCTCCATGCTTTGCGGCTGGAGTGTTGGAAGTTGGTGTTCTCTACTAATTGGGCCCATTTTTCTTTGCGAGATTTATCTATTAAGTCTATCAGGGTATCTGCATCTTGTTGGTTCCGAGATAGTTGGTATCTTGCATACAACTCCTCACATTCAGCTGTCCATCCAGGGATGTATGAGTCACGGTGCCCTCTGGGGATATATTTTTTAGCTGCTCCAATTACAGCGCCCACGAATCGCTCGTAGTTATCTACTGTTGGAGCAAACCATCGGAGAGTGGCGTCTGCACTTTTGTAAGTACAATGCAGTAAATCGTTTCTCTTTTGTTGCATTATCATTCCATGTGCCTCTGTTACTCTTATATCAAAGTAAATTGGAAGATGATACAAAGAAAAGTAGGTTACATAAGAACGGTGTGATTGCAAAAAAAAAACTGAGAAGTATCGAAGAAATCAGTTTTCATGTGTTTGACAGAAACTAGTTCCTAATGCTCATAAGATTATCTACCAAGAGTACCAGCGTGGGGACGCCTAAAATGGGGTTCAAATGTGGAGAAAATGGCGACAGAGAATCACAATCGAGCACGTAGAGCGCCGAGTTCCTCTAATAACCTCAGCAGAAATAGAAATAATACCACGTAAGGAATAGTTCCTAATACCTCGCTTAGGGCTATTCGGGATATTTATCTACTCTTTAACGCGCCACGACGCTATTGGCGCCGAAATAGGGACGCTCTCTCCACACTTAGTGTTGTTAAATATTACTCACTCTCGTTCTGCATCGTTTGTTTTATTTGAGCTACACGCATACGCATTACTTTTATCTTATATGGTAAGATTAAAAAATAATATTCCAATTCCATAAACCTCAATAAATAAGTACCACCAAACACATATAATATACATAATGTGAATACCTACTTATTTTGTATGAATTATATATAGCTGAAGTAAAATGTTGTTGAAAATAATACGTATACCTATTTATATTACGTAAAGTGCAAATCTATTTTCCCAATATCTTTTTCTTGAATTTTTTTCATTCGAATCACTTGAATACACATCTGTTTTAGATTCTAATTAAAATTGACACATATTTTTGTGTATCGAAACGGAAACTCGATACAATGATCGTTATTAAATAATTTATTATTTTTTTAATTATTAAATGCCATCAAGCAGGCAGCTTGGAGCTGATGTGCTTGATATCCTACACTTGTGTCACACTATAAACTGTCAAGTCCATTCTTAAATGCATTGGTGTTCTTCGCAACAACTAGATCGGCAGGCAGCCTGTTCCACTCATCCACAACTCTATTTGTAAGGAAATGTCTACGACGGTATTGAGTAAATCTGCCCTTTACCAACTTCAGACTATGTCAGTAAATCTGACGGAACTTGTTTTAGATCATTTTATCTAACAAACTGGTTTCTTAACCTCAAGTAGAAATTTCGCAGTGAAAAACATTCAAAATATTCCGACTCAACCAGGAATCGTACCCTGGACCTGTCAATCAGAAGTAAGGTTTACAACTTTAAAAATAAGTTTTACGATTCCAATGAAACCGTCCGTTCTTAAATTTACATCATCCATCATTTCACATCCCTTAAAATTAAAATAAAAGTCAAACAAGAGAAACATCCCCTCTGACAAGCTATGTATCAATAGACTTATTTGAAGATTGTATCTGATGGTATCGATTGTTTCCTTTATCTTAATGTGTGCAAACAAGACGTTATAATACTAGGAATGTGAGTGCTCCAATAACAAAGATAAAAGAAAAGTTTTCTGTTGTTTTAGTTTCCAAACGTTTTGTTTGTCCGTCCTCCATACAGTCGGCAAGACGTTTTATCACATGTTCAACGAAAATGTTCTTATAAATTATATTAATATTTTACACAAAAAAAAAAAGAATTTGTACCTTCAAAACCAACGAGATTTATACTAGAGATGCAATCGGGTCTAAAAATGGCATACAAAAAAGGGAGTCACCACGTAGAATGAGCCACGCTTAGTGTTTTAGTCTTTGACAACAGCTCTAGCGTTCATGACAGTTCTTCCCGCGCTTACGGTTTTAATTTTTTTGGTTTCCATTTGCGTAAAAAATATTTTCATAATGGCGCTCATAATATGGCTGAAACATTAGGCCACGTAAACACTTTAGACCTGGTAGGTATATTATTTTCGACGGACCTCCAAAAACTTCGACAATTGCATAATTTTTCGAAATTCAACTTCAAGTTTACTCGTGATCCTATTTTAAAAATACAAATCGTATGGAATTGCATATTATGTAGTTGTTCAAAACGTTGACATGGTCTTTAATGACATCGACTGTAAAAACTTTAGTGCCAAATTGATCTTCGTTATGCTTGTTGCCCATCACCAAAATACTCTCAACTTCTTACCCTTAATTCTTTACAAAGTTTCTTCATCACTATTCCGTATTATTATTATTATTATTTCTGTTGCAGTAAAGGATGTAGCTGGAATGTTCAATTTTATCTACCGCTTTCGAGTTTTTCTATTCAGTCTGATTTAATTTTGAGAAAGTTTTGCTTTACTCGTGGGCATTTGCTATAGGTACCTACCCCAATGTTATACAAAGAATCGACCCGGATAACAGAACTGATTCAACAAAACTTTAACTTAAAAAATAATGAAGCTATTTGAGAAAACCTCAAAACTACAAGATGATATCTTTGAAAATATTTTTTATTCATAGTTATTATATAATTTTCCTTTCCTGCTTTCGCATGTGGATATACATAAACATAAAGTTATTATCTGTTTGTGGAGAGAAAGACTTAAAAATTATACGATTTTGTAGGCTTATTGCGCAAATAAAGGCGGATCAAAACCCACTTATCACACACCCATCTTTTCGACTGATCATTCCAACGTGCTTCGAAAGGCACGTGAGTTTGATTTTCGAATAAATGAGTGAGTATATCTTCCCTATCTGCATAAATATTAGGTACCTATAGTTTAAATAATGAGCACAAATATTAAGCATCCTGTAAGAGGCAGGAAATCGAAAAATCAGATCGGGACCCTGGACGCAATGGTTGCCTCCCGATGCCCGTGAGGGGCGTTTGAAGGGCGAATAGAATATAAAAGATTAAATATCAGAAATCTGCATAATATGAACTATATGATTTTTGCAAATAAAGAAACCAAGGATGTATCTAATGCATCACATAACTATTTTTACGAATTTTTCATAATAAATATGCACATTGGTGTTTTTAAAAACAACCCGTGAGACTAGTTTTTGTTTACGTCTTTTACGATTTTTTGGAAAAGGTTTAGATTTAATCATTATTATAGGTAAAATAATTTTTATAAGTATGTATTTTTTAAGATAAAATCTCTGAAGAGGTTCTTGTAAAACGAAAACAGAATACAGAATAGTCATATTCATTTTTTCCCTGCCTATGTTGATAACATGTCTCAAAACAAAACTCTGATTTTATGAGAAAAAATATACGATTGTTCTATTCTTTTGTTGTTTCGTGATAATTTGTGACAAAGTTGTTGCCCGAGGCTAAAGAAAACCAACACATGAGCCTCTCTTCGTATGAAGGCACATCAAAGAAAAACAATGAAGCAAATTACATTCTTATTTAGTTTTTTTTTTCTTGAAACTCTTTCTCTTGCTGTCGTAGTCTTTGCCTTATATCTATATATTAATACGTGGATATAAGGAAAACCTTTGTGACTATTTTTGCGGAAAATGCGCAGACGGAGGAGTATGAAATTTCGCACAATTATAGTTTGTATAGAGGAGGGGTGGCAAAGGCTAATATTTTCTTAAAATGCATAAAAATAGATTAAATCAATTAAAAAAAACATTACACACCCTACTGTAATGTTATGTGTATTTGATACTCACACACACTTCCACAGTCTACTTATAAAGATAGCGGTATATTCAAACTCATTTCGTCAAATTGAGAATAGATTAATATTGTTTTTTAGAATAATAATAGAAAAAACTTTATCCATAGTATCAACATTTTTAATTTGACATATCCATGTCATTGTTTTGGAAAAAAAAATTGTAAAATAGTGCTCGCTCAGTCTAATGTTCAAACTTATAATCTAAATTAGTTATTGTCGAAATTCGAGCACTGGTCGACCACTAGTCCAAATAATTATACAGCATGTTTTTTTGCGTATGTTTAAGGGTGCGCTTACACCAAACAAACATAGATCCAGTAGGCCTAGACAAAATGCATTAGGCGATCGACTACAAACGAATTCTTCGACAATCTAGAGTAGGAAGAAAATTAACTGTCCACTTTTTATATTTTTATACAAGTGTGTTTGTTTGGTTTAAATTATTGTATGTTTCAGTGCACAGTTAATTTTTTCGCACTATACATTAGCGAAATCCTCGTTTGTAGTCGAACGCCAATTTGAATTTGTCTACGGGGGCAGAGCTAGAAATAAAGTACCTATATTATCTTGATCGTTTTTATGGTCACCATGAGACAATAACGAGAAAAAACTAGAACTCTGTCGCGCTTAAGCTGTCATCGCTTATTAATTAGTTCTTGCTCGTTGGTGTCGTCTAATATCAACGATAAAAGAAAGTATGCTCTATTTCAAGCCCCGGATCTATATGTTTGTTTGGTGTAAACGCACACTAAGACAAAAAAATAAAAGCGTAACACATGCGCATTCTTGGTCAAAGTATTTTTAATATAGATTTTTAACTAAATACATAATAATATATTTTTCTTTATTTTATTTTAATTCTTGAGTCGGTAATTATAAACGGGACATTTGTTTAGAATTAAGATTGAAGAGAGATTTTCGCAATATAAATGCGCATCCTAGGTAGTAACCTAATCTTTCTCCATTCAACCTAATCAAAATAATATAATCTGTTAGAAATTATATCATATCCGTAGAAGATATTTAGAATCAAGCGGATCTTCGTCGGGTCAGATGACAGTTTTGATTCGAGACTGAAAATTTTAAGCATCGTACTCACTTGCGCCACGAACGTGTGACGTTGCATGAATTCAATCGAAAGGTGAAGTGAATTCGTGATTATATAAAGCGAACGCGAGAGGAACACATGCATCCTTTTGATAAAATTGATATAACGATACACGTTTGCGGCGCAAGTGAGTACCGAGCTTAAGATGGTAAAGCTATGGTAAAAAAATTTAATCAGTAAGTACATCAATACAAACACTAAAATGCCTTTCCATCGAAACACTAAACTTTTTTATGATTATTTGATAATGTCTTGATGAATTCTCTTGTATCAAGCCTTGCCCTTGATGGATATTGATGAATTCTCTTGTATCAAGCCTTGCCCTTGATGGATATTGATGAATTCTCTTGTATGAAACCTTGCCCTTGATTGCCTTTGTCATTGAGATATATTTCGACGGCTTAAAGTAGGATTTACTTGATTGGTAGGACACAATAGCAATGACTTGCTGATTTTTTTTTTATATTGTAAGTAGGTAGATATACTTTCACGGACGAAAAAGACTTACACATACAAATTAACAATGACTTTTTAAGTCTACCAACAAAACCATTATAATGCTATGCGAAATTCATTAATTTTGGGATACATTTCCGCAGCTACGAACAGGTACGAAGACAGTTAAGTACAAGGAACTTACGAGCACATCATTAAAAATTACATGTTCTTACATAAGTATATTACTTATGTTATGACTTAACAACTCACAACATTGATGACTTGAAAATTTTTCTTTATTATATTTTTTTCAAAAATGATGTAATAACGTATATGTTAATTAAAAGTGCCAATATAACTTATGTTATTAAACAAAAATGATTTCGTTAATTTAAAAATAAAAGCTTATAATCACTCACCACTAGAAAAAACAATTCGATAACTCAATGATTTTAAGAGAGAGAAAATACAGCAAAAACAAGAAACTAGTTTTCGGTGTCAAGTGCCAAAAACTGCAAACTTCTGTAAAAGAAAAAAAAGACCTTTAATCTCATTCATGTTTATTAAAAAAGTTCTTTCTCCAGCTATGATATATTCCGAAATAAACGCTTCAGTATAAAAAATATATAAAATCATAATAAAACGGGAGTCTATCTACCTACACAGATCCCCAGTATTGGTGATTTTTTTTCGTACATAAAGATATTATGTACTTTGTTCATAGATATTTTCCGATCATTGGATATCGATTACTTCTATTTCTTTTTGGATTGGCAAAATATTTTCCCCTACAGCCAGGGCTGAAAACAAACTGACGTAATATTTTTTTCCTTACGTGTTCGTTTCTTTTGATGACCATTAAAATGGAGGTTTATAAAAAAATGGATTAGACATAAACGATTTGATCTGGGGTCGATTTATTTATTTTATATTTTTTTCACAATGTAAAAACAGAACACTGATTATACTTATCATTTGTATTCAAATTATACCTTTGAACCAAATTATCTTTTTAATTCAAGGAGATTTTTAGCAATCCCGATGAAGTAGTTGGTAGCCTGGCGGTTCCAACGTAGGCTTTCGTATTGTATTGTGCGAAGGGCGTGGGTTCGATTCCAGGTTCCGACCATCTTCCTCTTTCACAACAAAAGCTAGTTTCTTACTGTGAAAGAGTCAAAAAGTTTTTTTATATTTCCTTGGGTGAGTGGTCACAGAATAATAATGTCATTATGATATTTAGATTTTGGTTGATGAGCATTAAGGGTAGGTCTATATAGAATCCGGGTTTGCGAAAAAATGGTATTAATAAGGATTTATACAAGTAGTACTTTTCCTATTTAAGCATGTATTTTATTTTTTTTTTTTTTCATAAATAGGTACCTACTACAAAAAATACACTTGAAACTGAAAAACATACATTATAATTTAATTACATATGCATGATAAAATTCTGTACAAACGTTACTGACATTTTACAATATTGAAATATCTGTGGATATTTTTGATAAAAACAGTAACATTTTACAACCAGTTTTCTAGTAGAGATGATTTCAAACACAATCGGTCGACATTGAAATCGGGATCGATTTTCAAGATTAGTCCTTCTGGATGCGTTTATCTGACGGTTATATACCTACTTCACTTTATCAAGTTTTCACCTCTTTCGATGTTGATTTTAAATTCAGCATCATATCAACAAATTAGTAGAGTAGGTCAGGAACAAAATAAATAAGCCAATCATCATCGAAAAATTATGAAATCTTAAATTAAACCTTAACGTTTATTTAGTTACTGCTCACTCTCGGGAACTTTTTTGCCCTATTTATATAAATATACTCAGCCACACACGATGAATAGGACAAAATATACATAATGTTGTTTTCCAAAAACATAGTCACCCCACAACACTCCAAATCCCAGCCCTGCTTTATATTCCGTGTTGTTTTTCTATTACTTAATGCTCCTCTTGTTTTGGATTATAAAAAAAAACACATCACAACACAAAATAGCAAAACAAATTAAATGTCATGAAAGAAATGTTAGCTCTATATTGAAAATATATTATTTGTCAGAATCGTTTATCCTTTATGCGCACCAACCTAGGTAGGTACTTGGTTGTGTTTTTTTATCCTATCCTCTTCTCCCCAAACTCGTTCCCCGTATTTATCAAGGACGCTATTTGTATATATTTACCGAATATTGGCTATTCTACCCCCGGTTTCTCCTAAAAACAAACAAATGACCGTTCTGACACATTAGTTCAATCAAATAAAACATATAGTTCTGCTGTATAAGCAAAAAGGTAGATACTTAGTAGTCAGCTAAATATTCAGTCCGTTTTTGTTCATGGGAGGAAAATACAAAAGAAAATCTATGTCGTTCTCTCAAGAATTCAATTTTTCCCCTATCGATCAACTGACCTCCCATATTATTAAGGGTTAATTAATCTTCGTTTTATAGCATTTTATGTCCCCTTTCTCTATTTTCGTACCATTAAACTTAAACTGCGTCGAATAAAAAACAACTATCAATCTGATATGATTTCATTCGTAAGTTCAAAATGTGCAATTGTGTAAATAACGTAGTCCTACATTAATTTCTAATCCAATTTTGAATCTTAAATATCGGAAAAATACTGATGGCTGTGTATATTATATTATTCATCGAGACTTCATTTTATAGCACCCCACATACTTAAGTACTCAAAGATGCCGCAGGTCCTTAAATTAACGCTTTATTTTAGAACAAACTTTAGCTAATTTATAACTATTTTTTTTTAAATCCAATCCAAATCCCTTCACGCCCCACCTAGGGCCATAGGGAGGCAACAAGAGTTCTCCATTGCGCTCGATCTTGCTCAATGTTTATGACCTCCTCTCCTACCATGTCCGAATTCCTCAGCTCTGCTTCGTAGGAGCGGAACACAGCATGAGAGGGTCTTCCTCATCTTCGAGACTGATGGGAGGAATAACTATTTTTTTAAAACCTTTCGATTTAAAACTTAAAAAATATGTACAATTCTTATAGATACTTTTGTAGGTACATAACTGTACCTGCGCAAATTGAGTATTGGCGAGCACCTGTATGTATTGCACCTATTTTTATTTATTTATTTTATTAATTTTATAAAGTTATATAAAAATCTTTTTATATATCTTATAACAATTGTCGGCACAACCCGCTCAGATTGTTGTATTAGATGTTTTTTTTTTTGATATTGATGTGTTTGTCTCTCATTGCTCAGCGCAAAGGGTTTGTACCTGTTATGCTGAGTAATGATTTTTTGATTGTATAAAAATAAATAAATAAATAAGTTGCGGAATATGTGAATATTAGTCTTTATAAAAACTTGAATTTGATTCATTTACCTGAAATGATTTAAAAAAAACGGTACATCGTATAATGCCTCTTCAGAAAACAATTCAATTTAGTTCGAACAAATTTTTTTCATGAATAGGTACTCCCGCTGTGGCAAAATTAATTAATCGTTAGATAAATTGACTATTGTTTTGTATGAAAACAAAATTTTATTGTGTTGTTTTTAAAAAAGTTCAGCGTTACAAAAAATTCAAGCCCCTTCTACTTAAAATATGGAAGTAGGCAGTACCTCCTACCTGCATAATGTGCGTACGGATAGAAATGATCCCATTAAATTTTGGATGATATCACTACGTACATGATATGGATTATAACCCTATTATTATGTTATATACATACCGCAAAATCCTCCTACCCTTTCACGTCGCGATCCCACATCTACCTGGGCCTGCTATAATTTGTCAGCTATGATATTATTAACCCTTCCATTGTGTTCATCGGCGCTCAACTTCAAGTGTCCTACAAGCTGCAACGGATATAAAATCAAAGCAGAAACATTACAAGCATCGATTGCGATGACATCTACAGAATCACCTTTATAAGACTAACTTTGAAGTGTTTGTAACGCTGAAAAAGACTGCCACTTATCTTTTGAAGAAGGGTACAAGTGATTTTAAACCTTTTTTTTTTTTCAGAAATAATTATCCTTTTGCCGCGACCTAAAAATACGACTTTATAAGACTGGAGGTTGGCACACGCCCTTATTACGATAGAACACGCTTATATGAAATACGTTTCACAATAATCTACGCATTATCTTATAATATAGAAGAAAGTCGGGTTTGTGCGAACACTCATAACTCGAGATCGGCTGAACAATCTTTTATGATGCTTGGTTTATTGGATTCTTCTCCGCTCCGGATAACAAAATAACTATTAAAAAGTTGGAAAATGCATAAGCATTAATAAAAATGTAATATTAAAATTAGTATGGAACGGATTTCCTACGACGTCAAAGCCATCTGTGAAAAAATCCACACCAACAAAAATTGTAGTTACTTGACAACCATTGACATTAAAAATATTGGTACGCAGTTTTTTTATGGATTTTTTTTCATTCCATTTAAACGTATTTTTGTATAAAAATTACAAATTTGAAATCAATAGGTACTCATAGTAAGGAATTACTACAGGACAACGTCTGTCGGGAAAGCTAGTAGGTAATATAATATTATATCCAATAATGATATTGTAAAACGTTTCAAATTATAATACAGGTAGCTAATAATAATAATATTAATCGGTCGGGTTTAAGCAGGTTTTAAGTTAAAACATCCGCATATCTACGCTAAAAGAGAAAATATATTACACCCTGTATTATATTTTAACTTGTATGGCCGCACAAAGCTGCTTTATTAGTTAAAATAATCACAATCACAATTTAAGAGTAGGAACCGGACATTAATGGTCGGATTTTAAACGGATAACCAAAACAAATAATGAAGGCTTTCTTTGATAAAAAGGTGGGCTGTAAATCTTACCACCTAACCATTCGATGCCCCATTACCTAAATGTAAGGTGTTAAATGAAATGTGATCGCTTTGAGTCGGATAATTGGAATTGCAATAAATTATAATAATGTAAAATAGAAATATAGGGGTTTGGATGTCCTTTGAAAATGACGGTAATTTGAATCTGAAACATTCAACCTTTGATCTTACCTTTTTTTGTTTATTGATATCTTATCAAGTTCTTTAATGAGTCGTTGAAGCAGAGAAGATGAGATGTTCTCAACGCGCATGTTCTTTCTCAGTCTTTCTCAAAGAGATTGTATCAATTATCTGGAACTCTTTCGAATACATTTTTTTAAGGATTTCTTAAAATATTGCTTTTATAATATTTATTGATATGCACGATGACAAAAAATCATCCATTCTCAGATAAAGAATCCATTTTTTAGAATATGGCCAGTTTTTACTATTTTATATAATTACTCGAAGCAAAACCTGTCGGACAACAGGCATAGAAGTGATTCATTAATTATTTTCCAATAAATCAGATACATATATCCTTTTTTAAAAGGTATCGATTTTATTTCTCTTATCACATTGGGTACTGCGAAAATTTCTTACCGTAGCAACAGTTGTAAGTCGGAACCTCTCATTAAGTATACCATATTTTGTCAAAATAAGTACCTACCTAGTATTTCCTGCGTGTACTGTCATTGGAAAAAAATATCGTCTTTTAGACGAAATAATAATATAAGTATTACAATTATTTTTTTCCCGTAAGAGGATTGGTTTTATTTGAAAAATATTTCGCGTATATAGAGTTAAACTGAAAATACTGAGGTACGGACGAACTTGCCAATTATAATATCAGATCATATCGTACGTCTGGAATTAATAATTATTCACAGTGTATGGATGACCAATTCAGCCTTACCAGATGTGATTACTTTTACGTGGATATTGCAAACCGCTTTTAAACTTATATACAGCCTTTTGTTACACATACCTGTACACTAATTTTATATTTAGGGGCTAACTCTATATATAGCTTATCCATTCATGTAATTATTGACATACGGTATATATCTGCAAACCCAAAAATTGTTAAAATTTGTTTTACATATTTTTGTATATAAAGTGAGTGTGACAAGTGTAGGTACATAACTACCTAATAAAATATCGTGAAAAGCTTTTTATATACATATACGTAAACCATTCAAAACAGTATTGAAAGACGGTCAAGTTGGTAGTGGTTCAAAGTTGTAAAAAAGTTGAACAAATTGTATACACTTATCGATTTAATGTAGCTTTGCATAAATATGTAGTTACAAATATTTTAATCTAGGTTTAAGTATTAATGTCGTGTAAGCAAAAACGTAAACTGTAATACCGACTGATGGCAAGAAAAACCGCAAATAATCTAATATTATTTATTTTAATAAGGTATGTAATTAGTCATCATGTCGTTTGGCATCCTTAACATGTAACAAATGAACTTATTTGAAAGAAACAAAGTATTATTTACTTTTTCCACAATATTTATTAAGCTAACCGGTTTTCGAAGACCGAACGTCTTCTTAACTCTACTAGCCTGACGAAAAAGACGTTCGGTCTTCGAAAACCGGTTAGCTTAATAAATATTGTGGAAAAAAACTAAATATTTTGTTTCTTTCAAATACGTTCGAAGTGTGTTCCACCAAGTATAGCTACGGTCGAAAGGATAAAAATCATGTAACAAAAAATATCCCTCTCGACGATGAAATGAAAAAGTTTAGTAACATATTATACTTCCATGTTTTTTTTTTTAATGCTAATTATTTTCAATTTTGTTTCTCAAAATGTTGTTAAACGAACTTTTCTTCCAAATAAACCTGTTGACAAGGCTTGTAAAAGCCTTAACAGGACTTGTATTGTTTTTTTTTATTATTTTAACAAATAAAGAGTAGGTACCTACCTATTATTAAAAAAAAACAATTTTGGTCCTAGGCTAGATCAAGGGTGTCATTCCAATCCAAGCCGTAACCTAGAGGTCTCTAACCTAACCTAACCATTAAAGCCTTCTTTACTCTAGTGACTCGGGGGACCGACCGACCAAGCTCAGCCTATGGTTCATGATTTCCGTTGTCACATGAGGTTTATTTGACAGTTGACGAGTATATCGTTGAATATGTACCAAAAAAAAACCCTTCTACTAATTTTCAAACAAGTTACGAGTGGTAATTTAAGAGTATAAAATTATTCTTTGATGTTCCTATTTTTTACAACCTGACAATGTACATACCTACGTAGGTAGTTGTTATAATTATTTTGATGAAAAAATTCCGTTTTTGTTTATTTTATCCCGGATATATTACATATTATAATCGTAGAGAAATTTTTAATGAGCAAATAATAACAGCTACACTGTATGTAACATCATCCCTTTGTTGTAATTAATCCGAAACCTCTCATTAACCAATCAACTTTAATTAATTACTTGATTAACTTTTCCACCTGTTGGGGGTTGGAGGGGTAGTTCCTTCTGGCGGTGCTTACCGAGCTATCTATCAACCATAAGTTAGGTATATGTCCAAAAAATATATTGTACCTACCATAATTTAAATTAATAGATAGGTATGTTAGGGAGTAATGTGTTAACAAAATGAAATGGCTTGATTATTGAATTTTATCCCTCAGCAATGACGAAAAAATTGAAGAAGACGAAATTGTAGTCGCAATTTGAATTTGAGTGAGTTAATAGTTGTTCACTTATAAGTTTTTGCTTAATTGCAGCAGCATTTCCAAGTACTTACCTACCGAACTTACCTACTGAAATAAACTAATCAACTACCTTTTATAAAAGTAGTTTTTTACAAACTTGGCATTCGAATGGCTTTTAGCATGTGGGTGAGTGTTTAAATTATTTAATTGATTAAACTTTTTATTGCAATTATTGCATCCGTATGGCTTTTCTCCGCTATGAGTTCGCATGTGAATCTTTGAATTACTCGACTCGTTAAAGTTTCCTGATTTGGTAAACTTTACAATGCAAACTTTGCTTTCTTATGGCTCAATTCGCATGTTAGACTTTAAATAACCTGTCAAATTGTTTTTCTCCACATAAGTCGGAATTTTCCTTGAATCACCCCACACGAAATATTTTTAGTGCATTAATTTTGAAAAAAGATATCGATGTTCGTTGCTTTAACAATGATAACAATCATTGGTATCCGCGCGAAATATTACATCGACTATATTTAAATTGTTAAACTAGATCAAAGGTGCAACTGTTGCCACGAGAAGAAATGGTAAAGAAACAATTGGTATCCTTGTATGGACGATTTAACCGATTTCTATGATAGTTAAACAATAAAATGACCCTTTTACTAAGCCTGTCGTCCGACAGGTTTTGCTGCTAGTAAATAAATCAATTATTAATAACGAGAATGGTACCTATCTGTTGAAAAGCTATGAGAACAATATAGCAACTCAATTTGGTATGTAACAAAATATTTAAAAAAAGGAACACATTTACTTTCTCTATGCTTCCAACTGAAGTTTGAATGTATATTTCAAAAAGTGTTCTAACCAATTGGTATTAAGAGTCAATTGTAGGTACGTCACAAAGTTGACTAGATAAGGTTCAGCTCAGCGCGAGTAGGTTGCCATGGCGACGGGATGAAATGACAACATGGCGCCTACAAGTCTGTGTAGATACGGTGACAGCAATACAATACAACAATCTCTATTCAAAAACCATCTGTATACTCATCTCGCTCTAACATAACACAAATCCTATACTCTGTCCTCGTCTCGCACAATATGTAAATGAATACTGAATAATGTCACAAATTCGCTGTATAGTGTGATTTTTAACTCTTTTATGGAATATTTTTTTTATGAAAACTAGGTACCTTTTCATTTAATTTTTTTTTTAATATTCAAATGAGTCCTTCAACACGAAATCGAGTGATTTTGGAATTTAATAATCAAATGCCTACTATGTACAATATAATGTGTATGACGATATGCTTTATTTCTTTATGAAAAAAGACGTTCGAAATACAACGCGGACGATACATTATACTTTTAAATGTCTCGAGGCGAAATAATTATTTTGAAGATATATTTTTGACTTTTCGATTACTTACTCAGTTTTTTATACGAAGATTCCTTCCTTTAAACCAGAGCTTGGAAATTTGGAAAAAGTGTGTGAAGAGAACATAAAGCAGTGTTCTTATTGCTTCTCTCTGCCTCTAACTGGAGTCACTAAGAGAATTGAATGAATATTTTTAAAATGATTTCGTGTTGTAAAAAAGAGTAGGTATATGGTCATACCGGATTTCGACCCTTTGTAAGGCAATACGGAAATGTCTTTCCTTAAAAATTTACATTCAAATCGCATATTTCCAAAATCAATTTCAAATCATCTTTAGATATAGAACATTTTTTTGTTTTATTTTGATTCCATTTGCGATTCCATTCGATTCGATTTCTAATTTGTATTTTTTTCGACCGAACCGAATAAAACCGCATACGTGTGAACTATTCCTAACGGTTTGGTTCTCTTCGTAGGAATATTTTTCAAAATAATGCTCTCTCTCTATCTCTCTCTCTCTCGTCCCTTTCCTCTGCCAAACATTATTTCGGGTGATAAATTATTATAAACGCGGGCCAATGTCCGAAATAGTCCATACACCCCTTTATCTGTTCGGCTCCTGCAATGAAATCTTTTTGACATTACATTCGATAATTCTTTTTGTTTCGTACGATTTATATGACATGTTTTTTTAACACTTTGTTTTTATTTTACGTTAATCTATTGTTTTATCTTTTCTATGACCTTTTGATAACTTTAACATTTTGATGACGTCATACGTTCTGGATTATCTACTCAATCCAACTCGTTAAAAATTCAGGAGTGCAAAACTGGCAAAGAAGGAGTTAAAATTAAGTTTATCAAAGTTTCCAATTTATGAAACGTTTCCGTTAAACGGGTACAGGTTTCCAACTCCGAGTAAAAATTCTGGTTAAAGTTAGCACAAGAAATGTGAGTCAACTTCATATTCATTTTTCGACAAAACTAACAGTAATTAACATAATAATATGAAGAATCTTCCTATTAACAAAATAAGACCAATCCTCATTACCAAACTCATAATAATTATTATTATTAGTTCTTTTTCATAAAAACAGGAAATACCAAGTAAGTATACAGAACAGTCCGTTAGTGTAGTTCTGTTTTATAATAACGGGAAATACATAGTACAGAAGAGTCCGTTGGTGTAATTCTGTTTCATAAAAATGGGAAATAGTATAGAAGAGTCCGTTAGTGTAGTTCTGTTTTATAATAACGGGAAATACATAGTACAGAAGAGTCCGTTGGTGTAATTCTGTTTCATAAAAATGGGAAATATTTATTTATTTATTTATTTCTCCATCCATAGGCCCTTGCAGGCACTTGGTGGCGTCATTATTACATATAACAAATATTAATTTTCAATAGTCAAGGAATTCAATATAGACAATAATAATATAATAGAAGACAAAAATAAAATGTGAAATACCTATGATTTGCAGTGCCGGTTGATGTAAAGAGTCAACCGGCACATTGTCCTTGACATGTTGTATTTTTATTATCAATTTAAATTTTTTTGAAATATAATAATAAGTAGATACCTAGTAACAAGTTGATAGTCTATGCTAAACGCTGCTGTTAGCCTCATTTAGCATATCGTCAGTGGAGTAAAATGATTATTCGACAAGGTACGACTTCACTCGTTTCTCAAACTCGGAACCAGCCAGATTTCGGATGTCGGCCGGGAGCACATTGAACAGTCGGACGCTCTGACAGATATAGCTTTTAGATGTTTTTGTCAGTCTATATTTGACGGGTCTGATGTCGTGTTTGCGTCTTGTCTCGTATCTGTGTGCATCGCCATTTAGTATAGAAGATAGTATAGAAGAGTCCGTTAGTGTAGTTCTGTTTTATAATAACGGGAAATACATAGTACAGAAGAGTCCGTTGGTGTAATTCTGTTTCATAAAAATGGGAAATAGTATAGAAGAGTCCGTTAGTATAGTTCTGTTTTATAATAACGGGAAATACATAGTTCAAAAGAGTCCGTTGGTGTAATTCTGTTTCATAAAAATGGGAAATAGTATAGAAGAGTCCGTTAGTATAGTTCTGTTTTATAATAACGGGAAATACATAGTTCAAAAGAGTCCGTTGGTGTAATTCTGTTTCATAAAAATGGGAAATAGTATAGAAGAGTCCGTTAGTATAGTTCTGTTTTATAATAACGGGAAATACATAGTTCAAAAGAGTCCGTTGGTGTAATTCTGTTTCATAAAAATGGGAAATAGTATAGAAGAGTCCGTTAGTATAGTTCTGTTTTATAATAACGGGAAATACATAGTACAGAAGAGTCCGTTGGTGTAATTCTGTTTCATAAAAATGGGAAATAGTATAGAAGAGTCCGTTAGTATAGTTCTGTTTTATAATAACGGGAAATACATAGTACAGAAGAGTCCGTTGGTGTAATTCTGTTTCATAAAAATGGGAAATAGTATAGAAGAGTCCGTTGGTGTAGTTCTGTTCTATTTTATAAGAAAAGAACATTCCATAGAAATAGTTTAATTTTATGAAAACGGGACATGGTAGTGCCATATGTGATATGTAGCTAATCCTCACATTTTATACAGGGTAAAATTGGGATTACGTCCTGAGGTGCTTTCTAAGTAGGTACTAGTGGGAAATTGATCAACTCTTTCCGCGGCCAACTAAATTTCTTTCTGAAGCATTTGGGCCAGTCGCGTCATAATGCCATTGCGATTTACAGTCTTTCAAAATCATAAGCAACACTCGCATGCAAAAGTTTTCCTCTTTTTTATTAAAATGGCTGATCTATCTATCCTATTGATTGCTGGCTTGCACCCATTTATGGGTGATGCAGCCACACTACCAATATAATTTAAAGTGGTTGAATGCTTGGTGGCGGGTCGAAGGTTTTTACCCTGAGCTGGTCATTCTCATCGATATCAAAAGCTACATGCTTTTTTGGAAAGTACAATGTCCAAATATACAGTTGAATATAAAAAAGGTAACTGCGGTCATCCGATTGAGGTATACCTACAGAAAATAGAAATCACATAATGGTTTCATCAACAACGAAAAGTGAATGTAGAAAAAAAATAATTACCTACGTGCTTTTTCCACAAAATATGTTTTACTCATATAAAAAAATACACATAAAAGCTTATTTTTCGTACTCTCTAAATCATATTTTGTATGTGTGCAAAACATATTCCGCTTCATAATGAAGGCGTGTTTAAGAATTCAAATTTATACAAGATACGTCATCAAATTTTTCAGACGGGCAGGCTCTGCAGGTGGCCAACACGGCCTCCCCCACGCTTCCAGGATGATGCCCAAGTTTATGTGCTCCCAGTTTATGCCCCACTAGTTGCTACTCGCCGCGCGCTATATGTTTAGTGTTGACTTTGTCATTTAAAAAGTATAAAAAAACCTACGTAGATTTTTGTGTCTGCAAAAATACGTCACTTCAATCATTCCAGCGATATGGCAATGATTTTATACCTACAGAATACACGGGTCCTGAGTGACCTTACAAGACAACAGAGTCATTAGCAACATCAGAAAACCGACAAAGCACATAACCCAGCTATGCCCCAACTATCAGTAAGAAGACAAAAGTACGAAGCTAACCTTAGCAAAGGGGGGAGGGGGCGTATTGCTATATCTACCTGCATGGAGTCCATATGCTCGAACTAGGAAACGGAAATGAATTAAGAAAAATATCTTAAAATTCACCCATCCAAAAAAATGAAATAGGTACCTATTGGAAATAAACTACCTACTTATAGAACAACATAAACCTCTAAATTTCCATGTTATTAAAATACGACCGTCTACTATTTAAATGATGTCAATCCTATTCGGTTTATGTTAAGTTGAATTGCAAGATTAAAGGAGAAATACTAACATGTTGATGGAAACCATCTTATGGTCATAGAACAACGTATATTCAACATATTATTATGTCAAACAATTTTTTATTCATTTGGCATCTTCTTTCTTTGAATAGATGTATAATTGTCCACCAAAAACGTCAATCACGCAGCTTGGCACCCTTGTCATATTCGAGATTGATTTTTCGGTAATCTTCAGATAGCATTGAACGCAAATGACCAATAATTAAAGATAAGTAATAATTATATACCTACAAGATAATTTATTATAGTTTCTAAATTAATTACAAAGAGTGAAGATATCATCTTTGGCTATATTATAATATCACTGCGGAACATAAAATAACTCTGAATTTATTACCATTCCAGAGGACGATCAATTCAAAATAAACCAGTATTCCAAGGTTTTATGTCCTTTTTATGATTTTCTCAAACTATTCACATTTGCCAATATACCAAAGTGATAATATTAGGTATTCGTTCGTGACATTGAAGATAGCCCTGAAATTCAACTTTGTCTTTTCTTTTAAAGTAGACAGAATACTATTTCTTACAAAGAATAAGAATACATATTACTTACATAGTAAAGGGTTTTTATTTATATAAAACTTTTTTTTTTTTTTTTACCCATCACGCCGTTTCCTGAAGGGGGTAGGCAGAGAGTACGGATTTCCACTCTTTCCTATCCAAACAAACCTCTTTCGCTTCTTCCAAACGCATAACATTTCGCATACATGCTCTTCTATTCCTTTTACTCCTGACTTGGCCCTCCTCTAAGACGGCACCGATATGATCGGACCATGTCATTCGAGGTCGGCCTCGTCTGCGTGCACCCATTCTTTCAGATTTATATATCCTTTTAGTCATTCTATCTTCGTTCATTCTCTCTACATGCCCAAACCACCTTAATTTATTCACTTTCATTCTAGTCACTACACTAACATCCACTCCACATTCCTTTCTAATACTATCATTCCTCACCTTATCAATCAGTCTCTTTCCGCATATCCTACGCAGTGATCTCATTTCTACAGCATTTATTCCAACTTCCAGATTTTTCGTCCATGTCCATGCTTCACTCCCATATATCATTGATGGAATCAGGATTGCATTGTGCATCAATTGTTTGGATTTAAGAGATACATTCTTATTTCTCATTATATATAAAACTGTCTCATCTCTTAAAACTTTGAAAGACATGAAGATGTCTTTTACATGTCTTTCAGAGTTTGAATTTGTTTCATGCCTTTCGTAGTCTGAAATTACATAAAACATTCTTAAAAAGTCATAACTATATACAAGATAGTCAAAATTTTCAGTGTTGGTGTTACTATTTACATAGTAAAGTTCAATATTAGGAGTTTAAATAAACATAATTAGGTTAGTTGGAAGAAATTGCCCCAGGCAATAAGCCCGCCAATTTTGGTTTGTTATCATTGTATATGCGTGACAATAAAGTGTTTTTTATTATTATTATATAATTATAATTTCACAAAATTTATTTGATTTCGTGCGCTTTTGTTAGTTTTCTGCAGAAATTGACCAAAAACTCTACAGCGGTACTTAAGCTGACGACAGCCCTTGGCCAATTTGTTTTTACCAAAGTGCTACTTCATTTGTTGAAAGTTCATGAAATACATACATTAAATACATATCTATTAATATGAATTTGAAATATGCATAAAAGTTTAAGCGTAGCTTGTTAGGTACACGGCAACAATAAACATTTTTAAAAGTAGGTATTCAAATTAAAAGAGATGTTTTCTAATACCTACGATACAAAGGTTGGATTCATACCAAGAAAATTCAAAACATTGTGTCCTATGAATATTTCAAAGAAAACATACAAAACAGAATCATTAAAAATGATAGTGACTTAAGTTACTAACGAGTGTGTATTATACTTAATATCTATAATATAAAAGAAAGTCGTACCTATTAGTGCGAACACTAACAACTCGAGATCGGCTGAACAGATTTTTATGATGATTGGTTTATTGGATTCTTCTCCACTCCGGATAACAAAATAATTATTAAAAAAATCGACAAGTAATGGGTAGCAAAAAATGTAAAATATTTAAATGAAAGTATGGAACGGATTTACTGACAACAACGCCATCTGTGAAAAATTCTATAGCAGCACATTTTTATTTACCTGTCATTGAATTTTAAAACATTGGTATACAGATTTTTAAAGAATTTCTTTCGAGCAATATTTATTTAAAATGAGAAATATTTATTTAACATTCAAACATATTTTATACGTAGTTTTGTATAAATTACAAATTCTTAATCAATATTCATATAAGGACTACAGGACAACGTCTGTCGAGAAAGCTAGAATTAAGTATACATATATTTAGTGTCATTGCTAGAGATGAAGAACGTTAGGGACCGTTCAAGTATTACGTAACGCATTTTTTTAACATTATTGACCCCCCCCTCCCCCGAGACGCATCATAACGCTCTTTGTTACCCCTGTTCCCATTCTCTAAACGTTGCCAAACGCACATATTACAACTATGTATGCCTCAAATCACAACTATTACTGGAAATTCACTAAATACCTTTGTTGCGGCGCCGGTAATACAATAGTAACGTTTTACAAGACTAACCCCCCCCCCCTCCCCCCATATTGCGTTACATAATACTTGAACGCACCCTTAGAAGGTGGTGTTTCTCCCTCTTCAGTAACTGAAACTCATTTTTATCCAAAGTGATTTTTTAATTTTGGGAGGTAGTTTTGAATGATTATCAATAAAACTATGATTGGTGACAAAAACAAGCTGAAAATGACAAATTTAGCTCGAACGTGTAACGAAACATTGTGGATAATGATTAAAGAGTCAAAAGTTTATAAAAAAAAAAAATGCATGTATATAAAAAAAACCTTATCGTGTTTTTATTAACATGTTCTGTTGCTTCCTGTAACATAGACAACAATCAACCAACCCCATGAAAGACGATTCATATTCAGACCGCCATAAATGTAAAAGAACTGCTGAGATTCTTTTAGGCTACATGCTCAAATTGAAAAAAATGCTGCTAACCTAGGGTAGCCCAGAACTCATAGTTTGTTATAACAGCCTTTTCGTCTAAAACATATATTTGCATAAAAAATCATAATTTTACGATTAAAATGGAGGTACAGATCTCTACATTTTACTGACTCGTCTACATCAAGGGGCTAACCGTTCTACCAAATTTCAATCAAATCGAATAAGAATTACTATGAGTTATGGGTGAGCACACATTTTTGGCGTACGGGTACGCGGAAATTTAAAACAATTTTTTTTGCATTTTTGGAATCTACAGCTACACCCTCGAAAACGTCGAGAAAATTAATTTCAGCTAAATCTATTTTTTTTTTAAATCCGATCACAAGACTCATGTATATTCCATATACTATGAGTAAAATATTAGAATCAACAAAAAAAACGTCCTGTTTATTGCTGTAAATATATGGAGTAACACCAATCTTAAATTTTGATTGCCAAAATACTTCCATGCGTAAGTTGATTGTATGGGATGTTTGAAAGCGCCCTCAAGACATTTCATTACAGGAAACACTCTTTAAACATCAACTTCCTGCCTGAGGTTGACAATATCGGTACAGAGATACCCAAAGCAAATATACAAAATGTCAATTTACTTTTGAAACGTTCCGGAATATTTACTAAACGCAAACTTTACGCCGGTATATTATTACATATTATTTATGGTGAAATTTAACCCATCCGTGATCTGAAAAATCAATCAAAGAAGGATTGATTACTTGTTAAAAAATGTTTATTTATTATGCTGTTGATTGATATAAATTAAAAAATAATATTTTAAAACATACACGAAAAACCGTCACATACATATTATATATCAGAATATATTTGATACATAAATCAGACCCGTATCGTAATGTATTGCTTTTTTTCAGTGAAGGCGGCTTACCCAAAAAAAAATACTAAAAATAAGCGGCGAGAGTTCTGTTGTTGGGAGAAAACATAAGTTTATAACTAAGTTCTGTCATAAATTGGGTATCATAAAGTTAAGTTGAGTCCTTTCTCTCTCTCTCTCACTCCCTCGCTGTCTCTCTCTTCTGCTCTTCCTAAAACCTCAACTTTGTTTAACGATGAGGACAAAAATGTAAGAAAAACTTTATACATTTTTGCTGCTAAGATAGGTACATAATATTTCTTAAAGAAAAAAAAACAAACAAGTCTATTTTATATCAAGTTACCAGTAATCAGTTTTTTATGACGTTTTTATATCATTTTTTACTAAATCTTCGTCATTTTTCTTTTTATGGTAATAATATAGCGAGTGTACAGATATATTTTTATCTTTGGGCTTGGACTTGTAACGTCGTGTTATAAAACGAACATCAGACACTGAGGATGTTTTTATTTCCGGCGTGATATTATTTCAGGGAGGGATACGCATATAAAATTTTTGATTGTATTTAAATAAAAAAATGTCCATAATATATTATTATCTCTAATATAAATTAAAGTCGGGTTAGTGCGAACACTACTTATAGCTCGAGATTGGCTCAACAGATTCTTCCGATGTGTGATTTATTGGATTCATCTCCACTCCGGATAACAGAATAACTATAATAAAAAGTTGAAAAAATGGATAAGAAATAATACAAAATACAATATTAAAGTTAGTATGGGACGAATTTCATACGACGCCATCTTTGAAATAATCTAATAACAAAATTTTGTCTTCTGCACCTGCCACGCTCTCATTCTTGTATACGTATTTGCCACTGTTACAGTAGCCCATTACACTTACTCCACCGTTTCGGGCGTTTTAATTAGTTCATTTTTGTTTCTGGAGGTGCAGTGCACAATGAACGGGCCGCCTCTGGTTAGGACCAAATGGTCCACAGGACAACGTCTGTCGGGATAGCTAGTTAAATAAAAAAAGACAATATAATAACACTGTAATCTTACAGATATGATTTAAATCACAATATGTATTTGGATCACCCTAAAAAATGTTGCGTATTTTTTGGGCATGTAAGGCGAATGAGTGATGATCGTATTATGAGTACCAACTGTAACCAAAATTGCTCATTGTTTGTATTTTGAAATAAGTTAAGCAATTCAACAAGCCTTTATCCAATCAATACGCGACTCAAAAAGTACCTACAAAAAAACAAGCCTTGGCTAGATTTTTTTGGATGATGGGTGACCAGGCCCCGTAGCCAAGTGTTACATTGCGACTACGGTTGTGGTCACTTATTTATATGGAGTTGTTTTACGACGTCTCGAAGAAAACTCCGTATAAAAACGTAGGTATCGATGCTACAGCGATTACATTGCCACTAATGAGGCGTGATTTATTTATGTCCATCCGAAACTTGACGGATGAATAAAGACCATTACCAGAGAGCAGTTTGCGCCCACCATAATGTGGAGAAACATAGGTACCAACTTTGCTAATTCCTATATCCAATATTTATCAAAGGTTAAACAATGAAAATAATCACTTACTCTACTTGACATTTCGAAAAGCTATCGCTTTGATGTTTTATGATTCTTGCAGGCTGCGTTATCACACAGATCTAGAATCTTGGCTCCAGCGCTCCAAGCGAAGCCACCTTCTCGATTTTCTGGTTTGACACTCCTCAAGCACATGCATCACTATCTGCACACTCTGTCTGATGCTACAGTCTTGGTTGTGGGACCCATTGTCCTCCTAGAACCTTGGCTGTGAGAACTCTTATCTACCTTCAGTGCGAATAAATTTTTCACCTTTACTAAAATAATCACCTCGCTTAAATGATAAAGTTCTACAATAATTTTAGACCATAGTGGTGTTGTTATATTTCTGTAAAAGGTTCCACTTAATAAATAATATTGATTTGCGGATTATCTTCGATGTTGTAAAGTAGTATTAATTTAAAGTGTAAAAGTTTTCTGCTGAACAAATAATGTTTTAGTATCTGAATTTATTTCTAGACTCCTTGTAATCGTAGAAAACAAAAGGTAATTACGGATTTCTAAGTGCCTCAAATCTAAACATACAAGAGTGTTTCTTTGTTGGTGTTTCATGGAGTGGTTCTTTATAATAATCCGTTTGGTGCAAAATCTTATCGATTCAAATAACTCCAATAACCTCCAAACAAACCTATTTAGATAGCATTTATATAAAAATATACAGAATAGATTTTTTCTAAAAGTAGGTAGGTATACCTGTTTTCTTGAATCATGGTGTCCAGTATCAACGATAAAAAAATATACTCTATTTTTAAGCTCTGGCTGCTTGATTTAAAAACTACGATCAGTGGAAAAAATAGCTCAGCGATAGAAAATATTACGATCAAGCTGTCATCGAGATAGTTTAAACCGCTTGATTGTGAGCTGATCTCTGTATATTTTGACCCGCCATGTTGGATTTTACGTCAACTGACAGATGTTTACAGTATACAAGAACGCTTTCTGTAATAATAACACTGTATTTGAGTTTTTTTTCCTTTTCAAATATGTGCACCCTTCATATTTCTCTTCTTCTTCTTCTTCGACCATGTCTGCTCCCTAGTTGGAGCATATGGACTCCACAAATCCTCGCCACGCCACCCTGTCCCCTGCGGTCCTCACCATCTCGTCCCAGCCGATTCCAGCACCCCGGAGATCAGCCTCGTACAGTCTCCTGATTGTTTGGAGGGGCCTACCGCGTCTTCTATTACCTTCAGGATGGTAGTCGAGGCTCATGCGCGTGATGTCATCCGTAGGCTTCCTCAAGACGTGGCCCAGCCAGGTCAGTCGGCGGGACCTTATGGTAGAGGTGACGAGTGGCTAACCCGTCAGGTCTCTGATGGCTGTGTTTGGGATGAAATCGTGCCACCGGACACCCAGCATTGTTCGGAGGCACTTGCTCTCGAATCCTGCGATACGTGTATTTTGAGCACACGTTGGATGCCAGGTTTCACAACCATACAGTAAAACGGGCAGAACACAGGCAGTGTACAGGCGGACCTTTGTCTTTATACTGAACGCATTCGACCTCCAAACCTTCCCAAGTTTACTGAATGCCGCTCCAGCAAATGCCAAGCGGATGGAGAGCTCCCTATTCATGGTACCATCTTTTTCAATATGGACACCGAGATATTTGAAATACTGCACGTCCTCTACGGGCTGGCTATTCAGTGTTAGCTGTGTGTCCTCGTCTGTTACGCTATTGTTTTTCATGCACACAGTTTTTGAGATGTTAATGTTCAGACTCACAGTAGCCGACTGCTCCTGAAGACATTCTAGTGCAGAGGTCAGGTTTGCCACGCTTGTCTCTAACAGGACTGCGTCGTCAGCGTATTCCAGATCGCAGAGTCGGGTGCTCGATTGGATCTGAATCCCCCCGCTATTCGTTGTGGATAATCTCAGTACAAAATCCATAAGGACTACAAAAAGGAAAGGTGCCAGCACACAGCCCTGACGGACTCCCGTTGTGACAGGAAACTTTTCTGTAGTCGTGGCTGCCAGTCGTACCCTCGATTGGCTGTTGAGATGTGAGAAGTGCTTTAATAAGACCGATTATCTTAGGTGGGATTCCATAGATCTCCAGCACGCTCCATAAGGTTGGCCTATGGGGGCTATCGAAGGCCTTCTCATAATCCACGAAATAACATGCGATTGGGCTATTGTACTCGTTGGCCTGCTGTAGAAGACGTCTCATATTGTGTATTTGGTCAGAACAAGATTTTCCGGGAAGAAAGCCTGCTTGGTTTTGTCTAAGTGTTTTCATAATTGGTTGGCGGATACGTTCAAGAAGAATGTGAGCCAACACCTTCCCTGGAACGCTAAGCAGAGTTATACCTCTGTAGTTATTGCATATTTAGGACCATTGTATTTTGGTTTATCATATCAATCATAGAAAATTTAAACAAATAAAGCGAATATGCATTCCCGTAATCATTCGAGGTCTTACAACCATGATGCACCAACTAAATTTATAAGAAATATAATGACGTTTTGAAGAAAATACTCAAAGAATACTTTTTAAGTAGGTACAAATATTAAAATTTAAGTGATCAAACATGAATTGGTTCATTTTAGCTGAAACATAAATATTTCGTATGATTTAATAAGGACTTAACTATATTTTGATATAAAATAAATAATTAAAAATAAGGTAGGTACCTATTCTGCATCAATGACTCGATCAAATCTGACATAGCGAATATTGGTAGTTACCACTCGCGTTGTCGAGCTACTATTTGTTTGTTTACAAAATTTTGTATGAAATGTCATCTTCATACGACATAACAAACGCGGATTAAATATTTTTTTTATAATTGAAGTAAAAACTGATCAGTGATTTATACGTAATCTTACGATGAACGATTTTTTTATAAGTAAGACGGATAGTTTTCATATGAAATGCAGAATTCTACATGGCGTATTTGTGTGAAGTTATTTTAGGTACAGTCATAGATTTTTATAACAATTGGTCAACTCTAAAATAATGGAAAGGAGTAAAGGAAGTGAGTAGTAAGACAGAGGGTTACATTGTTCGCTGTAGAGAATAATAATTGTTAAATTGACTTATGTACGGGAGTCTGTAAAAACACGAAGCCGCTGAATACAAAAGTACCCACTTAATGTGAATCAGCATCCGCGACGACAAAACAAAATGTTGGAGGTCGGCCAACTTCGTTTGTGACAAAACCACGTCACATATTGTATACTGTCTGCACTCTGCTCATCTCTACATATCGGCGTCGGACACAAAATATTAGTCATGTGTAAACTTGAATGCACCCAAAATAAGACTTACTTAACTGCAATTTTGACAAAAAAAATTTTTTTTTCTTTAATTTGATCAGTTTGAAATTCTGAATAATTTCATTAAGTTGACACTTGAGTCTAATTTTGCGTTTATTTTAATAAACATTTGACTCGTATTTAGTTTCCAACGAGAATGATGGGGTGCGACAGCCATCAAGTGGAAATCTGACTGTTGGGGACAGGAATACGTTCCACTACAAACCTACTGCATATATTTTTGTACGAACACCAAAATAGTCAATCAAAGCAAAGCAAAATTAATACTGTGTATGGGAACAGCATTGGCTTTCAATTAAAAATATAAGATTTTTTTAAAGTAGAAATTGTTCGTTCATTCTCTAATATTTGAATGCCCCTGTTGGGTTGCATAGAGACGGTAAACGGCTCACTTCTTGTTAGTGGGTACTTCTTTTAATGGGTAGGTACTCTATATTTTTGTGTTAATTTGAACTTCATTTTAGTATAAAAAAATCTTAATTTATCAACATTATTATAATCTACATACGTCTAAGTATATATAAATATATTAAGGAAACACTTTGTGACTATTTTTACGAAAATTGCGTGGACGGAGGAGTATGAAATTTTTCACACTTAAAGTCTGTATAGAGAAGGGGTGGCGAATGCTAATATTTCTTAAAATTATGCATAAAAATGGCTTAGGTAAATCAATAATAAAAACTCTACGCACACTACTGTATTGTTTGTATTTCTACTTACACACACTTCGATGTATTTGACACTATTTGGCACAGTACTTTTGTTTTTCTGTGGTCAAATTGAGAATAGATTAATACTTTGAACATATCAATATTTCAAATTTGACGTATCCATTTCCTTATTTTTTAAATAAATGTCGTGTACCTAGGCTTTTATTAGGAAAATGTATTTTTAGAAGAAAAAAATTAGAAAAATGCATGGAAAATTAGAAAATTTAAGATAACTCTACGTAGACAACCTTATTAGTACTTTTTACCTTATAATTTTAAATCAAATTTTCAAATTTTGAAAGAAATTGTCAATTGGTGCGATTGACAGAATGCGGATGCAATATACATGGTTTAGAACAGACGCATCGTTCGGAATCAAATTGGTCAAATGATAGTGATTCATCATCATACAAATTCGAATTCAATATTCATAGTTAGGAACACAGGACAACGTCTGTCGGGAAATCTAGTATTTAATAAAAGACAAGCAAATGACCGAAACAAATGCCGTGAATATTCAATAATGCTTGTAGACGAGGCTTTTAAGATAAGGGTGTTACATGTCTTTTTTTCTTAATCATGATACTCAAAGAAAGTTGGGTAGGTACACCTAAAAAACTTAACTCTGACGAACAAACATTAGCAGTATTACCTTTTCATCCAAAGGAGTAAATCCCCATAACAGTAGATTACAGAGGAAGGAAAACTTGTAGCAAACCCATACCAACCCACTCGGACAGCATGGTATGATGTCGCTCTATCCTCTTAGTGACTGTCTGACTATCCCCCTGAAATCATATGGGACGGGAACATGTTCAGCAGTGGAAGAAGAAGGCTAAAAAGAAAAAATATAGGTGTGATTTTTTTATAAAAGTAGGTACCTATTTTTTCCGAATCTTCACAAATTTCCAGTTTTTTTTTCTAAATTTAAATTACAAATATACACACATAAAAAATACGACACATAAACCAGCAAAAAAGGTACTTTATATGGTTCTATTTGCATTAAAAGCTTTCATCCTCAATATTATACATTCATAAAAATAATAACTGAAAATAATATTGTAATGGTTTAAGTCAAAAATACGATGATCGCTGTTATTCTGAATGAAAGAAGAGGAGCTTCTCCCCTTCTGATAGAAAGGTGGGTGAGGATATACCTGAGACGCAGCACTTTCTGATTACCTTCGTTTATCGGAAAAAGATAGATTTCTATGTGGCAGAGTATAAGGGATACTGTGCTTCACAAAACTTTCTCAAGAGTCAAAACTAAGTTTCAAGTCATCCAAACTTTCTCAAGGAAAATATTATTTTCATCTTAAAGATGTTGTTTCTTTATAGATGTGGATCTTCCTTTTTTTGTCTCGTTCGTTCGCTCATCCGAACTGATAAGAACTGGATAAATTGGAAAAATAGTATGTGTTATATTCGCAGTTTAGTTGAAATAACAAATATAAGTTTAGCCGGAATGACTAGCGTAAGCTTTAATTCTGGACTGAAAGGATAAACAAGAAAATCTAAAAGTTTGTTCGGGTCACGCCGAGAATACTAAAAGCAATCTTGGGATGTGTATAATCACGTTTCATCTCAATTCCTAGATTATCAACTTTTTTTCTTTTTATAGATCTCCGATGGGTAAGAACACGTAGAAATCCGATTCCGACCCGCATTAACCGGCTCAAAGATTGTTGTTTATGGTTTCAATGCATTTATGGGCATGCCAGAAAGCGGGTTCCCGCTTTTTCTGTCGGTATCCCCATTCAAATGCATAGTAACATTCTTTGCGCCGGCCGGCGCGGGTCGGAATCGGCTTTCTACGTGTTCTTACCCGATCTTTTTAATCTGGTTCAAGTCCGGTTTTTGTGATCATGGAGTCAACACGTACTTTGTCATTGTTGGGACTCACCGACATTACGAGCTTATAAGTTCCGATGTGTTACCAATATTTAAGAAAGATTGAAAGCATCTGGATAAAAAAATACGTAATGTAAATAATTTAAATTGATTAAAATAATTAAAAAGATATGAGTACTTGCATGTTCGTTGAGTGATTATAATAAAAATTTCAAGTTACAAACACAACATCAACATACAGAGGGCTAGCTTACCCCAACAAAGCTAAAAACTCACCCGAAATTGGTCCTTTTTATATTCAAACTAGTTTATTTCGTTTTTTTTTTATAGGAAATGAAACGATTGAAACGTAATCACAACATCGACCTTTAAATCGTTACATTTGGTACATTTTACGTTTCACAATTTGCCCTCAAAAAACATTTTTTTCAATTCTTTTTTATATACCTACTTAATATAAATGATTTCTTAGGTACTTGTAATATCGCAGATACAGCAGGGATGTATGAAGGCACTACACTCGCGATTTACTAAATTTTCCATAGCTCCTGCCGCTACGACAGTATAGTAGGTAGGTACATTCGCTGTACGATGGCGTATATTGTTCCCTCATGGGCGCTATGTAACTAAAAGAATATATTCATGAGGTTTTTTTAATAGACGTTTTACGTTAGGTAGGCTTGTTGCGCGGATGAAAAAAGTCTAAATGAGTTTTGAGTAGGTAATAGTATCTATATGAGTTTAATAATAAAATTTTATGAACTAAAAGTGTAGATATTTCATCATCACTAACATGATTACATTTTAATATCTATAATTCTAAACTTTAATAATGCGTTTTCTGTAATTCATAGAGAGCCTTTTCAAATTATTCTTCTTCTTTTGCTTATTGCTTCCGCCTCTGTATAAAACCGACTTTGTATCAAACATGATATAGATATTCTAAGAATAGCATTACAGGAACGTTATGATGAACATCCTCCATGGCTCACTATTGTTCCCCAGTAGATAATTACTTACTAGTTCATTTGTACATGGCATAGTTTGATGCTTTCAGTAGAAACCGCCGTCTTGGAGGTGTTGACAGGAAATTGACATCAAATCAATCCCTCAGGTAAACAAACGTCATCAATGTACATTAATGTAAGTACTTTACATACATATGAGCTACATACGATTCTCTCTAGAAAATGACAATTATTATTCTAAGCCCTAGGGCCTAGACCGATTATTATTTATTTGTGAGCATGTATACGGCAACAACATACAATACCATTAGCAGAGTATTAGTTAACAATAAGAGATACATTTCGTTTGAATGACAAATATAAAAAACTTAGGTAATAAAAAGATAAAGAGTACCTACCTAGTTCAAATCAATGAGCCATGCAAAAAAAAACAAAATATAATACAAGTTATATGATAATATATATGTATTTAATTAACGTAACTCAATTTTAAATGCAGACATGATAATATCTTCTTTTCTCCTTTTGCCCTATCAGGTCTCCCAATATTTCTTGCTGCCTGGAAAAGCTTTTGTATTGCCCTATTCCGGTCCAATCCCGTACATTTTCTCAACCAATAAATCTAACTTCAACCTCACCTGGCCCACGGTATTTTTCTATCTTGCTCAGAAAAAAAAGTTGGAATATTCCATATGCATCTCCACGCATAAAATCCAGATATGAAACATAACGGATTTTAATATTTTTCAGCATCTCTCTGCAGCAGTCAGCTTTCCTTAGTATATCTGCCACTGAATCTATCTACGGTTTACAAAGAACTATATCCTTCTGTGAACTGACATCTTGAATGCTTCTAACTTGATTTATAGTGATTTATAGTTCAGGACCAGGTTTCAGAGCCATACATCAGAACAGACGATACATAGCACTTCAACAACTTTTGCCTTAGATAAACGTTAAATTTATCATAACAGAATATTATTTCTATAACATGCTGCTTTGATCCGTAATTTCACTTCGAAATTTGGGACAAAATACACATATTAAACAAAAGTGGACAAGACATAATAAAAAAGTTAGAGCATAAAATATTTAAAGCAATCATTTAATTTCTGAAATGGCCTCGAAAACTACCCAAGCACGTGTGCATTGTTAATTCGATAACAAATCGCACTTTCTATTAATTCTGGATAAAAGCTGGAAGAATAGAAAGCAATTTATAGCGAAATTGCTTCGAGTATAAAAACGATCTCCGATAGAATCTCTCATAAAATAGATAATATTATGCAAACACAGTTCCAAACGGAAATCGCTTTTCACGATAACACCAAGGGAATTCGTCTGTAGAAGGCAGGCGGGCGGGCGGGGCAGGTTGCCTAAGTGAATGACAAAATTAATTATCAAGATTTATAGCCTTTCTAAAAGATTAAATAATTTATTAAAATAAGTTTAAACAAATTTAAATGTATAACTATTAACATCTATAGATTTAATCCTCGTCTCATTTTCTACAATTTATAACGGGAAATATTATTATTTCTTCTCCTCATTTTCTTTCCTTCATCCCAGTTTATTCCAATGTCCCACCTCGTTCCCCCCCTCCCCCTCCTTGTCTTTGTATCATAACACCACGGTTTATTCTACCTGATAGGATCCCTGTTCTGCCCGCCACATCTGGCGACTGCTCAGAGTTCACCTCTACCTGTATTATTACTCCCGTTATTATTATCCATTGATAAATATTATAATCCCCGCAGAACATTGATCATTAGCGATAAATAGACTCGGGAGAGGTTCGGCTGTTTATTCAACATGCATCTCATAATAAAATACGCTTTTAGGTTCGTTGTTCTTTCTAAGAGTTATTATCGAACTGTTTTAATAAATTATTTAAAATAGTTTTCCTTATATTATTATGTATCAGAATTCGAAGAAACCTGAACATAAAAAAATAGGAAAGTTCGAATCATTTATTCGTGGATGCAAAGTTTCAAACTCTCACCTGAAACAAAATCTTGAAGTATGAAGCCCTGTAACAGTAGGTACGTTACAAAAACATAAGTATTAGGTAGGTACATGGAAAAATTTCAATCAAAAACTCCTTGAATAAATAAATTAACACTTTTCTGTACAAAGGTGTCAGTATATCCGGCGTAACTTATTGCCTGAGGCAATTTTTTCCAGTCAACCGGTCCCGTCCTATCTGAGACAGGCCAACCACGGGTAGAATTTCAAGTGAAAACACACTTGAGGGGTGCCAAACCATAACGTTGTAAGTGCCACTTGGGTTCAAATGTGTTTTATTGGTGATTTGGGTTGTATATGCCAATCTTTACTTGCACTTTTAAAACAATATTAAAATGTCGACACCTAGTGGCAGAATCATGAAGTAGCAAGTCATAACGTTGTAAGTACCTAATTAGTTGCACTTGTAGAATAATGGATTTTATATCCTCAATTCCAGCTCAGGAAAGTCACTATTGCCGAAATCATTCACCCAACTGAAAATATCTTCCGACAGAACTCAATGTTACCAAATTATACAGAGGTTTCCTGGAAAAACACCGCGATGGAACTATTATACCACTTGCATCTTGGCAATGGGTTGCTTCTGCTCTAAAAAATATCACCTCTGCTCTTTTTGCTGGATTTTCGAGCTTCCTGTAAGAAGCAGGAAATCGAAAAATCAGATTGGGACCATGAGGTTGACCACCTCACGTCATATCAACCGGTCAGAAAAGGCACAATGAGCCTCGGACGCCTTCCCGAGTGGGGCTTAAGCCTCCCGCATTGCGGATTGGTTTGGGGGGGGGGGGGGGGTCCGCGGCGGACTTGATTTGTGTGTGGCCTGCTTTTGTATAGTCGTGTGGTTAAAAGGCGCATCAAAGTCAAAATTAAAAAATCAGTTTTAAATCCCTCAGCCAAATCTTGGCGTCGGTCGTCAGTTAATGATATATTTCTTACAAAATCAACCCCCTAGAGTCATAGAAAAGCATAAAAGACGCGCTGCTCCAGTTGTTCCGGCAGATATTATAGAGCGGAGAACTAATGCTGGAAAAAATCCTTCTTAATAGTCCTAAAACCTTCTTCAGCTGGATGAATGTTGCCAAGGAGATGATCAACAACAAACAGCGCATGATATCTCCAGCTACCATGATCAGGGTAACGTCTGATAAGTTTGGTGAAATCCAGACAAAGAAGGCATACAGTGAAATCAGCCCATGACTTCTGTGCTGAAACTAGGGGTTACACCAAGTGAAAATTCCAAAACTTGGAAATCGAGATGGAAGAGACGCCAATACCTTTGTCGCAAGAAAAAAAAAATAAAAGATACCTATTGCTGCCATGTTGCCGTACTTATCCGGAGAAAACTGGCATTTCTATTAAAACCTTATAAATTAGCAGGTTATGATACATCTCACTAACTTTACTATTGTGCAAGTAAAGTGGCACATACAACGTTATGACTTGCACAAATGGTGGCACTTAAAACGTTTTGTGCTTCTTATTTTTTTTAAATAAATTTTTCTATAGTTTAAGATTTTTTTATTGTTCATTGAATGTTTATAATACATCAATAAAGAATTATAATTTGTTAATAAATGATGAATGAATGAAGATATGCAATACTTATTTACTGAAACAGTTTTAAGTCTCTCCTGAAAAATGAAATTTTTGGCACTTGAAACGTTATGGTTTGGCACCCCTCACTTAGAAAAATCTGACCCGATCATCACATTCATTTTAACATAAAAGAACAGCCCCCGTAGACAAATTCAAATTGGCGTTCGACTACAAACGAAGATTTCACCAATGTATAGTACGAAAAAATTAACTGTCCACATGCATTTTGTCTAGGCCTACTAACTGATCTCTCATTCGCATCAAAGTTTTATATTAGAGATTAGTGTTTTTGCGTCTATTACGTCAAATAATCGTAGTATTCGTAGCATAGCCGGTTATCCGCTTGTATTATATACATACAAAACCTATGAAATTTGCTTTTTTCTATTAAAACGTATATTATTTAGACGCGAAAAGTTCCATTTTTCATTCTGTTCTAAAATAAATTATTGAGAACATTTTTATCGAGCCCCGCCGGTAATTTATATTAGTCGATATTCACCCTTGTTGAGAATAGATTGATAAGTATCTACCCCGGGCCCCTGCCTACATACAACCTTATACAAGACTGATTGGCCTCACGAACTCCTCGATAAAGTTTTATAAATGTTGATTTTATCAATTTCTCTTATCAAATAAGGAAGGGATCCCCCATGGATTGGGAGGGATCGTATTTGTTGTCTTAAACCAAATTTTCGAACGAATCACTATATTCAAAATTACTTAAACAAGCAAACAAAAGAACTTTAGGTAGGTATACCTACTATGATCAACCGTTACATCTTTGGACAACACTAAAAACATAATATATAATATTATTTCAGGTCCGATTGCAAAATATTCAACAAACATAGAAAATACAGTTTTTTTACTTCAAATTGGAAGTTTTGTTTTTCAAATCAAAAAGAACGGTTTAAATTCATACGGTACTTTTTTCAAATAAAATTATTTAGGAAGCTACTTATTTTAAAATTCAATTCTTAATGTGTTCACATCTGCACCCATTTTCCACTTAGTCAATCGACTCTAAAATTTGTACAAATTACCTACATCATTTCCGAATTCAAAACCATTTTCAAACCCCCGTTTTTACATTAATTACCATTAAACACTCTTTTATGCAAATTTTTGTATAAAAATGTGTATAGTAAAACGTTCGCCACAGCTAAAATTTACCAATATACTTAGATATGTTAATATTACATTGAAATTATGTAAATTCTGATTTGGTACCTACTAATAATACTTTTTGTACGGCTTCTGGACGAGGAGATCGCTGTTCTTCCTTTCATCAGGCTCCCGAAGACAAGGAAGACCCTCTCACTTTCTGTTCCGTTCTTTTGAACCAGAGATGAGGGACATGGACATGGTTTGGGAGGAAGTCGTTGAAGCCGCTCTATACCGAGCTTAGTGGAAGTCTTTTGTTGCCTTCCTATGCCTTTAGTATTGGACCAGCGGCATCAGTCGACGGCTTTCGTAAGTACACAGCGTACTGAAGTTCGTGAGTTCAAATCCCGATGCTGATCATTTCCACTTTCACAACACAAGCTTCGCTTTATGTGAAAATGTCAAATGTGTATTTGTGTTCACTTCGGGTGAGCCCAGATTTATTTAGAAAGTCATTTGCGTTACCTTCTGATGCCCTTCAAATGTGTAATAATGAGAAAAAACGGGAATTCTTGTAAGTATTAAAATCGTTTCTGGTAGCTGGAAGGTTATTGGGAAAGTAAAATTATTATTAAAATTTGATAACATTAACTTACTAGCGCTAATAACCCTCCATCTCAATTAACAAGAGAGAGCAGAGGAACCAATTTCAAAAGTGTTCTCCAATTTTATATTACGGTAATTGAACTGAATTGGAAAATGCTAAATACCTTTTTTTCTAAAAGAGAAATTTAAGCTTATTGAAGAGTGGCATCCCATTCAAAAATTAACATAAACGCGTTTACCTAAGTCGGGATGGCTTCATTCAAAATATAAACAACGTTTTACTTGAGTGAGTAATCAGTGGGGTGTGGGCGGAGAAATTGCGAAAACCAATTTATTTGTGAAAAAATCACTAGAATTTATATAATCTTTTTAAATTAAAACTTGACATTCTCTTAAGGACACTTTCGATATTTTTCTAACGTCACAATATGAAAAGGTTTTTCGTTTATCTAATTATTTGGAAGAAAATTCTTTGAATAAACGGAGCATTTATATTCTTTTTTTCTCTAATAATTAAATTGCAAAGTTACAACCAATTTCTAAAACCATCGGGAAAGCTACTTTACTTGAGTATAAAATTTACGATAGCATTGGTAAACCCCGCAAGTACTCAAACTCTAATAGGCTTTCTATTGTTCACTGGGAGGCGCATCAACACATTGTTACATCGAGGTTTTATACAATTTTTATTACATGTAAAAAAAGTCTGATGTCGCTTTTTGTATTCTTGGTAATTCTGAGAGCCGTTACTATTATAAAAATGTCAAATTATTCACATGTGCCTTTTCTTGGTTATTACATGTTTATGTGACGAATAACATCGACTAAAGGTTTCAACTAAAACTTCAAGAACTAAGGCAAATCGTTGCCGCACATACAGTTGGATATAATTTTGGCATGGAAAAGTCCACAAAGTAAGATAACGTTGTCTTTGAACAAAAAATAAATATGAATTAGACGTTGAGATTTCAATATTATGATTGACAGCGTGCAACTCTTCTGAACGGAACTTTCATAATGAATTTACATCGAATTAGTTTTACTTTTCTTTTTTTTTTCTACTCTATACTTTTTCTTCTTGTTTATTGTCTTACTCGTCTTCGGGACCCTGATAGGAGGAAGAACAGCGCTCTCCTCGGTCAACTGTCATTCGGCATCCTTAACACATGTCCCAGCCAAGTCCATCTCCTCCCCACAATGGTATAGAGGTGATGGGTTCGCGCTGGGTGCGCCGGCGTATAGCGTCGTTCGTGATGCGGCGGTACCATCTTACGCCCAGAATTCTCCTGAAGCACTTCGTTTCAAAAGCTGAGAATTTTTGTGCCTGGGTGCCAGGTGCCAGGACTCACACCCATATAGGAGAATGGGCAACACACACGCATCAAACAGTTTACATTTCGTCTCGCCGACGCTTTCCAAATCTTGGTTATGTTGTTAAAGGTGCCACTTGCCATACCGATACGTATCGGGAGCTCAGCCCTGAGGTCACCAGAGGTGGTAATGGTTGCTCCCAGGACGAGGAAGACCCTCTCACACTGTGTTCCGCTCCTTCGAAGAAGAGCTGAGGGATTTGGACATGGTTTGGGAGGAGGTCATTAACATGCGCAAGATCGAGCGCAATGGAGAGCTCTAGTTGGATGGTAGAGATCGTTTTCAACAATAATCTCACCATAGCACAACACTTTGTCAGTAGTTTTATATAAGTCGCTATTATTATTTCTTATACTACTTTTCAGTTTGTTTCATTATATATCTAAAGTATTAGTATGAAGTACACTGTTGTTGATAAGTTCAGCTGTAAGTATGAACAATAAATTAATTAAAAAAATCGACCAAATGTTGTCCATTTTTAAATTGATCGATTCTTCAATCCCATCGCTCACATGAAACATCTCTACGTGCTTTTATCTTCCACCGCAATTTTTATCGAATCCAATCAACCCCTCGCTATTCTGTTTCTCTTAAAATGTCAAGTTTAAACCCCATCAAGACAAAAAGCAGACTCTCTCCATTTAAATTTCCATTTTTCTTATGAGACTACTATAGTAGACGTGCAAGTTTATTGAGTTTCATTGAAATATTATAAAAACCCTCGTAACCTTTTCCGATATAAAAATACATTAACCGGGCGTGTTTCCATTTGCTTCATTTATTTTTCCGTGGAATTGTATCTTCTGATCTGTTATCATAGTTATAACGATCTTTAAAAAAATGATATTTTGTTTCTCGGTGACTCGTAGTATGGTTTTATAAAACCATAATTTTATTTCAAAAACATTTAAACACACTCAACTGAGTCCTCACTACCTTCACATCCCATTCCAAGTAGAAATTTACCAAACCTAGTGTTTCTTAGACTGGTGGAACAGAATGAATCCTTATAAATACAAAAAATATTTCTATATGTCGGCTATGATATTTGGAAACCATCCAACCTATGTGCTCCAAATTGGATTCATTAGAAAAAGGTAATAGGTAATATTGGTCTGTCAAGGCATTCGGATAGATTTCTTCTTCGCCCGTGCAGGCTGCGTCGTCACAAGCACCTATAATCTCGGCTCCAGCGCTGCAAGCGAAGCCACCGCCTCCGGTTTCCTCTCGTGGATGTCCTGGATTATTTATTTATCTTATGGTCACAATACAGTACATCACAACAAAAAGATATTCAGCACAAGTACATATGTTTGTCAAAAATTAAAATTTTCAATGATGTCCTGGATGCTCCCCGAGAACCTTCTAGTTTGGCATTTCTCAACCAAATGCCTGACTGTTTGATTGTAATGGTTTTAAATGGTTTTGAACCACTAAAACTTAGATTGGCTGCATTATTTTGATGTTTAACATAAAAACACTGATATTTTGTATCTCATCAAAAAGTTGTATCATTTATAGTTACTTACTGCGTCGATCGTGTCAAACAATCATAATAACACTATGAGCTTGTGCTTAGTAAGAATATTTATCACCCGTTCAAGATTCCAACTCATGTAATTCACCTAATTGTTGATTCACCTCTGGTTTATTCTTTATCCAGATCATGCAGCTCGCTGTTATATATTTTCCATCTTGTCAGTAATCTTTTTGGGTTTATGTAACAAAAATGGCCAAAGAACTGAAAAAAAACTTGAAACAATGGTCACAGAATACTCCATGTTTTATTAAAAAAAAGTGTATTTTTATTAAAATTTCCTACCCTCAGCCGAAAAAACTCTGAAAACTTAAAAGAATATTCTTCTAAGTAAGTACCAACAACTCATAACGATGTTTCCTTGTGAATTTAAATTTGAATACAGTCTACGTTGATATTATCGTGGTTATGTAAATGACACACAAGTAGTAAGCTTTAAAGAATTCAGTGTTTGTTAAGTTTTAAGAGTGTCTGGCACGGCATCGTATGTGCAACATCATAAACAAATTATTATTATTATGATATGAGAACGAGAGCCGGATGGTCGCCTCCCAGCTTCTGTCGAGATTACACTGTCACTTGCAAACTTTACTTTGGACGCCCCATATTGATCGAGCTGTCGAGACGAGTAGGTAGTATGTGATCCTTCTTGTAACAATATTTCGCATGGGTTGCTTACGTACTTACGTCTTATGTACTCGTGCAAGACAAGAACTTTCCCAACTGCAAACTTTTTAACAGTGTGTGGCTTGAAGGGGTAGCGTACCATCAAAACAATTATGGACAGCGTGGAATTATTAGGAAACCATCTACCAACAACAGGGAGGTAAACCATACCCTCAGTAAAGTTGGTAACAAAATTAAATTCTTATTGTTGTTTGTCGACGTTGAAACCATATTGTACTTGATCAGGTTTATTTTGAACTATACTATTGATTATGATAACAAAAAAATTATATTCAATAAAATTAAAATTTAAAAAAAAATACGACAATTTTTACCGATTTTGAATGCTGTCACCTTCATTCTGTCTGCTCACTGGCCACCAGATCGAATGATATAAAGTATTTTCTATATTTAGGTGGAGAAAAAACTTTATAGGTACATCTTTTTCAAATCGAGAATAGATTAATATTGTTTGACTTTGATAATAATTTAAATCACTTTGTACCTACATATTAACAACATTTCTAATTTGACGTATCCAATATCCATGTCATTGTTTTTTAAAGAAAAATTGTGAAATAGCGCTAGCTCAATATCTTATCTATCTTATATTATAATCTCAATATCATTTAGTTATGGACGAATCGCGACATCTGGGCGACCACTAGTTTTTACAATTTCTTCTACGTTTTTAGTATTAACTTTACAAGAGTTTCGTTATGACCGTTAATGGGCTAAATAAATAAACATTTTTATTTTTATACTTTATCTTTCATTGTTTTTTTTATTTGGTTATCGGTTTGGCTACAAACCATCATTTGACCATTGAATTGAGTTCAATCATACCTATCGTTATCATGTGTTCTCATAAGCAGGAACAAAAATTAAACAAATCAAATGGTTATTCGTATCTTGACATCAAAAAGTATTAATATTTAGTTATAAAAGTTTATGAAAGCACGTAACTATTGTCTCTTTACAAAAGATAAAGAATAAGAAATAAAATATACCTACTCTAAAAAAATTTTAACTCTAACGATAAAAACTTGAAAAACTCACTGTTACTATAATATTTTATTTTTCTTTTGTTGCAGGTAAGTTTATTTATATCGTGCCTACATCTTTGAATTTGGAATGAATTCAACTTCACTTGTCTGGTAAGAATATCAAAAAATTGATAAAGAAGCATGAATTAAGAATCAATCATGGTAATTGTTTATCTTTGAATAAGACAACTTAAACAATTCAAATCGTATATTTTCCAGTTTCAAGACACTATATTATCTTAATAAGTGGAAAATTTGTAACAAGTAGTGACGGGAGAAATCTTCGTCTTGGTGATTACCACCATCCGGGTACTGGAAGAAAAAGACTAAGGTTCCTCAAGTACCTACTTAATATCAAATATTGTGTATATTTAACTCAAATTAAATTAAATGAAAAACGATATGAAAAAGTATTTAAGTTAGAGACAGACGATCAAGAGATTTGGTACATTCTTCCATTTTCCTCAATTTCCTTATTCGTCGTTTCTCCGTCAAATCTTGTGTACTTATTTTAATACTTCTCAATTGTAAAGGAAACAAAAGAGGATGAGAGAATGTTGTTGCTGTTTTGTTTCGTTTTCATTTGTTTTATTTGGTTTTTGATCAAAACTTTCAATTGTTTGTTCCGTAGAAGATTTATTTATATAACATTGAAATAAACCGTAGGTAAGCTCGGAATGAATCCTATCCTTCAAACGTTGGTCAATGTTTGCTTATCTTCATAAAGACATTGATTTTTTTATTTTCGATTACAAAATAAATATTTCATCTAAATAGGTATTCTTCTTGTGTTTTAGTTTTAAAAGGTCTGCCTGCACCATGATTTCAGTAAAATTTTGTCCAGTAACAGTCAGGTGCCTAACTTTGATGTCAATCACTTAAGAGAAGACCTCTGGTGCTTGGTCTGACCAAGCTCATAAACAGTAATTAGTTCTGTCCTTATAAATAACCCACCTTCTTCTTAAGGCTTGATTCCTTGTTCTAAATAGGTCATCTCTTAGGAAACTTACGATATTTAAATATTGGGCAGAAATTCTCGCATCAACTCGTTCTCTACAGAAAACCATTACATATGTCTGTCCAAAGAAATCTTAAAAGCCTGAAATTGGTATTAAACGTTTTCTCACATTCTTCACTCTTCAAGATTTTGTCGGCTTTATCCGTATAAAATGATTTTCAGGTCTTATTTATTTTAGGTACCTACCTACCTAAAAAAGATTTTTCGGTTTAAATCCGTGAATCTGTTTACTGTTTTTTTTTTATGGAGCTCTTAAACCAATTTTTAAAAGGCATACGTTTTTCTTAAATAGTAGATATTAAAACCTTTTGAAAAAAAAGGTTTATAATTTTAACAACTTGATACGGTGATGTTTCTGTTTCAATCGATTCAAAATTGAAGCAAAAGAAACAAGAGATGTTTTATGGGAAAGAGTTTGTCGCTGGAAGAATTGTGCTAGCATAGAAAAGATTCGAGGTCCGTTCTTTTTGCCTACTCCTTAAGGAATACGTACTGTGGAATATGAAAAAATATTTATAGCTGATTCTATCATGTAAAAATGAGGGACATATTATGCATAGTTATAACTGCTTTGAAGGAATCGAACGCAAGACATTTTTCGTTCGATTTTCCTGGTATTATTATTCATTTATTCTTTATTACCTAATGTATAAAAGTTAACGACACAAAAGATTGTCGAAACATTTTGTGATTTCTCACAAATAATATAGGTATAACATTACTATAAATTTTTTACCGATAGACAATACACTCACTGAGTAGGATACATGTACGAGTATGTCAGTTAACTAAAAAGTTAAAAACAAATAACAAACTCACGGAAATGTCAATACAAATAACATAATAGTTAATTAATTAATGTATTACAAATGATATGTTGTGGGGACCCTTCATGCTGTGGAGTTAATGTTCGCAACAGTAAATTTAATGTATTAATGAGTTTTGAGTTTAATGTTGTGTCGAACGTACAAACACTTTAAACCTTTTACGTTTGGGAAATTATTCACTAAACAATCTATGTACTCGTTAATGTAATCAATAATTTAAATGATATTTTCCAAATTGCTGGCATGTTTGTCCGGACGAGTTTATTGGAGGTAAAATGAGCAAATAAAGCAAAATTTATTGGATCATGTTGCCAGAGTGTTGTCACGAAATGTTACCACAGTCAACTAAACATGCCTGTACTTTTCTGTCACTGTGATCTTGACACATTATCAGATAATGCGAGAGAGGGGTTTCCAGCGAAAAAAAGTACTAAGCGAGTCCCACACAATATTCCTAGACGAAACAAGGTTTCTTTGATATCAAGAGCTCTGTTGCTTTCCTTGATCAGTCCCTTGGTGAACAAGAATCGAAAAAAAACATACGTTAAGAAAAATGTATCAAACGCAATGGAAGCTTTTTAGTGCTTCCTAGCGGTGTCAAACAGGTTCAAAAGATTGATTCAAAATGGGCTTTGATAATAACTAATAAGATAAAATGACATATAAGTTTCAACGAAGAAATAGATTCCCTACTATTAATTGGAACGATATCTAATAATAACTCAGTTTTGTTTACTATATTACATCATGCATAAGCCGCAAACTTTACGTTATATTTTAATCATCACCGAACCTTGAGGGCAATAATTGTAGTAATGTTAGTGTGGGTTTACACAAAACGAAATTTAAGCAGAATCTAGAATAAGAATATACTTTCTTCAATGGTTGATATTGGACACCATAGAAACAATTACAAGCAAGAACTTATTAATGGGCGATGACAGATTAGTAGGTATCCAAATCAACGGTCAAGAAAATATACCTAATCTACTTCCAGTTCTGGCCCAATGTCCATTTGGTTTTAATGTATCTAATGAGATACAAATTCCATTCTTTTCAAAGTTTTTTTAAATGATAGAATCTTCGTACATAGTAAATTTTAAATGAAAGTAAACTTTTGAAAATGTATATCAAATTCTAGCTGATCGAAATCACATTGAGCTATTTTTACGATATTTTAAAGCATTTTTTTTTTAATATTTGCGATTGTTCCCATGAAGCAGCGTTCTTGGCATGATGCTACGCGGCGGTGGATGGAGGAGGTCGGTTAATTTAAAGGGAAGATATTCAGAAACACGATCCGGGAACGGGGGACAAAGCGGTCGATGTAATTAAGTTTACAAGCAGATTGGGATGAATATAAATCTATTCCTGTTAAAATACACTGATTCATAAACCACATCACGCTTGAGAACCCCGATATTATGTTTAAACTTTAAATTCATCATCATTTATGCCACTGACCTCTTCTTGCTTACCATTTTTTCAAGGATACGTTCACCTTTCTACTAATAACGCTTCCTAAATTTTATTTTAGTCACCTTTTTGCAATCTGCAAAGCAATGTCTTTTTTTTCCTTTGAATTTTTATCAAAATATCACGATTTTTTCACTCACCTTAGGCTATTAAAGTAATCGCATTAAACTAGCGGACAGCCGGCATGTGCTGATACGTTACAATAAAAGAAATAACACAATAATTATAAATTAATGATAAAACTTTCTGATAAGGAGGAAAGATCAGTATTTTTGTATTTACAGTCTGTATAATTCTTAGCAAAACGGACAAAATGTGTTATGAAAACTTCACAAATTATGTTTAATGTTTATGAGTTGAGAATACCTCCTTTTGATTACATTGTGAACAATCGATACCAAATCTGTGCTAATGCGTTAAAAAAACATGGAGGTACATTGCACTTTTATTTTCATTGCTTTAGTAAAAAGTTAAAGCGATCTTCGCATGGTTTTTTACTAATGAAACCGGTTTTAAGCAAATTTTTTTTAAATTTCTGAGGCATTAACGGACATAGATATTTTTTGTCTTTTATAGATAAAGGTATACAACTATGTTGTTAATTTATTGGAAAAAATCATTTTGGAAAAATCTACCTTTTAAATCAGACAATTATTTTTCGTTTGGCATTGATGAAATTCCGGCTGAGCTATTGAAGAACGGCGGGGATGCCCTGTCTCTCCACTTGCTAATCTGTCAGGCTTGAGATGAGGAGCTATTACCGAACGACTGGAATAGAGGAATTATCTGCCCAATTCACAAAAAGGGTGACCAGATGGATTGCTCAAACTACAGAGGCATAACACTCCTGAACACGGTATACAAAGTCTTCTTGAACATTCTGTTTGAAAGACTCTCACAATATGCGGAGCTCGCGGTGGGAGACTACCAGTGTGGCTTCCGACCCAACAGATCCTGCGCGAACCAGATATTTGCCCTTAGGCAAATCCTGGAGAAAACCAGAGAATATAATGTTAAAACATACCACTCTTCATTGACTTCAGAGCCGCATATGACAGCATATCTAGGAGCCAGCTATACAATGCAATGCGAGAATTTAGCATCCCGGAAAAGCTGGTTAGAATGGTTGAAGTTTCAATGTCAAGAGTGGAGTGCCAGGTAAGACTGTAATCAGACCTGTCAGATCCCTTCCTAACATTCAACGGCCTGCGTCAGGGTGACGCTCTTGCCTGTCTGCTATTCAATATAGCGCTCGAGAAGGCTGTTCGGGACTCGGGAATCGATATATCGATCACGATATTTCAGGGCCCTGTGCAGTTGCTGGCTTACGCAGATGACAGATATTGTGACGAAAGACGAATACACTCTGAAAGAGACGTTTAGCCGCCTAGAGAGGGCGGCAAAGAGTCTAGGATTAACTGTAAACGAGAGAAAAACAAATTACCTCATTTCCGATCCCATCGCCTCCACATCGCATATTGACTCCCTCTCTGTATGGGAAGTTACACATTTGAGAGAGTGGACAGATTCACCTATCTGGGGTCACTGATAACAGATACTATATAATGAAATCAGCTTCGAATACAGCCAAAGAATTGTCTCTGCCAATTGATGCTATTTTGGTCTCCAAAAGCTCTTTAGATCTAAGCTGCTCTCAAGAAAGTCAAAGGAGCAACAGTATAAGACCATGATCCGACCGGTACTCACATACTCCGCGCAAACCAACAAGCAACGCAAGCCGACTCCGCTGGCTGGGCCATGTTCAAAGATCGAGCGAACCGTCCGTCCTCAAGGAAGTTTTCTGTGGGAGACCTGCTGGAAGAAGGAGCATAGGGAGACCCAGACTGAGATGGCTGGACGGAGCAGAAAGAGACCTCGGACTGATGGGGGTGGACGATTGGCGGAGCATGGCGGGGGACAGAGTGGCATGGAGGTGTCTTCTGGAGGAGGCCAAGACCCACCCAGGGTTGTAGCGCCACGGATGTATATATGTATGTAATTATTTTTCGTTTACTTTACAAGTTTTATTTGAAGGATCTTCTAAGCAAAGGGAAATATTTTAACCAAATCTGACACACTAAAACTGTACTGTTTAATCTAATAGCTAGCTTGCTGTCTGGAAATGGTAGTTGAACTCTTTGACATAAAATAATGTTCCATTTATTTTTATGTGTAGGTTTATTGTTTGGGAATCATAGTGGTGTTGTAATAATTAATAGAAGCTATCTGGTCCAGGATATGATACGCTAACGTTAATATAACAATATGGTAATTTTCAAACCCAGAGCAAGCCACCACCTCCATTAATTCTCCTGTTAACTATCCTCGGTCCTTTCCCTCCTTGCGTTTACCTCTCCCGAAAGCATTAGCATTCGAATAAAAAATACTTCGAAAGATAAGTTTGGTCTGAATCTGATTGAGCTTCATGTTTTGGTCATTTTGTACCAAGCATATTTCAAGAATGAGCCTTTTTGGCCAATTAAAATTGTCATTTGGAAGACTCATTGATATTTTATGTAGTCTATCGTTTTAAGCAGAACTCTTCATTCTAATTTTGAATAAACAACTTTCTTATTAGCTCAACCGACTTTACAGATTTAACTTAACACGTTTTAAGGTAAATTTTTCTTGACCTCGACTTGAAGATTTGCTTCGAATGTTGCGTTTTTTGAGGTTTTGTTTTTCAGGGAGTATTTTTTTGACTATGATCGTATGTCATTTTTAGAAACAATAGGACATTTTAAATTTAAATATCTCTACTCGCCTACACAATATACGTTGAGAATTTTTCTGTTTATACTTACAGAAATGGGTACATAATAATTACCTATTGTTTTGTAAAAAATAGTATTTCACTTAAAATTTCTCCCCATGTATATTGTTTAATGTGCACTACGGTTTAGAAAAAACATACATTTTACCGACTGTAAAAATTATCATACTTTATTAATTATAATAGACCGAGTAAAAAAACTTATTTTTTTCACAGTGAAACTTGTTGAGTTTATAAAGCAACATATTCAAGCTTCAAATCTATCAAACATTGGAATTGTAGGTCGATTGGGTTTTAAATCTATGTTCTAGCCGTTTGTTTAAAATCATTCACCCATAATTACTTGAAAAATTTGCAATTGAATGGTAGGTAGGTAGTTAGATGTTATGAAATGAATTTTCACTTCTAAACAAGTATATTTTTTTTTCTTTTTTGGCATATCATCCACAAGGGGGATGTTTTGGCCATATAAAAAATTTCAAAGGCTCAAATATACGCCCACCCCCGCTCCCTTTTTACCTCAACCACTCTGCCCACCCATCGTGGCTTCGTGAGAAAACATATTATGTAAATTTACGTATTTTTAACAGGGATTTTTTTTTATAAATATTTCTATATATTATATGCGTGTAGGAAAATATGTATTTACCAATATATCAATTTTATAGTCGAATAGATATTGATAATAATATATTTTTCAATATGACTCAGAATATAAACGATATATTATTATTATTTTTTTCTTAATATTGTACAATAGAAAAATAATCTTTTTCCTTCGCCGCTATTACGCTACAAACTTCCAGTTAATTTTCCGCTTCGAATTTTTTGTCCAACGTCATTTCCTTCGGCAGCCTCTCCCCACCAAAACACAACATGTAGCTACCTACGTACCTACTCACCAACAAAATAATATTATGTCACGTTGTATTTAAGTGTATTTATATAGAAGATACGAGTGCGTACGTATAACACTATAAGTAGCCACCCACATTATATTCTTAGCGGTTAGGGAGACTTTTGTGACAAAATACAGTTTTTTCACACATTCACAGAGTCGTCTCTGAATCCTAAGTGCGTAATTACCTACAGCTATTGTTACAATTTAGTTTTGTTTTTGTTATTGTTTCTGGCACATCTGAAGTACACGGGAAAAGTCGTACTGAATATTAAAGGACGTTATGATTAAGGTCATTTCTGATGGATTTGATCCGATAATATGGTGTCCGAAACATAACCGTTATGGATATATTGACTTTTAAGATTTTTAAAATCTTTTATTTTTTTGGCTTTTTTTTTTATTTTTTCGGATTAGAATTCTAAGGGTCCTATTTTATGTATCTAGTTAGAGGACATGTCAATTAATAAAAAAGATTAACAAAAGCTGAAACTTCTACTAACAGCTTAAAAAAAATTCTCGATAAAGGCTAGAATTATACAATTTTCACTTACCGTCTTACTTATAAAAAATTCGTTAATCGTAAGATTACATATGAATCACTGATCAGTTTTTACTTCAATTATAAAAAAAATATTTAATCCGCGTTTGTTATTTATGAAGATGACATTTCATACAAAATTTTGTAAAGAAACAAATAGTACCTGGGCAACGCGAGTGGTAACTACCAATATTCGCTATGTCAGATTTGAACAAGTTATTGATGCAGAATAGGTACCTTATTTTTTGATTATTTATTTTATATCAAAATATAGTTAAGTCCTTATTAAATCATACGAAACCTTTATGTTTCAGCCAAAATGAACCAATTCATGTTCGATCACTTAAATTTTAATATTTGTACCTACTTAAAAAGTATTCTTTGAGTATTTTCTTCAAAACGTCATTATATTATTTCTTATAAATTTAGTTGGTGCATCATGGTTGTAAGACCTCGATGATTACGGGAATGCAATATTTGCTTTAAAAATACTTAAAAACAGTTAATTTATTACAGAAAGCGTTGTTGTACACTCGAAACTATTGCCAGTTGACATAAAATCCAACATGGCGGGCTAAAATCTTCAGAGATCAGTAGCCCGATTCACGGAAAAGTTTAAGTCTAAGTTTAGTTCGAAGTTCGAACGAAGTTCGATTCAAACTTTTGTGAATAGGGCTGCTGGTAATAATAATTGTAGGCGGCGACTATCTACAGTCTATGTACCTATTCACGGAGGGTTTGAATCGAACTTCGTTCGAACTTCGAACTAAACTTAGACTTAAACTTTTCCGTGAATCGGGCTGCAGCTCACAATCAAGCGATTTTCGTTAAACTACCTCGACGACGGCTTGATCGCAAATTTTCTACAGCTGAACTCTTTTTTTCCACTGATCGTAGTTTTTTAAATTAAAAAAACTTTGATCAGCGGAAAATAAGAGTTCAGCGGTAGAAAATTTGCGATCAAGCCGTTGTCGAGGTAGTTTAACCCATATCGGTAGTTTAGCCCGCCATGTTGGATTTTATGTCAACTGTCAATATGTCGAGTGTACAACAACGTTATGGTATCTACTTATTCTGCAGAAAATTTCAAAAACTTCTACGTCTCCTTAGCTATTCAAAAAAGGATAACTTTGCTATTAAATAGGCAAAACATTGACCAACTAACAATTAAGGTAGTAGAGGGTACATTTTAGAAATGGCGGCGCCCAAACAGAGAGATGTGCAAAATAGTTCAAGATATTAGACAGTGGAGGCAAAAAAAAAGTTTCCGAGAGACAACGCATGTAGAAAGTACTATTAAAGACTCGTGATACAGAAATGTTTCTAAAAACTCCCAGGAGATGTATAGATAACTACAAATCCATATAAAAGAAGGGCATAGCAGCCTTCAAGCAGATTAAGCAGAAGGTAGCAGAGATAATTCGACATCTAGGATGGCAAGTTATGTTTCCTTCATATGGAAGTATAATTATTATAAATCCTTTGATCCGCCCCTGTCCGGACTCCGAGTATATGAACAGTCCGTAAACCAAAGATAAATGTTTCTAAATATTTACCAATGGGAAGGTTATTTACATCCATTCAACACAGACTAACACAACGTCCCTTAGTCGAGGTGATTTTTCTAATTGTCATTTCATGTCAAGCTTTCACTTTATTATTTCTATTCAGAATTATGAAAGATTCGCCACATTTTCAACATTTATTTTTGGTAAAAACGATAACGTCTAGGTGTATCTTTCTATAATACAAAAGAAAGTCGGGTTAGTGCGAACAATTATAACTCGAGAACGGCTAAACAGATTTGTATGATGATTGGTTTATTGAATTCTTCTCCGCTCCGGATAACATAATAATTATTAAAAAAATTCGAAAAATGGGTAACAAATAATATAAAATATAATTTTAAAGTTAATATGGAACGGATTTATTGACAACAACGCCTTATGAAAAAAAATCCATAACAGTCCAATTCCGATTCATTTGACATCCATTGAATTTCAAAACATTGGTACGCAGATTTTAGATAGAATTTCTTTCAAGATTTCAGAAATTCCATTTTAAAATTCAAACACACATATTTTAAATGTATTTTTTTATAAATTTCAAATTTCAAATCAATATTCATGGTAAGGACTACAGGTCAACGTTTGTCGGGCATAATAAAATTTCTATATTGTGATTTGTGATATGTCTTGTTGGGTAACCCTAGGCTGAATCTAGGAGTTTTTTTAATTCTCCTCGTTCTGTTGGTTATGTTCTCCAGCTCTATATAAACTGCGGATACATCCGCATCGTCACTGTCTATCAATCGCATCCCTGGTCTCCCGTTTATCGTCGACTTTTGGAGTTCCGTCGTTCATCCAATATTTAACCAGTCCATATTTCTTGATAGAGCTGACTCCATCGGGCATTCAAAATAACATGTCGTCGAATCGTCGACCCAAAACATTATTGATTTTCCTCACTTACTGACCCTAAGTTCAACATCTCTGATTGGCCCATAGATCTTATGACGGATACTTCTTTCAGATTACTCAGATATTATAATAATATTTCAAATACGGAAAACTGTGAAGGTTTTGATGTTATAATGAATCAGTATTGAATGAATTAAGCATAAAAAGTTTTTGATAATTATCTTTATTCCGCCATCATTAATTTTTACACAATTTTTTTTTCTAAAATCTTTGTCCGCAATTAATTAATGTATGTAAGTAGAGATTATGTTAATTAATTAATTCCACAAGGATCTTTTTGATACAAATGTAAGTATCAAAAATTAAATATGTAAGTAAAAAAAATATTAAAGCGGAACGTGCAGAAAGCTAAGGAAGGAATGGTATAAACATGCTCAAAGAATGAATGATACCAGAATCCCTTACATTGCATTGCACAACCAGCCACGCGAAACTCGAGCTCACGGAAGCCCCCGAAAAGATGGCAATACATCATGACAGGAGGTGTGACTCTGTAAAACAATCCAGCATGGCCTAAATCAAGGAAGAAGAAGTACTTATATACTTGTACTATTTTGGGAAACGTTGTGATAAAATCACATCCTTATAAATTTGTAATTTATTTTCCCAGCTCTCTCTAAACTGTAGTTAAAAATTCGTTTTTTATTTAAACACACATTAAATAGGAGTTATATGATGAAAATAATTGAATAAATTTCTCTTTGTAAAACATTTAGACAGTACAACAGGCCACATCGCGTGGGTAGCTCCGAAAGGGAGTACAGATAAAACTCACCTTATTATTAACACATGACGGAGCGGCGCGGCGTGATGTTGTGTATGCTGCGGACCAAAGGGTGGGTTGGATATTATAATTACCATCCCCTTCGGAGCTGATGGTCATGATTAGGACGGGGCCTCGTTGTATTGTGGAACTATCAAATAATAATGCCTACGTCACACAGGACGGGAGTTGTAATGTGATCACAATGTATCTGTGCGCTCTTTTCCTCAAGACATCGCCCTCTCTTTCCCCCTGTGTTCTTTGTTTTCTTTGTAATTACACGTTGCCATTGTATATTATTTCCTTTTGATCTGCCCCGGAGATATAGTTTAAAGCGAAATAAGATATTCGAATTTCTTGAGAATCCTGTTAATCGAGTTACTGTTAAATAATAGGTGCACATCGAATATCTAGGATATTGAGTTTGGTCATCAATGTGTAATTTTTATTTTCAATAAAGAGGAAATAATTTAATAAGTACTTAAATCTATTCCTGTCATATTTGGTATTGTTAATATTAGTGTTCACAATTTCCAAGAGAGTTCATTCTGAAAGAAAAAAGATTTTTCTCAATCTTTTTTCCTTAATAATCCTCACAAACCTTGTCTTAATTTTTTTTTTAATTTGATTGTAAAAAGACATTGACTAATGCCTACAGATTTTCATATAATATACTCTACATTAGTGCCTACACATTATTTTTACTCACTGAACTTCTAAGCTTAAAAATTTGGAGATGGATAAAAAAAAGTTGAATTTTTGTTTAATTCTCCCAGTACCTATTTTATTTATGTTGTTCTTTACACACGGCATCATATAGGTTATATTTTACACCAAGATACAAAATGATGTTTTTTTGTTTTTTTTTTTCTTTTAGTGGTTTATTTTTATAATTGACAATTTATGTTTCTGTTGGTTAATCGATTTTGTATAACTACCTACTCCATACCTAATCGTGGAATGATTCAACACACAATATTATACTCAACTGATCATCTATCTATAGGTATCTACCTTAAGAGTAGGCATTTAAAAATTCAATACGGAATTGAATTCGTAATCGTAATAAATCGTTTTGTGTAGAAAAGATACATACATGAAACGGGAACCGTTAGTGGAAAAAAACTGCGATGAAAAACAGAACGTGTATTTTTCGGCTTTAATCATTTAAAAAAGACAATAAATGTTTTACATACAAAAGAAATATTATTATGTAAGTACATACACGGATTAACCGCAAGATTAGTGCGTGCTACCAAAAAGTTAAGCACAATAAAAATAATAAACGTAGGAAGACCCGTGTAGGTGTGTCTGTACAGAGTATACATAGGTGGCTTATCAACACCTCTGGAGTCCTGGAGGATGGAATGGAAGAAATTATTATTATCATTGTTTCAGTTTTAACCCCGTTGTCACTATAAATCAAAGGGGTTTACTCTCTATATATTTCATGTTGTGCTCTATACTTGTTCTTCCTATCTCTTAACTCGTTTCACACAGAGTTCAGCGCCACGCACCTACCCCTATATGCCATTGTTGTTTTGCACTTATGAATGTGTCATCACAACTACTGCTAACCTTTGCTCCCGAGAACTGCTTTGCCATTATCTACTCTGTTTTCTTTTATCAAAAGCATAGTTGAAAAATCTAACTTTTAGCGCTTGTACAAAAGCATTTTTGTTTCGCTAAGTAGGTTTACATTATGTAGTTGTTTTTTAGAGATAAACCGAAAAAATCCAAAATAAAAATTCTCTTTGTGCTGTTGTTGTTCAACTGAAACAATGATTTTCATTTTTTTTTATAATAATTCAGAAAACTTGTTTTATATTTTATTATCTTTTATAAATTTCAGATTTTTTATAGCACGTGTCTTCTTTTTATTTAAACACATCTTAAATCATTCTCATCTGTCTTCTATTTTTTTACTGACTAATTAATTAATATCCTGAATGAATATAGTTAGGAATAATGAATATTTTTAGGTGTGAATGTAAATAGAAAATTATAATGGACATCGCATATTGAGCAGCTCTTTATTATATAAGATCCGCGGTTTTTGCAATCAAGAAAATAAAAGTGGTTGGTTGATCAGAAAATGACCGAATAATGCCTGCCCCGATTAACAACAACTACTAAACCATCGACAGTCACCAGGTCTCCCGGGTGGATAAATTTAAGTACTTAGGAGCAACCACCGCTGGTGATCTCGGGGCCAAGCTCCCGATACGTATCGGTATGGCAAATGGCGCTTTTAACAACATGACCAAGATATTGAAGGCGTCGGCGTTTAGTGTCGAGACGAAATGTAAACTGTTTGATGCGTGTGTGCTGCCCATTCTCCTGTAGGGGTGTGAGTCCTGGCACCTGACCAAAGCCCAGGCACAAAAAGTATCTGCATTTGAAACGAAGTGCCTCAGGAGAATTTTGGGTACCACCGCATCACGAGCGACGCTATATGCCGGTGCTTACAGCGCAGGCCCATCACTTCCACAATACGGAGAGGAGATGGGCATGGCTGGGACATGTGTTGTGGATGCCGAATGACAGTTGGCCGAGGAGAGCGCTGTTTTTCCTGCCATCACGGTCCCGAAAACGTGGAAGACCCTCTCATACCGTGTTCCGTTCTTTCGAGGCAGAGCTGAGGGAGTTGGACATGGTGTGGGAGGAAGTCATAAACATTGCGCAAGATCGAGCGCAATGGAGAGCTCTTGTTGCCTCCCTATGCTCCTGAGTGGAGTTCAAAGGGAGTTTTGGTTTGGTTTGGTTGACCAGTAGTATCAGTCGGCGGCATTCGTCCGTACGGTGTATTGAAGGTCGCTGGTTCGATTCCCGGCGCCGACCATTTTCACATTCACAACACAAGTTTTGCTTTATGTGAAAGATGTCAGAAGTGTATTTGTGTTCACTTTTGGTTTATTATCACAGATTCATTAAAAAAAGGTTCCTACATACAATTGTTTCGCTGGTCTCCCAACCATTTCTATAATTTTTTGATCAAGTATCACATATTATTTTTTCGTCGATATAATATTTACCGAGACACCTGATATTATTGTCAGAACTAATATCGATTAACCGACGAAAATCAAACGTATAAAAATATTTCCTGTACTTTGAATTAGTTTAGTTATGTATATGATGAAAAAATATTTGAGTGTTTTTACAAAAATACCGAGTTGCGGACGAACTAAACAATTAATATTATTTAGGATAATATGCCTCGTTGCGGCTTCTATTTAAATAACGATCGAAGCGATTCGAGCGAAAATAATTATTAAGCTCTGCCCAATTCTATAATGTAACATTACTTTATGAACTCTCCAACAATCTGGAGCCCCTTGGGAAATTTGGCATTACGTATGCGCTATATAAAATGCATAACGAGGAGGGAAAACTGGAATTTACGTAGTGATTATAGAGCAGCCTGCCTATGATCGATGCCGCATCTTTTTCGGCAATATCTACATAGTTATTCAACTTTTGACCTAGTTTTGACTCTTGAAAATATTTTAAAAATGAAAAATATCAGTCAAAATGAGTAAAACTATTTTTAAAAAGGAACGGAGAGCGCTAACCAGGGGGAGAATTCAATCTTCTTCGTCTTTGACCCATACCTATATTTGAAGCAACACACTATATCAAGACATTTTTCTCACCTCGATTGTTACAAAAATAAACAAATAATAATATGTATGAAATCATAACGAGATGACATCTGTCGTAGACAAAAATAAATTAGAACGCTGAATACTTTACGTAAAATATATTCGAGTTTTATTAGATATCCTTTACTAGGTTTCCCGACAGACGTTTCCTGTAGTATGAATATATTATATTATATTTTTTTTAATAAATGAATCTTTTCTCACTCCAAGTGAACACAAACACTTTTGACATCTTCTACACTAAGCAAAGGGTGCAAAGGTAGTGTCGTAAAAGTGCAAATGGTTAGCACGGCCTAATTTGTAATTTATACAAAAATGTGTTTAATTGTTAAAAAATAATACTGAAAGCTTGAAAGAAATTCAATAAAAAATCTGCGTACCTACCAATGTTTTGAAACTCAATGGTTGCCAAATAAATAAAAATTATGTTGTTATAGATTTTTTTCACAGATGGCGTTGTTGTCAGTAAATCCGTTCCATACTAACTTTAATAGGTACAATATTTTATATTGTTTGCTATCCATTTTTCGATTTTTTATTAGTTATTCTGTTATCCGGAGCGGAGAAGAATCCATTAAACCAAATAGAATAAAACTGTGTTCATCTCGAGTTATAAGTGTTCGCACTAGCCCAACTTTCTTTTATATTATAGACTAGCTAGTTACCCGTGGCTTCGCTCACGTGTTACTGTATTTGCTTTCTCTTCCTAAACAATGCAGAATTAATTATATTCGCATCAAAATTAATAATAATAAGAAACATCATCAACATTTATTTTTTTAAATATATATTCTAAAATTTCCATTAAATTACTATATTTTTATTTATATTTGTCGTTATTAATCTGTATTTAAAAAATATGTGCTTCTTATACAAATAGAATCAGCCCGCGAAATTAAAAATTTCGCTAACTTGACTGACATTGTTCTATGAGAATCCCAAAAAATAACTCGAATAACTTTTATTCCATCAAATGACGTTATTTGAAATCAATTTTTATATTCTTCTTCCTCAGCCATCTCTCCACTGCTGGATATAGGCCTCTTCCATTCCTTTCCACTCTCCTCTATCCTGGGCTTTTCTTATCCACCCTCTGCCCGCGACTGGGATAATATCATCGGCCCATCTTTTTTGGGGTCGGCCCACTCCTCTTCTTTTATCCCATGGTCTCCATTTCAGGATTCTGGGTGCCCATCGCTCCGTTCCCTGTCTGGCGACATGTCCCGCCCACTGCCATTTCTGTTTAGCAACAAGGTCCATGATGTCCATGACTTTTTATATTGCTGGATATGAATAAAAAAATATTCAGGTCTCGAAAAGCAATGAAATTAGTGATCTTTAAAACCAAATCTGCTTTGGGCATTTTTCAAGCTACACACGTTTTTTTAACATTTCAATTTATATCTTTCACGTTGATTTGTTGTTGTTTGTCTGGTCGTAGGTTCGAAATTTAGTTCATAAATATCTTATCCTGAGCAAACACGACATAAAAAGAATAAACGATATCGGTCCAGCCGTTCAGGTCGAAGTAAATAACGTTAAACGTGAAAACCGTTAACGTTCCGAACGTTAACGTTTACCAAATTGAAAATGGTTTCCAAACAAAAAAAAATGCGTTTCGTCTTCAATATATGTAATAGCAGCGTCGTAATACTTCCAAAGATTTTGAGGTAACGTTTAACGTTAATTTTGAATAACTGACAGAATTATTTTTTTGACTCGGAATTTGGAACAGCATTGTTTAACGCACGTTGAACAACAGTTTTTACGTTATCTCTATGGAAATAACAACAAATTGTTAACGTTGGAACTGTCGTTAATATTTCGACTTGGCCTCCAGGCGTGATGCGATGACCACGTAAAGTAGGTCTCCATTTTTATAATAACGTAATATTCTCCCTTTTAAGCCCCCCCGCTCACCGCAAGCCAGCCCGGAGGAAACCGCAGCAAACCCGATCCGCACAAAGCCAAACCCTAGACCGATTGCCAAAAAGCCAGCCGCACACAAATCAAGCCCGTGGCGGTTCCCCCCAAACCACCCCATAATACGGGAGGCCTTGGACCCACTCAGGAGAATAGGTTAGGCATAAAGAACTCTCCATTGCGCTCGAAGTCGTCCGAGGCTCATTGTGCCTTTTCTAACCGGTTGAGGTTTAAGGAAGTGAGGTGGTCAACCCCAGTATTCTAATGGTATAAGTAATTGGCGTTCGACTATAAACGAATTTTCGACAATGTAGAGTAGGAAGAAAATTAACTGTCCACTGTTTATATTTTTTATTAGATGAAACGGATATCGGCAACTATCCGATATCCGGTCTATCCGGCGGCGTAAATAATATCCTACCGGATACCGGATAGTAAAAAGAGACATGTTTGGATAACTCATTGATTTGTTTATCAAAGTATCACTTAAGAAATACACCTTATAATCACAAAATAAATTCTACAACTTAGAAAATTGATTATCGAGCATAAGGTAAATTATGGAGAGTAATTCTATATAATATTTCGTTATATAGACTATTAGACTATATAGAGGAAAACAGCAGCTTTGCTGGTCTTCGTAAGTAAGGGAAGTTTAATAAAACAACGTTTCGTCATATATCATCCTGGCTGAAGATGCAGATAGTTTCCGCGATTTTTGGAACAATAACGTTCCGGCAACGGAGTCAGTCCAATTGGTATATACCGCCTACGTAAGCGTAATTCATGCGTTGTACCCATGGTAATTTACGCACTGGCCGGGCTCTAGTAAGGACTTCTTTAGCATTCTACGAATTTTATAAATTTTTGAAAATAAAAACACCGATATTTTAAGGGGAGCGCTTTTCTTCCTCCCGCAAGGGTTCCGAAGACAAAGAAGATCTTCTCATACCGAGAGGGTCTTCCTCGTGTTCTGCTCCTTCGAAGCAGAGCTGAGGGATCTGGAAATGGTGTGTGAAGAGGTCATAATATCCGGCTAACTGCTATCCCTTTCGTCTCTATTTTTTATACGTTCCAGTGGACAGTTAATTTTTTCGCACTATACAGTGACGAAATGATATGGTCATTGACTTGCCAGTGTTTTCAAAACAATTATTTACGATCTATCCTAAAATGATGTGAGGATTTTGTAGATAATTTTAAAATTTAATATTTTGCACTTTTTCTACATTTGATATAAAATAATTTACCTATTGACTTCATAATACTATTTACCTTTTTTCAACATAATATTATATCAACTTGCTATTCATGGTTTACGCAATAAATTCAAAGCAAGATTACTCACATAGTTTTTTTTTTTTTTTTGCTAGTGTTTTTATGAAATGGCTTCAAATATTTTGACAGATCAAGACATAAAGAATTGCAATACAATTCAGATTCTTTTCGTGAACTTATACTAATTCAAATTCAATAATATAAGGACCACGTCGTCGTCTGTGTTAAATAACTTTAAACTGAAATCAACTTAAAGTTATACATAAAATCTCGAACATATTATTTATATTCCAAGGCGGGACGAAGTTTGACGGGTCGGCTAGTTCAAAACTATATTATTATTATTATAGATTACGCAATAGTTTCGACACGTGTATTGGAGAAAGTAGGTTGGGTTGGGTAGGTACCTACCTACGTATATGAATAAACATGCATACACCGCGAGCTGGTCCGCTGCAGCGTGTATGAATATACACGCTACACCGGACCAGCTCGCGGTGTATGTATGTTTATTGTATGAAACGATGTCGTCAATAAATTAAATTTTTAAAAAAGTTGTTAGGAAAAGTTCGAGATGTACTGCTATGATGTATGTATTTTTTATAGAAAAATAAATTATCTAGTTGTAGCGTTTCGGCGTTTATCGATATTTTTATAAAATTCTGAAATATAGGCACTGAAACTCGTAAATTTGTCATAAAAAAAATATTTTTCTTTATAAAAAAAGTTTGAGAAATCCTGGAACTTCTTCATTAAATTATATTTTAGATATTGTATTTTTCTATATACATACACAATTTTAGGGTTCTAGATTTTATGGTTTTCGAGATATATGGAAAAATTAAATAAAAAATCAAAGGTTGATAACCCCTGACTGAAAAAAAAATTCAAAATTCTGAGTATACAAATTTTGTATGCTTAAAGTATTCAATATTTTCTGAAATTTTAGGATCTGTGCATCAAGCGAATCAAAAGTTATAAAGAGGGGACGGATACACACACATACACGTTGGAAAAGTGCCCCTCACCCCCTCCCCTCTAATTAATGATATCTTTTGAAAACGAAATAGTATAATTTGACTCTTTCTGAAGAAATCATTTTTTTGAAATTTCGATAAAACCAGTTTTAAACTTTTTAGGAGGCACTTAAAAATCATCCCTTTTTATATGTGCCCTTTTTCGTCCCTTTTAGTTAAATTTTGGAAAAATTGCCGAATACGCTAACACTCATTTCTATAGAAGAATTCATATGCCAAATCTCAAGTTCGTACCATGTCTAGTTTCCGAGATATTCGCATACTTTGAAAAACATTCAACCCTATTTTTCACCCCCTTAGGGGTGGAATTTCCAAAAATCCTTTCTTAGTGGAAGGTTTTGTATTGAGACCTACCTGATTTCCAAATTTCACTTCTCTACGATTAGCCGTTTGGGCTGTGCGTTGATGAGTCAGTCAGTCAATCAGTCAGTCAATCAGTCAGTCAATCAGTCAGTCAGTCAGTCAGGCACTTTCCTTTATTATTATAGATAAACCTTGAAGGATTGTCAAAAAAAGCATTTTAATGAGTAGGTATACTTTATTCATACGTTACAATCATTGCTCTAATCTTTAATTTCAATTATAGAACTTGAGTCTACAGCTGCAATCCACAAGTATATTCCTCCATTCTCTCTCTCTATTTGCCACACATGGCACCTTAATATTCTTGCCTAATAATCTTTTCCATAAGCACCAGTTTTCTAAAGTCTGTCGGTTCAGCCAATTTAGCTGAATTACCAAGGTAGGTATGTGACGTTTTGTGATTCAATCAGTTCTTCTGTTCGGAGACATGATAAACTGAATGAAAACAATTACATGAATTGTTTAAGTAATTAATCAACAAATTCATCATGTAAAATCAACAGAATTAAGTAGTAGTCATTTTCAATATTTTCAAGAGAAAATATTGAAAAATCTAAGCTAAGAAGCTTAGATTTCTTTTGTTTGTTGATTTGTTTTTTTTTTTGCCTCCATACAAGGTATTTCATATAATAGTGTGGTAGGCACAATGGCGCTAACGAAGCTCTTTGAGTGATGCACTTGGATCATAGACAAGTAATATTAAATTTGATTGTACGCATAGTAATATTATTGTTTGTATTTGTGTGCGTGTCACGCTATTTTGAATAATATGAATATTGTAAACTATATAGATGAGAAATATCATGTTGATTTTTAGGTCAAGTTTTGTTAATGTTTACTAAATTATCTAATGTAAAAGGCTTTAAAACCCATATTAAAAAAAATAATTAAACTATTAAAAAAAATAATTAAACTGTCCCATTTTTTTACCCTTTTTGTCTTCTTCAAAATAATACGAGGATCAAAACCTCGATGTTATCAATAAATTGAGGTTAGTAGCCCAGTTGTCTCGGTTGAAAAATTAAAAAAAAATGTTATTTTGAAACTCTGAATTACATTTGACAGATTACGAGCACATACAAGTATTTGATTCTATATACAAATGTGCACAGGAGAGGATTAGGGCAGGTACGTGCCTACGAGATATCACGTTCTGTATCAAAATCACCATTGCGTACTTTAATTGAAACCGAATAACAATTTGTTTATTTAATCCCCGCGGTAAATCAAAAGAGGAAAGGCGAGGGCGGCTTATCTCTAATTATTTATCTAAAAGCCACGTAATCCTAAAAGGGACACTCCGTCCTAGAGGCGGCTGTCAGATCACCTACATCCAAACATCCTCGTTCTTCAAACAAGTCTCTTTAGGTCCGAAATCCGCATATTATTATATTCAATATTAGGCGTATCGAAAGCCTTAAAACATTTCATAGTTTTTTTTTTTTTTGACATGGAACATATTGGGATGAACCATAAAATGAAATATTCAGGGTGTTAGGTAGAATGTTAGTAGACAATCTGATTTGGTATAAAGTGGAAATAAATTGAGCTTGTGAGTTAACTCAGAATTAACAAAGCAGGTTTCTATTTATTATGTGAATTATGGTTCGATGGGTTTTCTTGGACCGTTACCCCACTTTCTGGATCAGAAATTGTATCTGAACATTTGAGATCAAAATGAAATTCATCTTCTTCTTTGGTCTCGATCCTGAGTATTGGTTTGCAGCATAGATCTGCATCTAATTCTCTACTTTGTCCGGTCCTCCGCAGCTTTCTTCAGCTCTATGTGCCCGAAGCGTCTGGGATTAGTGAGGAAGCTCTAATTGGGAAACACCATGAGCATGTAGTGGAAGCACAAGAGGCATAATATATGTATAATTAGTCATGTCGTCTAAACTATACCTATAGATGACAGTATGTGCAGTAGGTTGTTGTGGCGTAATATGTGACCTATCCATTGGACCGCGTTATGCAGAAAGCGGCCAGGCCACATTTAGGTATAAATCGATTTTTTTTTCTTAAAAGGTGTAGAATCATGGTATCTACAATCTGCAGAAATCAGCCAGGTACCCTCCATATAAACATTTTACATAAAACACATTGAAAAAAAACGCATTTGTCAAAATCTATCATTGTTAATTTTGTAGAAAATAGACAGTCTACCCTGGAGTCGGACTGATAAAACAATCATCTAAACACATTCGGCAAAACAAAGCCAGACTCCATTGTCCGGTTTCAGCAGTTCGACAATGTAATATAAAAACAATGTGAATACATTCAGAAGAAACTAGACAGGCGGCCCGACGGTCTTCTGCATTTCTATAATACAAAGGTTTGTTTACATGAACCGTTCAGTAAAACCCAGCCACGGCTACCTGGACCATCAGCTGCTGTTGGTGCGATGTACCTGAACGCATAAAACAGACAGTAGGCGTGCGCGCTTTCTACAGATTGGGAATTTACACAATACATGATTCGGGGTTTTTTTTATTATGGAGTTTGACAGTTATGTTAAGCCAGGCGGTGGATGTCGTGTCCGACAAATCATTTCATCACATTTTTGCTCCTTGGAGGTTGTTGTGGTCCTGTGTTCGATGTGTTTAAAGATAGCTTGTGAATTTTGTAGATATAAACATTATATTTAAAATGGCAAATCATGGACGTTTGATGGTTGATTTGGCAGTGAAGTCAAATAAAGCAGAAAAGGTTTTGTTTGAATATGTGCAGCCAGAAAGTTCAATAGTAGAGTTCAAACCGCACTATCAATAGTTTTTAACACAGATACACCTTTGCTGGATCAGAGAGGCGTACAGCAGGGAGGAGAAAATGCCCTCGCTCCAGAAAGAAAGAATAGTGTTATAAACTTTATTGAAAAAGTGCCCGTCTACAAGTCGCATTACTGTAGAGAAAATAATGAAGCCAGGTTCTTGCCTCCAGAGGTAACTCTAACAAAATTATATGAAATGTTCACAGAAGAAGAAAAATAAAATTCAGTAAGTATCGCAACATTTAAGCGTATCTTTTACACTGATTTTAATTTACAAACAAAGTGTTTGAAAAAAGATACATGCAATGTGTGCGATACTTACAATGCAGAGTCCAAAAACGAACATGATGCACAAAAGTTGAGCAGCATAAAAATAAAACATGATGAGCACCTCTTCCTGGCTAAAAAAGCCCAAGATACAATGAAAGCGGATTTGACCTTGGCAAAGAATAGTGTCGAATATTAATGTTTGACTTTTGATATGCAAAAGATACTACCTTTGCCAAGGATACCAACAAACATTGTATTTTAGTATTCCGGATGAGAAAAATATGAATTAGCTACTTGGTGACGCCCTTGCACAGTGGTTACCACTGTGTGGATAGAAAGCCAAGCTGGCAAAGGGGCTCAAGAAGTGGGATCATGTTTGACCACCATATTTCTGTGTCTTCTTCTGTGAAACATCTCTAACTATGGTCAGATTCCTGTGGAGGACAAAACAGAAATATCAAAATCACTCTGTTTGTCAAAGCACCCGGTGCTACAAAAATCTAATTCTCCTAATATAAAAAATACTAATAACTTGAATAAAGTTGTGTTCATTAGTAATGAGGTAGGTATACATGAGGTAGGTATAACGATCTTAAAGTAATATTTAGATAGGTACCTACTTTCTTTTTTCTTCACCAATATAATACATAAATATAAGCATAAATCCTTTATTGTTCTCATAATGCAGAGGACATAGGTATCCAGAGCATGATACAATATGTATGGGCTGGCTGGTTTCTGCAGAATAGATAAAAGGTATTTTGTACAACTTTTGGTGTTTTTGTGAGGCTGTCTGTTTTCTGCAGAATGGATTTCAGTTACCAAGAGTTAGGTAGAAACATTTTTTGTCTAATTTTATAATAATTTTAAATATTTACAATATTTTATTTCTTTATCTATAAAGCTTTACTATTTATTAACATCTATTGATAGTTTGCAAAATAAAATATGAATTTGCAAATGAATATAATGTAAAAAACCTATCCAAACACAAAAACGGCCATATTGAAATGTTTGTGTTTTGTGGCCTAGCTCCTTTCTGCATAACACGGTCCCATTAAGACAAAATTCATAGAGATTGGTAAATAAAAAAAATATAGAGGCTAACAGGAATAATTGAGTATTTCTCTTTTTTAATATTTTTATAAGGAGCATATATCTATATAAATATAGGTATTATCTGTGTCCTAACAAATATTATAAATTTGAGGTATCTCTTTCAGTTAGATTTGACAAATTATTGATTAGCGTCTCGTCTGTCAGTCAGGGTAACAAAACTATCATACTTACTCTATTTTTGGTACCTTCTCGATGACAAGTGATTCTTCTGGATTTTTGTCGTCCTGTACCTTTGAACCAATAGCATTGTTTACTAATTTCACTCCTATATTAAATGAAAAAACAACCAAAAGGACTAGAGTGTAAGTATAAAATACCATGAACTCAATACAACTTACCTATAGATATCTTCAATCCAGGGATGCTCATAATGTGAATGTACTACGTACGGTCTTATGTGGGAGGACGAGTGGCAAATGTCACTGGTAACCATGCTTATCAGGTCTCATATCACACAACTCACCCGGCGGGGGGAGAAGGTCAAAGTGTGAAAGCGATGGTTAAAGAAATATTCTACACTGGTGAGAATTTATCGTCCAGCTTGTATGTCTGAGAAAGAAGCACAAGATTGCAATATACCGAACACACGGTGTACATATATTTCTTTTTTATTTTGTAATTTTTCAATTCCCTGTAAGTGAAAGGATCATAATATGTTATATTATTTGATAGATATCATTTAGTCCCTCTTTTCAATAAACCTTACAATAAGGTGAGTTAAGAAACCTATGTAGGTATTGTTATTGATGAGTATTTTTTTTATATTTCGATATTTTAATCATACACATACATTCATACATCTGCGGCGCTACATCCCTGAGTGGGTCCCAGCCTCCCTCAGCAAACTTCTCCAAGCCACCCTATCCGCCGCCACTGTGCGCCAGTCACCAACCCCCAAAAGCCCCAGATCCCTCTCAGCGCCATCCAGCCATCGTAGCTTTGATCTTCCTATGCTCCTCCTTACTACTAGTCTCGTGCAGGAGATTCTGTTTTAACCAGCATTATTGTTATTGGATCATGTTTCTGATGCAATTAAGTTATGAAATATCCCACAGATTACTTCCTCTGTTCGGTATGAACGTTATCATTGCTTTTAAAAGTGTACGGCCTTTACTGGCTATGATTGCCTGCTTGCTGGGTTTCTTTTGTATACCTTTTGGTGTTTTATTGTTTCATTTGTAAAAATAATCGCATGATAAGTTAATTTATTTGGATGGCTATTTATACAATTTTTCTTTTGTATTCTGACATTTCATATTTTAGTTAGGTATTTAAGTTTTTCATTGATAATGTGTACATTGTGTTTCTCCTTATACTAGTTTAAAGCTGTTTGGAGAACTTTGTGGCCTTAGTTTCCTCTATGATCAGCTTTTTCAAATTTTTTCCGGAGTTTTCCTCCTTTTACTGAAAATATCATTTTCTTTATTCAATTTCTTTAATATACATAAAATTATTAAATGAAATATATTGAGCTATCCTAATTATGTAATATTTGAGTCATATTTTGTTTTTTTTTTTCATAAACATCGTAATAAAAATACGTATCGCCGACTAATGGTAAAACATTGAAATTATTATATAAATTTATTTTTAATAATTTCATACAACATACAAAAATAGCACCCTATATATAATTTAATATGGTTGCGTGCATTGATTCTTGTTTTTAGTGGCGTTATAGTCAGTGACCTGGATTAGGTACAATAATGTGTATCTATACGTATGAGATTACGTGAGATTCAAAGCTTATAATTACTTAATGGCAGAATATTACTGAATAGGCGTTCATTGAAGAAAATCCACTTTGGTACCTACACAGTAATGGGAACTTAGATACTTACATAGTTTGTACTAACCAAGAGAAGGGTTGGTACTGGCCTAGAACTTCTTACGTGCCTAATGTTGCCTATAAATTTTTGACGTTGATAGCACTACCATCAAAAGGTTTTTTGAGTTTAGAAGCCAAGTTTTCTAATATTCATATGAAATTTACCTAACTTCAATTATTTATGTACAGAATGTACGAAATTTCTTCCCGATATACAATTGATGATCATTCATTAAAACGTACTAGCTCAAATGTTCGACAAACGAGACGAGTCGACTGCTTGCGTAAGTTTATAATGTTTTTTGAAGATTCGTTCCAAAAGTTCTAAAATCAACCTTATTATTCAATTTTTAATTTATTTTCTTATAAAATGCCAGATTTACTCATATTTTATAAGAGACTTGACAAAACCAACGACCTACCTTTATATAAGGGTGCGTTTAAACCAAACGAACATAGAGCTAGAGCTAGAAACAAAGCATAATTTCTTGACCTTTGATATTTACACCAAGAAAACAACAAGAATCAAGACTACACCACTGACGCACGTAATGTCATCGCCCATCAATTAGTTTTTGGTGTTCATTCTGGATCATTTGTGTTTGCTTGGTGTCAATGTCCACGATCAAGAAAGAATTAATTACTTATAGCTCTATATTCATTTGATGTAAATGTACCAAATGTAAGTAGGTATATAATGATCTCTGCCCAAAAAAACATAGTGTTCGTCGAATTCAGTTTTCAAAAAAAAAAAATTTGAAAGTCTTCGTTATCCAAACTCTCCGCTAATCTATGACCGATTGTATGATATTGTATACTTTTGTATCGGGGTAAGATTGAAGGAGGCAAACAGAACCCTGAACGTGGCCTTTGATGGTAAACAACTAAACCACAATACTTTTCCTAAATACCTGAGAGTTACCTTGGATAGAACTCTCTCATTCAAGGAACATCTTGGCAAACTCTCGGGAAAACTAAAAACCCGCAACAACATCATCCATAAACTTGCAGGTACCTCATGGGGATCCACTGCAAGAAACACTGCGAATATCTACACTCAGCTGCAGAGTATGCATCAGCGGTGTGGATTAACAGCCCCCACACCGCGCTAGTAGACGTCCAACTTAACAACGCTCTCAGACTGTATCGGGCACTATAAGATCTACTCTGACTTACTGGTTACCCATTCTAAGCCATATCCCGCCCCACGACCTAAGAAGACAAGCCGCTCTAGTAAGGGAGCACGATAAACTAATGAAGGATTCAGCTTTACCGAGCAACACGAACCTTGGTTATCTCCTGTCCAACAACAGGCTCAAATCTCGAAATCCTTCATTAAAGACTGCCAAAAACCTCTACGATTCCAACTTCAAGATCACAGAGGCATGGATGGCCAGATGAGAAGCGACTACCACTCCAGAAACCCGTCAATTGCCGTGTATAATACCACCCAGTTTCGACCAGCCGCGCAGAATGTGGTCCGCGCTCAACCGGGTCCGTACAGGACACGGGAGATGTGCGGACTTCTTCCACAAATGTGGTTGGCTGGACTTCCCTGAGTGCAACTGCGGGGTGAAGAGACAGACAGTGCGACACATTGAAACTGAGTGCAGCCTTCGAGCATGGAGACCCAGAAGACTTTTTTACCTTCAATGACCCAGCGACCGAATATATTATAAGAAACCTTTTAAACATTTGACAAGCAAGCCTGTTGCTTGCGCTCATCCAAACATTTTTAGTATTTTACCTAACGACTGTTATTTTGAATAACTTATGATGTGATGTACTGTATACCATACGATAAACAAAATAAAATAAATATCGTAGTAAATGGTGCGGTACTCGAAATATTTCGGTTTAATAAATGCACCGCATTTTGGTAGGACACGATGGTGTGCCAAGTTGTTACTTACAACTCGGATACTCTCCAGCGGCCGCCCATTGAATATTCTATTAAAATGCTCAAAATATTATTCACGATAGAATATGCAAACATTTCCATGGAAATAACATATTAGGGCGGCGATTCAAGAAAATGTCTGCATACAATATGATAAAGAATGCAGGTACACTTTTTTTTTATTTGAATGAATTAAAAATTCTTGAATTCTTAAATAACTGAAAACGATATCAAGAAATCCCATCTAATTTCAAAAGACAATTCCCGAACACCTCATGGAACAATGGAACAATAACAAACGAATAAAGAAAAAATATAAAAGAGAGTCGTTGTTGGCAACTCTTGATCTGGCTTTTTTATTTTATTTGTTCCTTTATTGATTCCCGCTTCCGCTGAAAAGAATAAAATATTCAATAAATCATATTTTTCAACTTAAAAAAAAAATAACGAACCGACTTTCAGCGTCGAAGTTCCCGCAATTATTATACCCGAACCGTTTTATATATTTTTTTTATACAACGATGGACTATTTTGGAATCTTTACAACAACGAAAAATGAAAAAGAAATACCAACAATTATTACAAAAAAGTTATAACGAGTTAAACATAAATTACCATATCATCATACACACACATAGGCAGGGCGCAAACAAGCACAATGCGAAATGTGAAAAGGGACCAAACATATTTTTTGGGTCGTCACAGAGGCGAACAAAGTGTCAAAGAACTGAAATATTAAACTTTTTTATTATATTTTTTTTTCTTTAATTCCACCCAAAAATCTATCAAAATCGTGTAAACGTCTGATTGTTAAACGTATTTTTTTTATATGAAATATACTTTTTAATGCAATAAAATGTGTGGTGTTGATCCTTGTGCCGCGCCTGTACTCCCCAAACAGTAAAGAAACGGCAATAAACGGTATTAAAATTCTTTACGCATAAATCACTATCTATTCTTCGTTTTTTATTTCCTTTTTCTTCACACATACATAATGTTTATTCCTTGCCAACTTGTACAAACTTTCCGACCTTCCAGCCCAAAAGGGTTGTATACTAAATAAAACTTTATCAAATACTAGAAATATAAAATGAACATTTTCAAATATTCTGACGATATAATGATGGTTTCGATTTTTAACATATTATTATCTACCTACCTACAGCCACTTATTTTAATGAATTTTCCAAACAGATATATCCATCAGAATGCCATCAAAAGAGAATAGTGTTTTTTCTCTGTTAGAATTGAACTGAAGCATTCGAGCCAGCGCGTTAAAACTACTTGATGGAACTTTGTACCTGCCAAATGTTCCACATAGGAAATCTTAAAATAATCTTGATATTTACTATTTTCATAAGCTATTTCCTGTCATGAAATCTATACAAAATGGGCAAATTTCAGATTAGGTTGATAAAATAATAATAATAATTAGTAAGTAAAAGATGGCAATAAGTTATGCCGCGATGTATTGTAACGATGAGATTTCTAAATGTTTTCATGTCTTGTCAGTGGTGCCATCATTGATGCACAATAAATGTTGCCATTACGTGTAATTATGATGGTTTTTATGGCAATACTTTGAAATCTTTATATATTTTGATTGTATATTAATTTCCTATATCGAACTTCAAAATATTGTGTAAAGTATCATGTCTTGCTATAAATGTGATTTATTGTATCATGAAATTGTTATAGGTCTTATTATGACCATGGATTAAATAAATAAAATAGAAAAAATATAGGTAAATTTCTCACAAAGAAAACAAGCAATACAATATTAACATAAACAAAAATAAACAAAAAACAAAGGTTTCGAACTGGACCTCTTTTAATCAAGTAGAATAACGGCCGGTTTCAATAACCTATCCGTAGTAATCAGTTAAACGCTATCCGTCAATTAACCGCAGTTAATATTCTATCCTTATCCATGTTTCAATAAACAAACAACAGATAGATAGTATTTATGCCAGTTACCATGGAAACTATCCGCGTTTGATCATAGACATTGTCAATACTTTTTTTTTTACTTTTTTGGCACATCATCCACAAGACGGATGTTTTGGCCTATTGTCAATACTTCGTCCATGTCAATTTTCGCAAATACGTCAGAGTTTCAATATCAACAATCGTCAGATAGACGCAACATTCGCCCACCATTATTTTTCTCGTCTCGTCGTCGTATATTGTTTATAAGAAAATAATTTATAAAAAATAAATCATTTACGACGGTTTTGGTTAACCGAAACCTGACAAGAAAATCTTTGTTCGACAATATCGACATGAAATTTATCCGTGAATATAACATCCGGGATTCTTCGTCCTCGTCAGAGTTGAAGACTCCGTCTTCAAATAACTCCAAATCGCTCTCGTCACTTGATGAGCCATTATTTTCAAAAAAACTTGTTGCTATACCAAACACTTGCCGTCGAAATCGGGGGATAGGAAAAACAAACCGCCGAAATCGGGGGTTAGGAAAACCATAGAAAAACCAGTAATCACAAATGTCACAAGCTACTAGAGATAGGTTATTGAAACGCTTTATCGCCGATTTCTATACAAATCATATAATGAAAGATAGATAGAAAGTTTAGATAGAAATTATATCTATCCTTTGTTTATTGAAACACCAAAGTGTAAAGATAGATAGATTTTTAACCATGCATAGATAGGAGATAGATAGGTTATTGAAACCGGCCGTTAAAGGAGACATATCTTTGATGATTGTAAAATATGATAGAGACAATGAGACACGCGCACCATTAAAAAGTTTGTGGGAATACTGGAGGAATTTAATCAGTTAACGCTTAGAGCAATTGCGTATTTAAAAAGTATTGCCACGGAGCTGTTTCTTCAAGATATAGTCAAAGCATACGAACGAAGAAGAAGGGTATTTTGTTTTGCTGAGCTCTCTTGAGGATGGTTCTTCACATCTCTCTTCCTCAACTCATTTACTCAATTACTGAACATATTTTTAGAGAAGCGTTCTACGTATAATTTTGCGAAATTTGGTGAAGGCCAAGATACGGGTTTTAGAGCCATCGAAAAAGAAAGATTGCCCCCCTTCACACGAGACTTGTCTCTATAAGGGGATACGCATAATATTATGTTTTGTTCAAATTCTTCTAGTTCATCATCTTATTCATATTTGTGTAAAATATGACATTTATCAATAAAAAAAAATTCAACTCAAGACGACTCTCATTAGAAGTTCTAGGCTCGTTCATGGAAACTTTTATTACCTATTTATCTGTTTCTGAGCAATAACAAATTAGTAGTTTTGATGTTTGAATGTTGTTTTTCTTCTTATAATGATGAATTGTAAGATGTTCTTGAAGGTAGGAATGCAGGCAGATGCGGTCACTCTCAATGACTCCCCAGGTTGGTGAAGGGTTGCGAAAATAAAGTAACCCCAAACACTTTATGTCCCTCGCCCGCGGCTCAGAATTATTATTTCACGGTACATTTTAATATCTTGTATTTTATTCGCGCTCTTTTATGGAGTTGTAACGTTTATGAAGTTTTATTTTCTTTTCCATAAGCAAATGTCTCCCACGAGATATTCACCGGGAGGTTTTTAGGAGAAATGACGTAAAAAACAGGGTTGCCAACAGTTAGAAACTTGAACTAATTAATTATATTTTTTAATTATACCAAAAACACAGTCTCTCAGAAGTGTAATGTAATTATTTAATTAAGCAAACGTTAATTACAATGAATTAGGTGTCATCGGAGATAAAATTATTATCATTGTTTCTAGAAATTTTATTTTTTTAAACAAAGATTCTGTTTACTCGAAAAATCATCGAACCAAAGCTACCATATAAATAGCGAGAGATTTCGAGTTATTTCAGATGCTTAATAATAGTTATTAGAGGCTCACAATACGAATATTTTCAAAATAAAAAGTAGTACATTTGGATATTCAAAGCTCATCCACGAATAAAAAAAAGAAAGACCCCTTAGCCAAGTGTTTGGAGGAAAGAAAATAACACAGATTCACGTATCCATTTGATAAAAGATCCATTCGGTCTAGTCACGTGATATCTATCCACCTCCGAATTGATGGAGTACTTTTGGCACGTGACCAAACTACACCTGGTTTCTACCACATAGTGTAAGTCTGCTCTACAGATAAGACAGGGGTGGGTACATCCACATTCGCTGCCATCAACCACGTAATAAACCGTGGTATCTTGCGCAAGATACCTTCCTTTCTGTACTCCAACCACACGAGTCTATATTATTATACTACCTTACATCTGTAGACTAGCAAGTACTTGAAGCATACATGTTACATCAATAATGCCTGCAGATAATTCATCAATATAACAGGAATATAGTATAAACCTAAGTTTTAAAGAAGTTACTTACCGTCAATTTTGGTAAAATGCCAAATTAAAACGTTTTTAGAGGCTTATTTCTCGTATTAATCAATGGATTCTATCGACCATTCTACTCTGCAACTGATTTTATTTTGGCTGTGAGGTGCCAGCTTAGTAATAACTATTTCTTTTTTTACCGTAGTTTATTACTACCAAGTAAATAATGGAAAAATAAATATTGTTTATAATAGCCAGATACTAAAATTTGATTAGAAGTAGTTGCTTTTTAATATTGGTCTTTTTTCCATTTTTTTTTCTCCTACATTTAACTTAGTCTTCAGCGAGATAAAAATGTGTATACCTCTTCAAAATTTAACGGGAGCTATCTGATTCCCCCTACGTATATTTTTGTGCCGATATTTCCATTCTCTTTTGTGGTCAATCGATGCTTTATTAAATGTCCATTTGCCACATTACCATCCAAACAGTATGTACTCACATTTTACAATTCAGTCTATGATATCCGTGACTTTTAGGTCTGTCTTTCTATTGTAAAAGTAATTCATTGTAAACACTCGTGTTTTTCCATATCCAAATTTTTAAAACCGTCAAGGCTTTTGATAGTATCGGCCATAGTTGTTTACATGCACGTTTGTATAAACCTACTTGTTTGTAACGTTTTACTTTAAAATATCTTAGGAGGTCACGTTAAGGAGTTGCATGTTCACCGTATCAAATTTCATCGGCAGTATAATACCTTTTCGTCTTGTCGCTCTACATCACTCGCTGCAAGGCTAATAAGAATGTAAGATAAGGCATAGAGAACTCCGCCAGGCAGGAACTCTTCCTTCAAGTCTCTACGTGCATACGGATGAACGCTGTGAACGGAAACTACTAAAACAATCACTATGCGCGATCGTAGGATCTGCATCTAACTATCTACTACATTATAGGTACCTACCGTTTGTACGGAAGTGTGGGAAGAATACGTAATTCTTTAAAAATCAATATAGATGTTTTTTTTTTCAAACCTTTAGGTCCAAAGAATCTTAACCGTATATATAGAATTCCTGTGGACATTACTTCCGTGACTCTTTGTATTACTGAAGTTACCGAAAATAAGGCGACCAAGTATAGAAAATCCAATAATGTCATTCGTGAGACTTGCTTTAGGTATTTTCTGATTTATCTGGTTAAAACTTAATAAAACATTGCGTGTTATATACTGATTTTTTAAACCTGGTTTATTAAGAGTGATTAAACGAATCAATTTTTCTTCAAATTTACTGTAGAATTATACTCTATTATGAGAGTATTCAGGCCAAATTCGTGCCGATCCATGGTACAAAAGAAAAAACATGAGCAGATCACTAATCTCCACAATATGCAGAATGAGGTTTGGACATCACAGGCTGGACGCCCACTTGTTTAAGTTGGGACTCTTCGATTCTCCAATTTGTGAGTGCGGCTTCGATGATGAAACGCTGAACTACGTCCTTTTCGGTTGCCCCTTGAGAGATAGATTCCAGCTCTACCACAGAATCCCAGACGTAGAGTACCCACTGAGTGTGGAGTATTTATTGAGTCTGGGATCTGTGGATATATGTATATCGATTGTTGTATAGGATGCCATGCCATAAACAAAAAAAAACAAAAAGAATTATACTCTACACAAATATCTTTCGTGTTATTTTAGTTCTATACATCTCTAGTGATCCATCTAGCAAATGATTATTGTTAAAGAAAACAATTACATATTATAATTTTTTAAAATAATATCAGAGTTTCTGGAAAAATGTTCGAGTATCTTCCTAGTGTCTATCTCTGACATCACATCCAATTCACTATCACCCTTATCAACGTACGTTTTGTTCTTTCACTCAATGTTCTTTATAACCACTTTGCACTCATCGTCGACAAACTTGGGTTCAATTTTCGGTGTAGAAAATCCATGCCCATAATGCGAAAATCTTCCTATCTCAAATGGAATAAAGCAAGTGGCATAAAAGACAGAACCAGAAGTTTCTTGTCTTGTTTTCATACCCACAAAATGTGGTAAAATGACTATGGGATTGATTTCTGAGCCAGAAAGTTGACTGCAATCATTGAAATCCTCATAAAATATGCTTTAACCTCCTAAGGCCCCGGGTACTATAAAAAGTACTAAATCAACATAGTCATTCAGACCCAATATAAAATTTTGCTGCCTGAAATAAACGCCCATGGTACTTCTTAAAGTACCAATTATATTATCGGTTCTAGCATATTTAAATTTCCCTCCTAAAACTAAAATTCAGCATAGAATGATGGATTATACTTCTCATATGCCGGCAATACTCATTTTAATAAAAAAAATTATAAATCTGAATGTCATCTGTCAGTTGAAAGTCAGCGATCATGGAGTCGGGGCGCGTGTCATTGAATAATCTGTATTTATCTTTAAAATCCTACGTTTTGTTTACAAAAGTAATGATTTTTTAGGAATATTGTGAATAATAATACCAGTTTATGTTATAAATTTATAGTTTTCTGCATTAGTGGCTGCAATTTTTAGCCTCAAATTATTAAGTGCTTTTTAAAAGGACCTCTGGTCTATCCTCTTCAAGAAAGTTTATATATTTGGTACTGTTAGTAGGACTTTGGGTTTGGAGCTATGGTTATAATAAATAAACATTTTTAATAAATGTTTATGTTTTTGTTTCATTTTTACTAAACGAAAAAGAAATACTGATTATTTTAGACACAGATGTTGTTTAGATTCCTAAAAACGGAATTTGATGGAATGCTAGTCGGAGAAAACGCGTTTAATGCAGATATCACGGAATAAGTATCGATAGAATCAGAGGACATATAACGAAAAAGAGGACGACTTACGGTTGTTCCCTTGCCCTCAAAAATTTACGAGAACCCATGGAGCACACCATGATATGCCTGAAATGGATTTTGTGTAAAACATAAGTGTAGGAAGGAAGGCTGCAAAATGAAAACTTGCGTCAAATTTTCAACATGAAACCTGTTCCGTGCCTCACAAAAAAAAAACAGAAACCGTGTTTTCCTTTTTATTATAACAAATTTTATCCAAATAAGAATGATTTTGAATGTTATTTTGAAACACTAATTCCTTTGCTAAGGTAAAATGATATGACGAACTTACAGCATACAGACCCAAAGTCCTTTTTATAGGTAAAAACATTTTGGATTTTTTTCTTCACTAAAGTCTTACTTAAGTGCTCAGAATATCCCTTACGAATTAATAAAATGCTTGCTATAAATGTAAAAAAAGATGGGTTGTTTGTCTGGGTCTGAACACATTTATTTATTAAGTACTATTTAAAGTACTCTGGGTCTTTATTACTTCTTTCATTTCATAAGCCTGGGCCTTAGGAGGATAATATAATGAAAACCCTACTAATTCATTCATTTTTTGTTTTTGATTTCTAAACTTATTAATTGATTTATCGTTTGTTGTTTTGTTGCAGGGGTGGAGTCAGCCTAAGATGGTGTATGTGCTGGTGGCGCTGGTACTGTGTGCGGCGGCCCCCGCCGCGGCCAACCCTGATGCCAAGCGACTCTACGACGATCTGCTGAGCAACTACAATCGCCTCATCAGACCAGTGGGAAACAACTCCGACAGGCTCACCGTCAAGATGGGACTCAAACTCAGTCAACTTATCGACGTGGTGAGTACCTTATCATTAACCTATATGCACACACCGTATCCCTTAGGTACTTGTAAGGCCCCTCTTAATCCATGGCCTATCTTGAGCAGTGTCTTCTATTCTGACAGGTGGATTAAGTACTTGGTACTTTTGAACATCGATGCGCGCAATACTCAATATGTATATTTACGTTTTATAGATAAGCGAGTTCAAACTATTTTATTTTCCATTTTATGAATAAACAAGCTATCCAGACAGACGTTTTCCTGTCTTTATTTCGAATTTTAATGCTAATTTCTATAATAATCTTAAATAATAATTAATAACCAATATGATTCCGACGATGCATCTGCTATGAACGATGTTTACTGATCACATTTTAACAATCGAACCATCTATAAAACAACTAACAGTTATATCAATCGCCAATTTAAATTACAAAAAAGAAAAGTTTACCTATACTTACTGTCAAAAGCACTAAGAAGACCTTCGTTGAGTTTCCTTAAACCTTCTTTAATAATTCGCGTAACTTTCATCACTTTTTCTTTCAAAAGAACCTTCTCCAGACAATAGCAAACACAAAAAAATGCGAAATTGATCAAGCTATTTACGCTGGATTTAATGACCAAGGGAAAAAGCTCAATCTTTATACATAGAGATATGCAAAAATTTCTTTGCGTTTCCCAATCGACTAAATTTCAATTTATGACAAGTTAATGTAGTTAGGTATATAATAATTTATTTAAGTGTATTTTTGCAAAAGTTATCCAGAAAAAATAGATTAAATTGGGCACAAAAATACCCGACAAATAAGCGTATTCTGACCACTATTTTATTTTTCTATTCCTTTTACAAAAGCAATCGATAGTTCAGAAGGAACTCAGACAAATTTGTATCCAACTTCCGAACTCATTGACATAAGGCTATCATTATATCGTGTTGTCCGATCCTGAAAAATTTGTCATCTGAAAATGACAAAGGTGTGAACATGACAAATAATAATTGACTGTTCATATTGTTATTTCTTTATGACAATGACATGTCCGATTGAGGGCGATGACAAGGGGATGTTCTGACCTCCCTCCTTCCTTGGACAACTTATTTATCTTTTTTCTTAACAAAGGATCACATATGTATGACATTTTTTACCAATAATTTTATATAAAATCACCTCAAAATCTTAGCAGTTTGAATTCCAACAGAGCTAATTAATAGCCTGATTTTCGAGGATTCACATAATTTAATTAGAAGTCCAATTTTTAGACTCCATAGAATATGAAAATACTAATGTGCCTATACTTACATTATTAATAAAAATTTAACAAATTTTAAATTTAAATAATTGGTAGGTAATTAATTCACCCGTAACTCGATATTTTAGTTGAAACAATCTAGAACTGTACAAAATATGTTGCAAAGATACGACAAAACCAATCCAACTACAGGAAATATTATATCGACGAATTATGGGAAACTTGATCAGAGATGAGGTGGTTGGTAGTCCAGTGGTTTCGAACGCCGGCTTTCATGCGCACAGCGTATTGGAGGTCGTATGTTTGAATCCCGGCCGTGCCGACCATTTCCGCTTTCACGACACAAGCCTTTGCTTAGTGTGAAAGATGTCAGAAAGTGTATTTGTGTTCATTTCGAGTGAACACAGATTCATTTAAAAAAAAATACTGCATACGACTGTTGCACCGGGAATAAAAAATTTAAAGATCTGCACAGTCCCCAACCTGGTAACGGAAAAGTGTAATTCTTTAATTTAGTTTATTTTATTTAAAACACTTTTCTATACAAAGATATCAAAATAGCCGGCGAAACTTATTGCCAGAGGGAGTTTTTTCCAGTCGAACGGTCCTGTCCAATATGAGATAGGCCAACCTCGGGTAGAAATTTTAAATGAAAAAACACACAAATCTAACCCAACCCAAGTCCTCGGGACCTCTTGATCTGAAGTCCAAGCCTATACCACTAGGTAAGGGACGAAGTAACTGATTTATAGGATATAGGACAACAATCGTCTAACACGGTGGTTCCCAAACTCTTAATTTCGCGTACCACACATGAAATTAGAAATCAGTAGCGTACCACCGAACTGTAACCGTTAAAAAAAACCTTCAAAATGGTAAAGTAATAAAAAAACTGCAACGACTGTTTATGACATTATTATTTATTAATTATAGGAACAAAAAAAACAATATTCTTAGTGCGAAAAATGGTGCTGCATGTTCGAGACAAGATAGGAAAAAAATTAAAAACTTTTTATCTCTTTATATTTACTGTGTATATCCATGCTTGCGTACCACCTTGATAATTGTCGCGTACCACTGGTGGTAGTTTGGGAATCACTTGTCTAACAGGTTTTGCTACTAATATCATAAAACACCAATTAAAAAACGCAATGCAAAACACATTAAAACTGTCCCTAAAAAGTCTCGTCCAAAAAAAATTACCTACACTGAATGACTTTCGAGTAGTTTAATATATGCTTGAGCTTATAATACTGTTCCATATCACAATTTCGTTTACAGAAACAATTGCCAATTGCTTCGAAGACAACAAAAATCTATAATACACCCTGTCTACTTCAAAATATGTCAGAACAGTGAGATTGTTCCCAAAATATGTTAGAATAGTGAATTGTTCCCAAAATATGTGAGAATTAATATAATAGAAAAACAAAATAAACTGGTAGCACGTTCCATTCTGAAAATAATGACTTTTTATTATTTTAGCCCAACCTGCTCTTTCCTATCAATCACTGATAGGAGATTGAAACTGGACAAAGATTAAAAAGCTACCTATATTAGAGCACTGTTAAAAAATTAAAAATTGATCAAAAATTAAAAAGGTACCTATCATAAAGCACTGATAAGAAATTAAAAATTGGACAAAAATATATAAGGTACTTATCATAAAGCACTGATTAGAAATTGAAATTGGACGAAAATAAAAAGGTACCTACTTATCATAAAATAAATGTAGAGTATAGGATGAATTATTGTAGGTGAGAATAGACGATTGAGGGTTTTGGAATATTATTATTAAAATTAAAGGTTAGATACTGAATATTATGCAAACAGAGTATTCAGTAATGAATGTTTGTAGAGATAGTTGGTTATTATTTTATTGAATGAGTTAGGAGCGACTAAATGATGAAGACGAGGATTGAGAAATAGCTAATGGACACACAAACAAACGGACTTATAACCATTCTGTGTACTCAAGAGGCCTCGTTACACAGTCAGTAGGTAGACCACCTCCCTCCCCATCAAATCTCAGTGGTCAGGCGGCCCCACCCCCCACTCCGACAAATCTAATTTTATATCGAGGACAAAATCTTTGATGTACAAATATTTAAGAGCATTCTCCCTCTTTTGCCTTCAATTTATGAAGAATTAACGAGATATACCTAATATCGATATTTAAATTTTGTTTGTCTTGGATATAATAAAATACTTGTCCAAATTCTCAATAATTTCCAACATTTATTTCTATAATTATTCATTTATTATGAAATATCTACTTGTTTTATACATAAGATATTTCGACATGTTGAACATGTCGAGAATTCTCATGATTAGGAGTTTCGGAGACGAACGTTGTTAACGTAAAGTGACCACACTAAGCCAGCCTTCGAAATAACAGAAGAAGACGGTCGTAAGCCCGTAGTGGTTTGTTCCATTTTAAAAATCGAACATCAGTAATTAATTGTTAGAGTCATTAATTGTTACATATTGTTTGTTGTTTGGGTACCTATATGGAACTGTCGTACCTACCTATAATAGTTATATTATTTTGAACCTGCGCAAAAATACTCAATGTATTGCACCTATTTTGTCGACACAACCCGCTCAGATTGTTGTGTTAGATGTTTTTTGTTTTTGATATTGTGTTTGTCTCTCATTGCTCAGCGCAAAGGGTTTGTACCTGTTATGCTGAGTAATGATTTTTTGATTGTATAAAAATAAATAAAAAATAAAATATTCGTTGTCCAAATTTATTGAGTAAATAATGAAATAATACAAGAAGAAAATTATATATAATAATAATCGTAACTTAATTTTTGATAAATAAAACAATACTAAAGTTTGATCGAAGAAACAAATTAAAGTATCTGATATCAAACATCCCACAAAGCAATGCGCGATAGTTGGGTTATACCTACATTAAAATAAGACCTCCCAGTCAGAGTGATAATTTCCAAATATGTATATAAATAAGGGATCCAAACAATTAAATACTTGGAAGCGTAACAAAGAGGGAGTAAGCTCATCCTTAACAGCATAAAAAATTAAAGACGGTCTGTAATAATTACATAGGTACTGTTTTCGATCCTTGTATCAAATAAAATTTTACTAAGGTTCACCAGGATAAAAATAGTTCTGTTTTAAGATTTTATTACGTCTCCAAAGAGTTCTGTTAGTTCTAGTTCTACTATAGTAATATCTGACGTTAACCCTGAGCACAATAATAAGATATTTTATGATCTTTAATACGACTATAAAAACATTAATCATTTATGTATAAGTAAATCATAAACATAGTTCATATTTTAAAACGTTTATATAACTCGATAAAATACTGTGTAACTTTTTCTCTATTTCCTTTGATTTTAGCAAATTGAAAATGTTAAATTCAAAAAGATCCAACGTTTAAAGACATATACCTTTTATTTACCTGCGTATAAAATAGCCTTAAGCCTTTCGAAAATAATGTAACGTGCGATTCTCCAACAAATGTAAAATCAAACGAGTGAGCACAATGCAAGAAATCACATGGGTTAATGAATTTTATCTCCCGTCCCAACGAATTAGAAATAATTCAAGTAGAAAGGTCATTTCGCACACATGAAGGATGAGGTCATTACGGATATAATGTAGGCTCCGCACTAAGGTAAATATATTACTGTTTTATTTCAAACGATATTTCCAAAATGTATTTGTTTGAAACATTTAGGTTTTCTTCTTACCCTTGCCCTAATCTTTTTCCGCATAACATCTCTGTCAAGCTTCGGTTCCGTTAAAAAGTTGTAAACGCAACGTCTCGTAAATCGAACTTTACCAAAAAAAAAAGGCTTTCTTTTGATACTCGACAACCATCTGGCGGATTATCTGCCTAGTGTATTTTCATAGCAGCTCATATTATGATCATTTTGTCCTATGTTGACCTCTATTTTAAGTAGGTACCTATTTTACTCCATAGTCTATATTCTTAGAGATTTCTCGAATATTACTTACTCGGTTGAGATTTGTTACTCCTCCTGCCCATCCCAGCAGACAATGATTCTGACCATCAAATGCTTTGGTTCGATCGCCATGATGTGACCTATAAAAATCGTTTAAATATTAAAAACAGAAGCAGCGGTCTGAATTAAATTAGTCATTTATTTATCATAGTACGATTTTGAATTCAATATTCATATTAAAGACAAGACAACGGCTGTCGAGAAAGCTAGTTAAAAATAAACATTACCAGACATTTTTTAAATGAATCTGTGCTCACTCAAAGTGAACACAAATACACTTTTGACATCTTTCACACTAAGCAAAGGCTTAGAACACAAATCACCTTTTTTGATAAAATACAATAATGTTGGTAAGAATTCCGATTAAATTGAAGACTGCAGACGATTATTGAATCGCGACATGAATTCAAATGGTATTATTCCAAGTAATCATCTTACATCCATTGTGAACGCAAGAGAAACCTTAATAGTGTTAGCAATATTAGGTATGATAGCTAGTAATATATGTGTATGTATCTCTAAAATAGTTCTCAGGGCAAAGTTTTCGCATAAAACTTATGAACCTACTCGAATGCTCTACGGATATATGAAGTACGTACCAGCAACATTCAAATTCAACTGACTTAAAACCACCTTACAATCAATGAATTGCTTTGCTTAGCGATATTAATTATTACATTTTAAATTTAAGTTAGTACTTTTATTATTAAAAAAATAAAAATAAAACGATACTATAAAGTTCATTTTGGCTTGCATCTGATTGTGAGAAAAGTTTCGTTTAGAATTGCGCTTTGAACGTTTACAAAAATCTCACTTTTTTATTTCATTTCCCGGAGCTGGTAACACTTTTAAAACGTGGAATGCATTTTCATGGATCCAATTAAAAAGTTTTTGAGTTCGGGTACCTACATACCTAGATAAGTACCTATTGGTACTTTGGTACATATAAACACCCAATGGATATTATCACACACAGATACACTTACATACTTACAGTATGGAAATATGTATACATATATACCTTTATCTGTGTAGGTACACATTTTATCTTAGCAATATGCTTTCTTAAAATCTCGCCTCTTCTTCTTTAAGACAGGCAGTAAGGATAATAAAGTAGCATTTACATTTACTTAGTGCTATTTAGTAAAATAGTTTAGATCAGTCCGATTATTCCCCTACCGCAATCAAATTTTTGAAATTGGCCCACCGCCTCACCCGTTACAACGCCGTTAGTATTTCTCCATCTACTGTTATTTTCAGCAACAACCCTGTTCTCAGTGTTTTTTGTTCCTCCTCCTTCCTGTTTAGCTTCCTCCAAATCTTCAAGAATCACCAATTGTTCCATTATATCTTCATCTCATTTGAAAATGTGCCGATAAAATCTAGGATCAGCATCAAATATAAGGATGAGGATGTTCTCATACAATGTTTTTCCCACACGTATCATTTCAAAAACCATCCTTTATATGTTATTTCATTTAAAACGCACGTATAAATAGTAATTGTATAATCTTAAAATAGATCTCGAGCAGTATTTAAATCCATTTTACAGTCGTCATATTATTTTGAGAAGGAAACAGTATAGGTACCTCGAAATATAGGCATTTACGTAATCTCTCCTTGGATTCTAATACATGTAGACAAGACACATTACATGCGCAGAGTGTGTATATGTACCTGCCTACGTAACGTACACGAAACATTTCTGTTATTTTCCTCGGGCAGGAATAAGAACGTGTAGGTGCTGCAGCCCTGGAGCGTCGACTTGTTTCTTCAGTCTTGACACTACTTATATCTACTCAATGTACATGTGAGACTGTGTTCCGTCAGCTATATCTCGGTTGTTCCACAAACAATCATTTCCTATTAAGAATAGTTCTTTGGTGTTAGATTTCCTTCTATAGTTTCGTCTATATGAATCTACTCTCTATACAACCAAGATCGCTTCCCAAGAAAGCCTTAAGAAACAACTTGAAGTGGAACTCTTTTTTACAAAACATTGTTACTTTTTTCACAAAATAACCACGTTTCTATGATGCTAGTTGATCCACACCGGAGAAGTCTGTTTTAAGTAACGCTGGAAAGACAGCAGCTGTCAATCGGTGACCACGGAGTGGTTATCCACAAATTGCGTGATTCTTTTTATTTTCTTAGAAGACACATACCACGTCGATTCTTACAGATCTCGTAGCATACCTACTGGTGAACCTGGACCCATAGCATGCTTTTTTCGATATGAGTAAGCATGACTGAAAAACCTTCTCATTAGCGATGGTCAACAACATAAGGAAGTGAAAAAAAATAGAAATTATTCAATTATACCTATTAACAAATTGTTTGCTGCCCATGGGAATGCCTTTTGCCTTATATTAAATTAATTTTGTTTTTTTTTTTTTTTAATATATACCTATGCGTTTTCATTTCAATGCTTAGTAAAATAAGTTTGAATTTGATACGGCGCAAAAAATTTTTTTTAGAAGAAATTAATGACCTACTCCCATTGCCTAAATTACAATGCAAAATTTTGATAAAATATTATTTGCCTGATTTCCTCCTTATCAGCAGAAACTTTCTTAAAACAAAATATTGATCGTTGGTTCCTCGACCTATCTATAGTAGGTTACCGAAACGAGCCGGGAGAAAAGCCTCAATATTCTGAGAAATATCAATCGCGCTTGCCAAAATACAAGAAGTGCTTTTCTGGCGCACCACTACCTACAAACACTGCATAACTTATGTGAATTCAGCTGACAATACCACAAGCAAAAAAACTCGTAGATACATACACTACTGTTACTTAGTTGTGAAAAAAATGTTTAGTTTTGTCTGTTTCTTTGTGATTAATGTTACAATTTTAGATATATTATGAAGCTGCGAAGTCTGTTTCACTAATATTTCACTAAATAAATAAATATAATTTTGTCTGTTTCTTTGTTATTAATGATTCTCTTCTGGCCATTTCAGGATAAGTATAGTATAGGGACAAATACGTAAGGCAATTTATCTCCAAGATGGTCAAGTAGTCTAGGTGCCGAGACTTCTGTTAAAGAGGTCTCTGTTACGAGTTTTCTAAATTAAATAAATAAACTCTTTATTGGATAGATAAATATTACCCAACTGGCGGGCTTAATCCCTTAGGCAATTTCTTCCAACCAACCAAATTATTTTTTTCTAATAATTAACCTTCAGCATTATAATGTCATATTGTTTAAATTTGACAAAACCAGAGGTCTAAGTCAGATGTAACAAAATGGTTGGTAAGCCGACGCGACGATTCAACAATACCAACTACTGCCAAGTTCATATTTTTTGACTCTGAATACTTTGAAACAGCATTGCCCATACGTTGCGCAATTCGCGACATCAACATGGAGATACCATTAAAAATATTGACGATTGTTGACGGTAGTATATTTTTTATGAATCTGACTGACTTCGTTGTCTGTTTAGTAAGGCACTTGTATTTGATTTTTGTCAAGGTACAATATCAGCGCGTATAAAAGTTTTTACGAGAAACATCGAGTATTAATTCTATTGCGTTCTTACGATTTGATACCGCCTTTGTCTTCCACTAATTAGCGTTCGCTAATATAAAATGTAGCTCTTTTATTCCATTATTTGTGTGTTACTTCCATTATAAAAGGAGCAGATGTGTTTATAGGTACACATCTAGGAACATGTGCGAAAAACGTTTGGGTACTCCGTATATATGTATAACTATTATTATTTCCCGTAGTAGGTTATGCAAACTTTAAGTAAATAGGCAAAGAGCCGGCGTAGGTCTGATGGTGGAGCGTAGAACAAACGTTACCATCCCTAATGAAGCCCTCGAGATAGCAAGTTTAGTTGGGCCCTCCCATCGCCGCTGCGTTCTGCTACCACCACCCATTCTCTCTCTTTCTTGTTGTTACTTTAACTTTTAACAAAACAAAAATTTCTTCTGTAGGTACCATATACCAGTTCTAGTTCTGTTTCAGACTCTATTTAATGGACAGTGAAATCTTCATGTCCTTGCAAGCCAATTTAAATGTTGCACACAGATATTTTTGAGTAAATTAACAAGCCTCCATTATGCGACAAATTAGATAACCGTGAGTAAAGATAATAAAATATCAGATAAAATACAGGGAAATGTTAGTAAAGATAGTAAAATAACAGACAAAATATACAGGGAACTGTTAATAAAGATAGTAAAATAACAGACAAAATATACAGAGAACTGATAGTAAAAATAGTAATAAAAACTAAACTAACAATATAGGTACAAAAAAAACAGACAAAATTCATACCTAAGTATTAATAAAACCCTAAGAGGCAGAGTAATAAACAGCACTATTAGGGATATATGCAATTTAGACGACATCGTGAGATGGGGAAGAAGCAGGCGAAGACACTGGAGGGATTATGTCAAAAGAATGGGAAACGACCGCTTAGCCAAGGTGGTGGCTAAGAAGACTGCCAGGCAAACCGCCCAAAAGGTGGTAAGACAGCTGGCAATCGGTGTTTGTGGAAGGATTGACGGAATAAAACAGATCTCAAGATCTAGAAGAATAATAATAAGAAGAAAAAACATAAGTCAATCAGTCGAAAGATTCCCAACAAAATTGAATTTCCCAAGAGGAATACCAATGCTTCTTTTACAAAAAATCTCTTTTCAAAACATAATCGACCAAATCGTTGAATCGTGTGCTGAAGGAATAGAAAGAATTTTTGCAGGTGTCAATATTGCGACAGTTGTGGTTATTAAAAGAAATTGTAGCAGACCAATGTGACACATATCTGACAATAAATTTTGCATGACGAATAAAAATTCAAACGGCTGAAATACGTAAAACGTTGCATGATCTCCGTTTCTGCGATTAAATTAGGTAATATCGCTTTCTTTACGTGTTCTTTCACCGGCAGTTCTCTTTCACTGCTTCAACCGCACGGCTTGTTTCATTCACTGGCGCAGAAGTTTGTAGTTGTTTCACATCCCTGGCATGTATCCACACAGCCGTCTACTTAGATACAGCCCAGTACTCACAGTTGATTTAGGATTAAAATGCTTATTAGTTAGCTCGGCATTGCGGTACTTACTAATTGCGTTATTCTTCCTATTGCCGCAACTTTTAGATAAGCCTCCAGGTGATTATTACCTTTTCTTAATCAGATCCTTTGGAAATTTTCTCGACTTTTATTGAAATTTCAATTTCATTTATCGATCCGTTGACTGGCCAATATGACTTGTGATAAGATTCCTTTAGTTTTGTAAACCAGCTATTTGCTAGTTACATTACAAAGTAAAGACCTAAAGATTGAAATATGGTAAATCTGCCAAAAACAAAAAAAACGCCCCGATAGCAAAATTATTGCTACTGGAATAATTTCAATTTATAATAATTAAAATGCATGCATAATTTTTTATTGTGCATAAGAAGTCATTTGATGCCGATTTTTCTTTAGTATTTAAGACTCCCAACAGAACGGAACAATACTTACATGAAATCTGACACGTAAAATCAGGCATGATAATAATACATCTAATACTATGATTTTGTAAATTTTATGATGCAGATATACCTACTTATATTATACTTATTACATTTATAATCTACCTTTAAAATGGGACAAGCAATCATTCGTATGTTTTTTTTTTAATTCCAATTTCGTAGCTTTTAGTAAACAGTTAAATAAACATATTTGAAAAGGTTGACCTGAAGTGTTTCACTTATCTACAACAAGATTCTAAAGACTATCTCGGGATTTAAGGTTATATAGAGTCGGAACAAAAATCCCAACAAACTATGTGTGAAATCCTAAATGAGGTAACAAAATCTCTCTGAATAGAGGAGCCGTTATCAATCCACCCGCGCCGGGTTACATCCTATCAAAATATAACGTATTCTTATTTGGTATATTTTATGGCTGTGGGCCAACATTTTTATGTCCTTATATAAAGATTTAATACTTGTAGATAAGTGAGTAAAAGTATGAAAAACGAGAAGAAAATGCTATTCAAATTCATGTCCTACGTATGTAATACAGAGGCTAATATCTACCTAACTCACCTCGCTACACGTATGCGCCATATTCTTATACCGATATTTTTATAGACCAACCCTACATACCGCACGAGCGCAAGCGTTTCGCTACCTCCTGAACCTTCATCTTTCATACTTAGACCTACTTACATTATTAATCAAAGTGTTTTCTCTAAGTGGAGCTGATTTACCAAATTATGAAATTTGCTTAAAATAGTCTTACATTGTATTACAGTAATACTGTCATCAACCACGAACTTCGTATTCATGAATATAAGCCACGATAAAATGCCTGAGGTTTATATTGTCAGCCGATATCGGGAATTTTCCATAGAGCCGATATCATCGTACGTTTTGTGTGGATTTGATTTATGGAAATACATGAGAATTTTAGTATGAATAAACTGGATGCATACAACACGAAGTGAACTCAATATCTGAAAAGAACATCTTAATGTTCGTAAACTTTCTAAAGAGAGAAAAATTTCTCAGCTCAGAGAACGTTGTAGATATAATAGAAAAGATCTTTCAAGAACACACCATTATATTTCATAATGCTATATATTAGTTCTCCACGATCTGAAATATGGTATAAATAATTGCAGTTATTATAGTGAATAAAGAGTTGTTAAAGTTTAAAGAACCCTAGTGAATATCTGAATAGTTGTATGAACGTATCTTTGAAACTCGATAATCAAAGTTCAAGCTCAGAAACTGAAAATGTCAATTCGAAATAAATGTAAACAAAGAGAAAAGGAAACTTAGAAAGACGAACCTTAAAATCCTTTTAATTATTTTCTAAAATATTTACTAGTTTAAAATTTGGTCCTGACACTTGTTAACTCATGATTAAACTTTTTGAGATACCAACATTGCAACACGTACCTACTTTGCACCTTATAATGCATGAATTTAAAATGATTTTTTATGACTCTTAGTTAAGACTTTGTGTAAAATATAAAAAAGTAATAAATACAGCGACGAGGATAATAAACAATAAATAATGAGCAGCAGTTTTCAAATATTTGAACAAAAAACCTGGGTTAAAACTCGTTACTTTGGCTTTTCGAAAATTTACATTGGGCTCGAAATTTCCAATATTTATTTGACCAAAATTTATTCAATTTATCGCTCCGATGAGCCGCTGTCCGCTCTCCTCCGTCTTATTTTACGGTCACATACTTTGTGTACCAGCTCTGATAAAACATCATTACTTACTAATTAGTTTTGGTCACAAATTTTAAGTATATCAAGACCTTCGAACTTTATCGACATCATATTTATTTTTACTAGTGGTTAACCAGTGCTCGAAATTCAATCAAAACTTATTTAAATTATATGTTTGAACATTATTGACGTTCCATTGTCAAAGACTGAATGAGCGCTATTTCAACATTTTCTTTAAAAAACAATGACATGGATATTAGATAATATGTCAAATTTGAAATGTCGCTATGTACAAAGTTTTTCTATTATATTTTCTTTAATAAAAGACAAACAATATTTATCTTTTCTCAATTTGACCACAGATAATCACAAAATATAGGTATATTATGGGTCCGTGTCAAATTCAAAAACATCGAAGTGTGTGTGAGTACCAAATACATAACATTACAGTAGTGTTTGTAATGTTTTTGTATATTTTTAATCCTCAATTTTTAGAAAATATTAGAATTTGCCACCCCTCCTCTATATAAACTATAAGTGTGCAAAATTTCATACTCCTCCGTCCACGCATTTTCCGTAAAATAGGTCATAAAGTTTTTCCTTATATCCACGTATTATATAATATATATCTTAGATAGAGAGAAGTGGAGACAGATGGAAGAGGCCTACATCCAGCAGTGGAGGGAAGGCTAGGAAGAAGAAGAAGATTAATATATAGATACAAGCTTTCCCCAACAAACGTTGTCCTGTAGTCCTTACTATGAATATTGATTTCGATTTTGTAATTTATACAAAAATACGTTTATATGTTTCAATGCTTGAAAGAAACTCTATAAAAAATCTTCGTACCAATATTGTGAAACTCAATGGTAAATAAAAATTGTGCTGTTGCGGACTACCAAAATATCTATTGAATCTTTTTACCAAAATATCAATCTAACAGATATCTCCCTATTTCCCCCAACAGATGGCGATAACAGTTAGTACCGGTGCCGAATCCGTTCCATATAAACTTTGATATTATATTTCCTATAATTTCTTTTCCATTTATTCAACTTTTCATTAGTTATTCTGTTATCTGGAGAAGAATCCAATAACCCAAACACCGGAAGAATCTGTTCAGCCGATCTCGAGTTATAAGTGTTCGCACTAACCCGACTTTCATTTATATTAGAGATTCCCTGAGATCAAGAAAGACTTGCACGTTTACACTAATCAAATTCGCACAACGACAACGTCAGATGCTAATAAAAAATATCATGGTGCGCATAATATGTGGAAGGTGTATCCATCAAACAGCTTCACAGCAATTTAAGTAGGTATCTTATTAAATACTGTGAAATTCTTACAGCGTGCAAATCAAATCTGGATGAGCAATGCCTATACTTAATCAGTATGTAATATGCCATTTGTATCGTCATATGGTTGCGACTGTTGACATCTAAAAAATAAATTGATTAACATAAATCGCTGAGGATACTTTTTATAAAATCGCATGCTGTGTTTCGAACTCACAACATAATGTATCTCACATAGCTTGTCTCCAGATTCTAGTCCAAAGCGTAACTTGTTGAATACCTATGCTCTTCGCTTCCCAACTATATAGAACCAGATTGTTTTTCTAATTAGAAAGATATGAGGAATTATGTAGAATTTGCTTTCCCGACAGACGTTGTCCTGTAGTCCTTACTATGAATATTGATTTAAAATTTGTTATTTATACAAAAATACGTTAAAAATATGTTTGAATGTTAAAAAAATTATTTCTGAAAGCTCGAAAGAAATTCTGGCAAAATCTGCATACCAACGTTTTGAAACGCAATGGTAGTCAAGTAGGTAGGTACCTAAATAAAAATTGTGTTGTTATGGAATTTTTCACAGATAGCGTTGTTATCAGTATGTAACATATCCGTTCCATACTAACTTAAACATTATATTTTATATTATCTGCTATCCTTTTATCGAACATTTAAAAATTATCATGTTATCCTGTGCGGAGAAGAATCCAATAAATCAAACATCGGAAGAATCTGTCCACTCGATCTCGAGTTATACCTACCTAAGTGTTCGCAAAAACCCGACTTTCTTTTATATTATAGATATTTTGATGCTACCTTCAAAATAATAAAAAGCAATTGATACCTATTTGATTTCCTAACTTTTATTTGTTTGAAATCTAATTCCGCAGAAGCCAATTTGAATTTTCTTATTCCCACTGAATAAGATACTACGGTGTATGTATGTACTTAACCGTGAACGCCCCTGAGAATTGCTTGAGATTTATCGAAGAACGATTTTTAGAGATTTTTACAGAGATTCTATAAGGTGATAGCATATTGTAGAAAACGCCGAACAATAAGATGGTACTTTAAAAGAAAATAAGTACAATCAAAATAAAACATTTATACCTCAGAACAAACTTACCTACCTTAGTAAAATAATGCAATATATTTCTTCTAATAGTGATATATGTATTACTCGTATAACTAATATGCCTCACTGCCAGGAAGAATTCCCCCCCAAACCTATCATTTGTATCCTAGTTTTTTGCAAAACTTCAACTCATTTACAGTATTTTTCATGGAAATATTAATCGATATGTGTTGTAAAATTTGTAAGTACCTACCTATAATATTAAAATGATAAGCTGTGCGTGTGTATCGCTAAAACTCGAGATCGGCTGAACTGATTTGGCTTACTTATTGCGAAATATTCGCTAAAAACGAAGTCTTCACAACAAAGATTTTTTTTGTGAGTAAGGAAATATGTTATGAATAATAGAAGGCTGGATATCTTCTTTTTCTTCTTCATCCTGTTGGGTCCCCTCAACTCGAGAGTCGATCTTTCCCTGTTTTGAGTGCCCGCTCGTGTTGAGTATATGTATGAAAATTAAAGATTGTTATCTGTGTTTATTTTCCCATTTGATGTTATCAAACCATGAACAGCAAAAGCAAAATAAATATTGAAAACAAATTTATTTTTCAAATTTGATGTAAGTAATATTAATAATAAGTATTATTGGCCACCTACGCGTTCTTAGATTTTTTTGGTAAAGTATTTTTTTTTCGGAAGCTCTCGTTTTTTATGAGTTATTACGAACATATAAAATTCAAATTTAATCAAACTTTGATACTTTGAGAGATCATTTCACTTTATATATTACACAATTAAAAAAGAAAATTCACAAAATTTATTGAGTAATTTCACAATAAATATTACATAATACATCCTTAAAATGGCGGGAAAAAAACAAATATGGATTAATCAAAAGAAACTTTATAACAAGTTGAAATTACTTCGTTAACTTACTTTGAAAAGGTTCTAACTAAAATTTCATCAGGATATATTTTTGGTTTGAAATCAAATCAGCATTTGATTTATTGACAAAAACTCAGTTTGTTAAAAATGTTTGTAAATTGTAGAACCTTTTCCAATAAGGGTAACGACTAACGAAGTAAAGTTTGAAATAAACTTCCATCTTGGGAATAAACTTTACTTAAAAAAAATATTTTGGTCACAGATGGGTGATTAATATTTTTATTTTAATAAATTGATGTGTTTTTAACATATTGTGTAAGTTGGCATGCTATTACTTCGATACATTCAAAACGAGTCATTTTGTAAAAAAGGTGCATGCAAAACGAGTCATGTTGTAAAAAAGATGCATGCGAAATGAACCTTTTTTGGTAAAATATTCAGTGTGATACACCAAATTGTTGTTAGTTTAGTCTGCCTTAGAGTGATCAAGTATTGCGAGTAGATATCTGCGTGTTAATTTATTTATTTTTTGCCAGTCACATTATTTAAAAAAAAATACATCAGGAAAGAATTAATTCAGATAATATGGAGCACAGGGTCAATTTTCCAGTTGGGTTATCTACAAAATAATTCAGTTACTTATTCTCACAAGTCGCATCACGCATAAATAGTATGAGTAATGTTTGATACAAACTATTCCATTTTCTCGAAAAAAATATCAGTAAAAGAGATCCATCAATGGGGTGGTAAAGTCAGACGGATATCAGCTAGTAATTTATAAGATTGTTATAACATATACCTATTTGAAGGTTGTAAACTATTTTGATTTACAACATTGTCACCAAACGTCACACAATGAGTGATTTCCATTACAGCATTGGGAGCTAACCCCGGCCTTATGCCTAACATGATGCGAGTCGTAATCGCAAATGAACACAACACTGACACCGCCGTAAATTGTGATTATTGCTCTCAGTATGTGACACGCTGTTACCAAAATGGATTCAATTAGCTGCCTGTTATCGATGCGGGGTTATCAACAAACAATTGTCGGTTCGGAATGTCTGTTTAATTAAAGCATTATTCTAGATAGACACCTTATCAGGCAAGGGTGCCAAAACCTAACTACCAAAATATTAAAAACCCATGAAACGTTCCATGCGAATACTGCTTAAGTTACGGTCAATAAGATCTGGGCAGGTAACGCTTTAGCACATTTTTATATCTTGGAAGATAAACAAAACAGCCAACATAAAATCTAGCGCCTCCAATCCTCTCTGTTCTCCGCATCTCGCATGGCCGAGTACCTATTATAGGTCTCTGGTCTCTGTGTGTCATGTCATTGTTTTAAATCAGGTCACACCACCTCTCATTTTCTCTATCTCGGCTTCTTTTGCCCGAAACGCTGCCTGTTAGTATAATTATTTTCAGGATAGCCGGCGCCCTTCTGACGATTTGACAGTAGCATCCAAATCACATTTCTGTGATTTTGAGTTTGTTGAAAATCGAGTCGTCAGTCTCTTGGCAGTCCATGGGATCCTTAACATGCGGCGCCACACCACATTTCAAAATATTGTTGATTATTGTCAATCATAGGCTTCTATCATTCAGGTCCTGCGTGGGGAAATATAAGGGTGCGAATAAATTTTATACATGGTCTACCAATACCATTTTTTATACGAAATGAAAACCTCTTAAGAGTAGAAGGGCTATTCTGAATACAAAGCCTACCCGGTGTGGTATATAGCCGACATCAAGGAGGCCTGAACTGGAATATTTACAAGAAGAATTTTTATGAAACAATCTATGTGAGCATCAAAGTATATTTTACAGATCAGTGCATTTTTTAATGTGTCGGGCCTAGAAAGCAAATTTCTTTGTAATAAAATTAAAAAATGTACAGGTATGTATGAGTATGTAAATGCACATTGCACATGTATGTATGGATATGTGTATAAAGGAATGAATGCGAGTGCGTGTGATCTGTGTCGAAGATTGCGGGCATTGGTGTCCCTTCCTCTCCTCCCCTACCCATTCCCGTCCTTCTCCTCTTCATTTGCTTAGACATTGAGATAAGATATACATTAATTGGCGATGTAAAATAAAAATTTTACTACTTATGACTATAAAAAAATATTATAAAACACCTAGCTGAAATTGTGTCCGGATGGGCGTGTTGGTGGAGATAGCTACCCCAACTTCTTACATGCTACGTAAGTAGTAGGGGTGTTTGTATTCCGTGCGCGCTGCGATGTGTATTATCAGTAAATAGAAGCGAACCTTCATATTTACACAACATTTTGTCTGTCGGATTTGCTAAGAGGAATGATGACGTCGGCGTCGGATTTACGCGCGTACCTTCGCCATAGACGTGTCCTCCTACTTGTTTATTTTCTCTTTATATCTTTGAGAGAAGAAGATGCATCATTAATAATAAATAAGATCTATAAATAAATATGTTACTCTTTAATAAAAAAGTAATGAAGAGCGACTAGATGTGTACGAAAGGAAGATATTATATGGGCCCATTGACAAAGACAAAAGATGGCGAATGATAAATTTTACCGATTTTACGGTGCCATAATCATCAACAAGATATGGCAATCGCTGATTGGGAACACAGAGAACACAAAAAAACTACGCACTGACAAACCGATTGGAAAGATCATTGGTCGACCCAGGTTGAGATGGCTCGATTACGTCTGATATCTATAATTTGCAATATCTGAGGCGAGCACTGACGTCGCAGAGCGGCTCACAAACTACAATGCTGGTAACGACTAGGTACTTGAGAATTCCAAGACCAACAACGGTTCATAGCGCTTAAGATAAATAGAATATCATTTTAAGAGGTATGGTTAAGTGTTTCGATGTCACTTGAACATATTTTGTGGTCTGAGGGATTTGAAGACCTCATTCTACCGAAATATGCGTACATACTAGAATCTTTTACGATTCCTTCCCATCTTATTCGCAAATTACGTCGCAAATTTTCTTAATCATCGTGTTTCTGATCTTATGTGTATTGGAGGTCTTTCCAAATTCTGGATTTCTCAGCGCATTTTTGTTCGCAGTGGTAGCCCTAAAATCACCACAATGTGTATAAAAGCACAAAAATATTATGTGGCATCCTGTCATTCAAATCAAACGTAAAATTCAATGGATTTTGTTTAACAATAAAAAAACACGCCAATATTGTGTAACTTGTATCCTATGTTCAAAATAAAATAAAGAGTCCACAAACAGAACATACGGAACAACGTCATAATGAAATACTAGAAAACTTTTAGAAACTGGACCTTTCTGTTTTTATTTTGAAATTTTTCTTCAGAAATAGAGGATGGAGTTCTGTTTGCACAGCACTGCATAATATCGTATTCTGTTACATTGGAAGTTGGATAGCTAGAACTTGTTTCTCAGTTAACGTTTGATAAAACAACTTTATCTACAAGCAGACTTGAGTTTTACGCGATTTTTACTTCTTTTGGATTTTTTTGCAATACTATTGGTTCTTCTTCTTCTAAGTAACATTTGCCATCTTCTTTTTTTTCTTCAATGCTGAATGATGACCTCCCTCGTCATATTATATCCAAACATTTGCCAACAGAACATAATATGCCACATAGATGGCATTGCAACGCCGCGAGCCATGATATTTTTAATGCAAATGCTCAATGTGATTTGTTGGTTCATAGGTCGAAAGCACATTCTTGTATTTATTTATTTATAACTAGCTTTCCCGACAGACGTTGTCCTGTGTTCCTAATTATGAATATTGAATTCGAATTTGTATGGTGATGAATTAATTATCATTTGATCAATGTAATTCCGACCGTTGCGTCTGTTTTAAACCATGTATTATTCCACATTCTGTCAATCGCACCAACTATCTATCAACTGACAGTTCCTGTCAAAATTTCAAAATTGGAATTAAAATTATATGAAAAAAAGTACTAATAAGGTTGCCTACGTGGAGTTTTCTTTAATTTTTTAATTTTCCACGCAATTTCCTTAATTTTTTGTCTTTTCTAAGAACCATCTCTTGACAAAAGCAAACACGACAAAAAAATAATTAGCGAAATCGGTCCAGCCGTTCAGGCGAGATAGCTAATAGCTTTCCATTTTTATAATATACTAGAGGTCCGCCCCAGCTTCGCACGGGTAGATAGATACTTAAAAATAATTTAGTTTTCATACAGATCCCTAACTCTTTCAAAATATTTTATAGCATATTGACCATATTGTTAATCTGGAATAATTGCATTGCAATGTATCGTGTCACGTCACTTTACCCCCGTGACTACTTTGCGCGGTATTTCTACTAACCTTGACCCCTCCCCGCTCCCGTACGCACTCTGCATCGGATAAGTTGAGATGATTAGAGACTATGCTTTTTTTTTCCAATACTCACATTTTTAAACTCGTGATAACTTTCGAATGGAATGTCCGAATTGAATAATTCAAAAAGTTATATAAACATATTGAAGCAGACTTGAATATGAACTAATTTATTTTAATAAGGAGTAATACCAAGATACCAATAAAGAGCCTTTTGTAGAGGCGACATTTTATTGATTTTTTTTTAATAAAAAAACACTTATTGTGGCATAACTATAATATTTAGATATATGCTGTCGCGATACTTTTTGTAAATAATGATGTCTTCTACAAAATTGTAGTACATTGTTTTATTCTATCATCATTAGTTTTCACAGCGTTCGCGATAAAAAGAATATTTTAGGTAAATTGTTTACACCTTGGGTTACATTATTGAAGTTTTCGTAGGTTACCCAATTTTTTTTGGAAATTAAATATAGCCTATGTTCACCGCCGATATTTTAGCTTCCCAAAAGTGAAAGAATTTTTCAAATCGGTTCAGTAGTTTTGGAGCCTATTCGATGCAAACAAACAAACAAACAAACAAACAAACAAACAAAAAATCAAATCTTTCCTCTTTATATATTAGTATAGATAATACACGGTGTTAAGTTGGTAGTGGATAATCCGAAGCAGGGAGGTAGAAGACCTCAATACCTATCGATTTGACCCCCATGTATGTTCAGCGATATTGGGTGGTTCAAAAGTTATTAACGTTTTTGTAAAATTTGAATAAAAACTGGATTTCTGACTAAACTACTTAACTGTGGCTAAACTATTTAGATTACGATCATGATTTTTTTTCTGGAAATAGTCCGATAGTGACTCTTACGCAAGGTATTATTGCTATGAGTCAGCACCCGATAGCTTTTGTTCAAAAAATTTTTTTTCAAGAATTTTTTTCCAAGCATAAATTTTAGAAAATCTTTCAAAGGCTCTAGACAAAAAAAATTACGGAACATTTTTTTTTAGAAACTATCTTAAAAACTTCTACTATTCATGGAGAATTATCCCTGCAAATTTCATTTGGCTCGTATTATGGGATCATGCTAAAACGCTATCATAACTTGTGCAAGTATCAATATTCAACATTTTTACATTAACACACAGCTTTGTTATATGGGTGGTAAAAGCCAGTTTTTAAATAATTTGAGGTACCTAAATGCATAATTTTATGTGATATTTAAATTAAATAAATTATTTGTTGAAATAAAATAAAAAATATAGTTATACACTCTTAAACCTATAATTAAAATTGTAATACTTTAGAATAAAGTGGTGGTTCCTTTGATTAGCCTGAAACCAATATTACCCGTTATTGTTCAATAATATAAGATATTTATTTTAATAAAATAGCTCTTAATAAGAACTTCCAAAGACGAAAGTCCATCGGATTTATGCTGGGGACCTTAGGGGCTAGCTTTTGGACCCCAGTGGCCGCTCCATCGGCATGGGTAAATTATGTCGAAAAATCTTCTCACATATTGGTTCTCAATGTGGTCCCTTTGAATCATTGGGGGACTCTAAAATCATTCAAGGGGTCCATATAAAATGAAAATCCATTTTAGGGTCCCTGAAAAACATTAGAGGGTCCAAACAGAGGGTTAACAAATATCATACGCATGTTTATTCTACCACTAGGAATGAACCTCTGCTTGGACCCCTGACGTTTTTCAGGAACCCTAAAATGGATTTTCATTTTATATGGACCCCTTGAATGATTTTAGAGTCCCCTAATGATTCACAGGGACCACATTGAGAACCATTATGTGTGTTTGCGTTGGTTGCTGGATTTGCGGTAAATTTTAATTGGAAAGGAAAAATAGGAAACCTACCTCGATGTTGATCTCCTGCTTTGACCTTCCCGCGTTGTTTTTAATCCTCGTCTATATCGACACTTGTGAATTCACAATATTTTTTATGGTTTTGTATAAGGTTTATTTTGATTTGAGATAATTTGGTTATTTTTACAGCGAATTTTGCGTAAGAGTACTTGTTGCGCGGGTAGCGATTCTATTTGAACTGTAGGTTGTAGGTAGGATACATTTTGGATAAAAAGTATTTTTGGGATTGTGTTGCCAGGACAAAAAACAATACAGGAATAGGGAAAAAGGGCGCAAACATGGCCCCCGCCTTGACAGACCACTGTCAACAAAAAAAAGAAAAGTTGAGTGCGTCACAGATGGAGTGACACACAAGAAACAAAAAAAATAAAATAGAGTATGATCAATATAACTAAATACACATCGCCTGCGAAAGGCACATCAATTCTCTGCGATTCAACAATTGTAAAAAAAAAAAAATAATAATAATAATCGTAATCAAAAGGAGAAAGTGCTGTATGTCCTTCATTGCGAAAAATAACACAATGTAAAAAAAAAAAAAAAAAAAATTAAAGATTAAAAATGTGAAAAACTAACAAAATTTAAACAAAAAAAAGGAATTAATAGTCCACAGGTAGTGGACATATCTTGACTACTGGACGCTTGTAAAGTCCAGTTTTTGTCCTTACTTGGACCACTCGAACAATACCGTCCTTTCCTGGAAAAACCTCCTCTATCCGTCCGAGTGGCCACTGTAATGGAGGAGTGTTCTCCTCTACCACTACGACCACCATTCCCACCTTTACTGGATTACTAGGAGAAGTCCATTTTCCTCGGGCCTGGAGTGTCGATAAATACTCAATTCGCCATCGTTTCCAGAATGACTGTACCATATGATCCAATAGATACTTTCTTCCAACGGCAGTAAGCGATTCACCAGTTGTATCTATGGCTGGCAAAGTTTTAAGAGGCGTATATGTCAAAAAATGTGCAGGAGTCAAAGCTAAAGGTTCTTCAGGAGAAGAACTAAGAGCTGACATAGGTCGCGAGTTGAGTAAGGCTTCAATTTGTATTAACAATGTATTGAACTCTTCGTAAGTCAACAATTGAGTGCCTACTATTTTGTAAATATGGGTCTTGAAACTTTTTACGTTTCCCTCCCAAATTCCTCCGAAATGTGGTGCGGCAGGAGAATTCATCCTCCAATTAATTCGGTGTTCCAGTAGTTCATGTCTTAATGAACTATTAAATTCATTTGAAGCTAGGAATTTATATAATGCATCAAGATGTGCCTTGGCTCCTAAAAAATTGGTTCCACAATCTGAATATAAATTTAGACATGGACCGCGGCGTGCTATAAATCGCTTAAATGCATTTAAGAATGATTGTGTAGAAAGATCCACAGCTAACTCAATGTGTACTGCTCGTGTTACCATACACACGAATAAGCACAGATAGACTTTCATCTTTCTCGTACCCCGATATCTGCTGGCAGTTATAAAAAAGTGTCCAGCATAATCGACACCAGTATGTACAAATGGTTTCGACTCGTTCACACGACATTTTGGCAAATCTGCCATTGATGGAAATGTTGGTTTGGGAGAAACTTTAAAACACGTGACACATTTGTGTATTCGTGATCTCACCACTCCTCTGGCTGACAAAATCCAAAATTTTTGTCGCAGTAGCGACATCAATAATTGTGGCCCAGTATGTAAGTATTTGTGATGATAATAATCTATAATAATATTAGTGACATAATCTTTTCCAGGCAATAGTATGGGGTGTTGACTGTTGTAATCTATGTTTGCGTTTGAAAGTCTGCCTCCAACACGAATCACTCCATCTTGAATAAATGGAGACAAACTGCGAAAGGCTGCTGAGGATGATTTTCCCTTGTGGAAAAATTCCTGGAAGTGAACATGTTGTAATGCTTTAATGATTTCACTTTCAGCGAATTCCATATCAGCCACCTCAATCTTGTGAGACCGAGGTAATTTGCGAATGAACTTCAATACATATACCACGATGCGCAAGAGTTTTGGCCACGAAGACACTCGCAATGCCAAATCATAAAGAAAAGGGAAGGGTTTTGATTGTGACACAAGAAAACAAACAGGTTTCTCCTCCGGTGGATTTTCTATTCCCTGCTTAAATTGTTGCATCGGCCAATCTTGTACCCTTTGCTTGAGCCACAGTGGACCCTCCATCCACAATGGATGGCTAAGAAATTGCGACGGTGTAAGTCCGCGAGACAAACAATCCGCTGGATTTTGCTTTCCGCTGATGTGAAAGAAATCCTCCGGGTTCATATTTTCCTGGATTTTTGCTACCCTATTGGCCACAAATGTTTGCCATCGGTGCGGGGAAGAATGTATCCACCCTAGAGTCACTGTTGAGTCTGAAAATGCAACAGTTTTATTAATTTCATGCCGTTTAGAATATAGTTCATACACTGCTCGAATGAGATTCGACAGTAGTAACGCAGCGCACAATTCCAGTCTTGCGAGGCTTACCGATTGCACCGGAGCCACCTTTGATTTTGCACATAATAAATTCACTGAAATTGAATTATTATCCTTGTTTTCAACATGTATATACACCACTCCTCCATAAGCAGCTTCACTTGCATCTGAAAAGCCCACAACTGTCAATATGCAATTCCTTTGAAAAACACCAACATGACGCGGAATCCTGATACGCTCCAACATGGTTAGCTCTGATACAAATTGTTCCCATGCTGATTGAATTTCTTGCGGGGGGGAATCATCCCAGTCTATTTTTAGCAGCCATAACTGTTTCACCAAAAGCTTAGCGTACAAAATTACCGGGGCTACAAATCCCATTATATCCCATAATCTTGCTATAGTGGATAGCATATTACGTTTTGTACATTTGTGTGACTCCACATTTACTTGGAATGTAAATATGTCTTGTATCGGATCCCAACATAAACCTAAAATCTTTAATAGATCACTCTCTCCAAACTGCACAGTATGCGACAATCGTGAAGATTCTGGTATTTCTTTGAGCACCTCTGATGAATTGCTAGTAAACTTCATCAAATCAAAACCACCTGCCTTGAACAAATCAATTAACTGTTTTGATAATGTTACTGCTTCGCTTACCGTAGATACACTTGTAGCAATATCGTCCATATAGATGTCTCGGTTGACAATTTCTGAAGCCTTTGGAAATTTGTGAAATTCATCAGATGCTAGTTGACGGATTGTACGTAGTGCCAAAAATGGGCTACATTTTAAACCAAAACATACGCGAGTAAATTCATATGTTTTTAGTTCTTCGTGTGGTTTAAATCTATATAGAATACGTTGGTAACATCTATGTTCTTCTTTAACCATCACCTGAAGATACATCTGCTTGACGTCAGCTGATAGAATAATAGGATAAAATCGTAAATTTAGTAAAATATTTGACAATTCAAATTGTAAATTTTTCCCAGAAAATAAAATGTCATTAAGTGCGAATCCTGATTTAGATTTAGCACTTGCGTCTAATACAATGCGTACCTTAGTAGTGGATTTATCCTCTCGAACAACTGCGTGATGTGGAATATAATACCCAGAATGAGTACTTTCCGTAACCTGCGTTAAATAACCTTTATCAAGGTATTCAATAATAACATTATCGTACTCCTGCTTTATAAAAGGCGTGGATAGAATGCGTTTCTCCAATGCGTAAAATCTGCGTTCCGCAGATGAATATGAATCTCCTAATAACTTAGGGTCCTTATTAAAGGGTAATGATACTGTGTATCGACCACATGAGTCGCGCGTTGTTGAATCATTATAAATATTTTCACATTTTTGTTCATCGGGTGATAAAAATTGCTTATCTTGAATCTTTTCTAATTCCCAAAATTTAGCAATAAGCGTTTCAATACTAGGCTCATTAGTGATTGCACAAAATGTTCTCCCCAAATCACTAATTTCAGCTGCGGGGGCGGTTCCCATTACGATGAATCCCAATGAAGTTTCTAAAGCGTGTGGACATCCAGGCGGGCCGTCTACCCGTCCTTGTTTCAAAATCACAGGGAACCATTGAGCTCCCAATACCAAATCAATAGTCTTTGGTATTTGAAATTGACTATCAGCGAGTGGTACATGTTGTAAGTATGATAAGACATTTCTATCTACCTGTGTCGTTGGTAATTTATCAGTGATTTTATCAACCACCAGAGGCCGTACCTCTATAGAATAAGATGAATGTCTTGAATAGAGTCGCAGCTTAGACACCCCTAATACTGGGTGTGTAGCGTTGCCTATACCTCGTACAGAGGCTTGAGCTGTGTTTGAAAATATGTTGCAACCTAGACGTTCACTGCAAGCCTTAGATATAAAATCATTTTGCGAGCCACTATCAATTAATGCTCTTACAGCTACCCATCTACCTGAAGCATTGCGAACTTTAAGTACAGCTGTACTTAGTAAAATGGTGCGTTTATGACAGTATTGCGAAGGGTCATCAACACTGCATAATGATACATCTGCAATTTGTTCAACTGCAGAAGGCGTTTTATTCGATTGTATGTGTAATAAAGTGTGGTGGCTTAATTTGCAGATATGACAAGTAGAATTAGATCTACAATTTTGTTTCATGTGAAACGAACTTAGACAGTTTATACAAAGCTTTTTATTTCTTGCTAGATCTAATCGAGCTTTTGGTTGCAATTTCAAAAATTCTGGACATTTGTATATTAAGAAGTGATCATCATTATTGCAATTAACACATTTTGTGTGAAATTTGGGATTATTATTTAAATTTACAAATGCTTGCGTATAATTTTTGCTGCCTGTCCTACGTTGATTTGAAACATCTACCGATTGGGAAGTTCTACTTAATAACTTTACACGTTCGCTAATATAAGATGAAAAATCATCAAATGAAGGAATGCCTTTTTGTCCCATCATTGATGTCTCAAATCCATTAATGGTTTGCTTGTCCAGCTTACTTGTACCTAGTCTTATAAGGAAAAACTCTAACACATTTTCCAATTTAAGTTGCTTTAACGCAGATACTGAGGACAGAAATTTATCCATAAAAACTTCCAAATCACTTGGACCATTGACTTTGCTAAGAGTCAACAATTGATCAATGTAATATGTAGCCATAACTCTGTCATCTTGGTATTTATCCGTTAACATTTCCCAAATGACAGAATAATTGTCTGGGGTTGGGGGAACTCCTTCTATCGTTTTGAGAGCTTTACCTGAGAGTTGTCCTACCAGATATTGCACCTTTTCCGCGTCAGACAATTCATCATTTTTATCTATCACCCTAGAGAATGTCTCGTAGAATAAAATCCATTCTGATACTTTCCCACTAAACACAGGTAGTTTAAGGGGTGGCAGTTTAGGAAGGCTAGTCTTAATTTGCGTTGTTTGCTCCACCTTGATTTCATTTGTAGTTTTACTTTTGAAATAAATATATTTGATCGATTGATAGGTTACGTCAAACTCATCCTGTGCAAAATTAGGAATATATGTCTCGTCCAACTCAAGTTTGGCTTCTTGATATTTATCCATAGTTGCATAGTACAAATTCTTTAAGCTTTCTGCTTCCTCCATAAACACAACACAACCTAATTTATCGGCCTGACTTACTTTATTAAGAATGCCTTTGATCTTATCCAAATAGCTCGTCAACTTACTTTCGAACAATTTAACGTTTCTTTCCTGGATTGAGAGCGGCATTGTTATGGATAAACGTATCACTTAATAAATAAAACAATTTAATAATATCTGAAAAACATAAAATAATATTCAAAGTTCTTTTTCGCAATGAAAAATGACTTTGTTTGCGACGCTTTGACAATGTCAATGTCAAACCGCAGAGAATGACAGATTGACCACAGACAAGAGCTGCAGATGCGATTATTGATCATAGACAAATTATTTCGGTGCGATTTTAATATTTAGAATCAGCTGAAGAAATTTATTTTCGTATGGCAATGAAATAGAAATGTACAAGAATGTTGTAGTATTGTTGTAATAGCGAAATAATTGCGGAGATATATAGGTATATATAAAATATTATGAAATGCAAATATAGAAAGGATTTAAAGATTAAATACAATTATTATATGAAAACAACTGTAAAAACCCCTTGGAATAATTATCGGCGTTGAAGGACCATTATGTTTGCGTTGGTTGCTGGATTTGCGGTAAATTTTAATTGGAAAGGAAAAATAGGAAACCTACCTCGATGTTGATCTCCTGCTTTGACCTTCCCGCGTTGTTTTTAATCCTCGTCTATATCGACACTTGTGAATTCACAATATTTTTTATGGTTTTGTATAAGGTTTATTTTGATTTGAGATAATTTGGTTATTTTTACAGCGAATTTTGCGTAAGAGTACTTGTTGCGCGGGTAGCGATTCTATTTGAACTGTAGGTTGTAGGTAGGATACATTTTGGATAAAAAGTATTTTTGGGATTGTGTTGCCAGGACAAAAAACAATACAGGAATAGGGAAAAAGGGCGCAAACAATGTGAGTACATTTTTCGACATAATTTACCCATGCCGATGGAGCGCCCATGGGGGTCCAAAAGCTAGCCCCTAAGGTCCACAGCATAAATCCGATGGACTTTCGTCATTGGAAGTTCTTATTAAGAGCTATTTTATTAAAATAAATATCTTATATTATTGAACAATAACGGGAAATATTGGTTTCAGGCTAAACAAAGGAACCATCAGTTTATTCTAAAGTACTACAATTTTAATTATAGGTTTATGAGTGTATAACAATATTTTTTATCTTTATTTCAATTAATAATTTATTTTATTTAAATATCACATCAAATTATGCATTTAGGTACCTCAAATTATTTAAAAACTGGCTTTTACCACCCATATAAAAAGGCTGTGTGTTAATGAAAAAATGTTGAATATTGATACTTGCACAAGTTATGAGAGCGTTTTAGCATGATCCCATTATACCAGACAAATGAAATTTGCAGGAATAATTCTCCATGAATAGTAGAAGTTTTTAAGATAGTTTCTTAAAAAAAATGTTCCGTGTTTTTTTTTGTCTAGAGCCTTTTAAAGATTTTCTAAAATTTGAGCTTGGAAAAAAATTTTTTTAATCAAAAGCTATCGGGCGCTGACTCATAGCAATAATACCTTGCGTGAGGGTCACTATCGGACTATTTCCAGAAAAAAAATCATGATCGTAATCTAAATAGTTTAGCCACATTTAAGTAGTTTAGTCAGAAATCCGGTTTTTAGTCAAATTTTACAAAAACGTTAATAACTTTTGAACCACCCAATATCGCTGAACATACACGGGGGTCAAATCGATAGGTATTGAGGTCCTCTACCTCCCTGCTTTGGATTATCCACTACCAACTTAACACCGTGTATAATAATAATAATAACTATAGGTATTAAATTTGTATGTTTTTTTTTTCACAATAATAAAATTATTCTATCTTAATATCTAATTTATTCTAACCTCGAAAAAAATATATAATAATATCACTTTAGTACATAAGTAAGTAATTTTAATTTCAATGAATAACACAATAATTTATTAGGTGACAAAAGGTTTAGGAATATTATTATTTTATAATAGGTATTGTGTTTACAATGAAGAGTCCAGAATTATTTAAAAAATATATGATATCTAAAAATATAATTTCCAGCGTTGTTATTAATGTGCAATTAAAAAGTTTACGAAAATTGTTCTGAATTCATTCCGTAATGGCCCCCGTAAATGTCAATAAATTTACATATATTAGCAATAATTTCCTAAAATATTTTTTAATACAAAAATTTTAAGTGGAGGCGTGAGAAGAGAAAGAAGGAAATGAGAGACAGAGGTGGGTGAACGGGGAGCAGGTGGCTGCCTCAAGATATCCGAACATTTATTATTAAAAATCATTTTGAGGGCTGGAGCACAACCGCCCACACTTTTTGTATTCATAAAAATTTGCGACTTTTTTTCTATTTATCGAGGGAAATACACACTACTACACTTTTGAGTATTACATAAGTAGATATAAAGTTTATTTTCCGAAAGTAAATGTCATTGCGGTATTAACTAAATCCATGTGGTAGGCACTTAAGATGTTACCGATTGGGAAGATTAAACTGAAATACGTGATTGAATTGAAATTATTGTATGCTTGTATGCATCAAAACCTGTTGATGGGGTCTTTATTGTCATATAAATCAGTTATGTGTTCAATAAAAGGGTCTTTCGTTCACATTACTATCATGGAGAACTGCAATGGTAAAGTGAACGTAAGACCCTTTGACATTTCTTCCCGTAGGAACAGCTCTTGTAGAAACAATAATTCTAGCGGACATCCGTTTTTATTGTCATAGAAACCATCCCGTAAATGGATTGGTTTTGTCACTTGTATGCAATGAATGAGTGTTGCAGCGAAGAAACCTAGCTGCAGACGAACTTCCCATTTATAATTGCTTATAGGTTTTTGCTGCAACGCATGTGAATACTGTAAACTATTTAAAGCAAATCAGATAAATAACATAGGCACAAAATATCAGTTTTATAAGCTTTCAACTGTTTGTAGCTAGCTAACCAGGTGGCCTGTTTTATTTATACGGCTTATATGGTGAAAGTAGAAATCTGTCCTTAGGTCAACATTATTATCTTTCTGTTGTACCTTTTTTCTGTTGTACCTACATAGTGTGGTGTTTTTGTGTTCATTTTGTAGGTTTTTTTAACATTAAGTAGTTTAACAAATATAATAGGTATGTTAATTTATACGAAATTTCGTGATAATATATATTGGTTCTTAACACAATATGATATGCTTTGCTCTAAATAGGTACAAAATGGTGCACAAATTTATAATGCTATGATTTAAGGAATGAATTTTTAAGAAGGCCTATGTATGGTCGAGTTTGTGTTACCCATGTAAATTGTTTTTATATAAAAGCCAGAAATTAATGACGATAGGATAAAAGGGCACGTGGATGTGTGGGCTGGTGTGTTCTCGACCGAATCCACGTCTTTAAAATATAATTGTTTTGTTTCACTGTGTTTTTATTATCATTCCTATTAGAAAGATGAGCCCTGAAGGGAAGACAAATGGGTAATAAAACCGCCCTCTCTCGCCATAATGGTCGCCTATTATCCTGTTCGAGGAGTGAAAATGTCCTTTCTCTCCAAATTTGTTGCACGCATAAAATACTTTCAAGTATCTACATACACACAAACCTACATAATATGCAATGATCACAAGGATTCTTGCTACTAAAAAAGTTAGATTTAGCAAACTCTCAAGTAAATCAATTCTGTATTATTAATTTGAAATCTATGATCTAGTACCTATCTATTAGATATAAAAAATCCATTTAATATCAATTTTCTAAGAGAAGGCTTTCGGCTTTTTAAAATCACATTACGACACTAATTATTAAGAAAATCTACACGTCGCGCAACGCCATAATTGTCGCTTAGGTTTGTGTTCATGGAGTGCCCAGATTACGCGCATTTTAAATGTTGGCATGCGTTGCGATATGATTCAAGCTCACGAAAATAAATAAAAAAGAAATGAAATTATTTAAAATATAGGAGGACAACGTTTGCAGGATCAGCTAGTAGGTATAATTACACTAAATAAGTAAAATAACAAAGTCTTGTTTATACAATTATTTGTTTATGACATGAAGTTAACAAATTTCAATAAGTATCTTATTGTATCTGTTTGCCATTATTTTATTGTAAACTCAGAAAACAATTAAGAACCAAATAAAGCGATTTTATGGGTAAAAGAAATAACAAAAGATTTGTCTTTTTATTAAAATTACATATAAACTTTTCAGTTTACTTCCCACGCTGACACAATAAATAGAGATTTGTAAACTGGTCCTGTTGCAAAGACGGAAATTATTTGTTTTGTTCTTGCTAATTGATTTATCAATCAGGTCGCTATCCCTATACATAAAGATGTGAGATCATGTACAGACAATTTAAAATATAGTAAAAAGCAATGCATGTTGTTATTATTTAGTCACATAATTTTTTTGATGGTGATGTTTACACAATTGAAAGAAAACTATGTTTTTCACCAAGTTTGTGACATTTCTACGTATACCTACGCAATAGTTCGTATTTAGGGGTGCTTAAAACAACACCACCTATATAAGAAGGCCTTAGCGCTGGCGGCCAATTTGGCCTCTCGCATCACCAGGCCGCCGGCGTGTAGACAGATATCATAGCGTACAGGTAAGTACATACAGATATAGGTAAGTGAATGATGCGCTAAGGCCTTCTTATATAGGTGGTGTTGGCTTAAAACCATCCAGTAAAAATTATTTGAAAAAAGAATAAAAGTTCATATACATACCTACCTACGTCAAATAAAATTTATACGACGTACGAGTGTATACAAAAACATAATAAATATCTTTATAATCCATAACTAATATCGGATCGAACGCTCATACTAAAGGATTAATAAAATTTACACACGATATAAGAAATGACACATCCTGAATAATTTTTAAATATCCGATTAGTAATGAGAGGGAAAGAGACGCGTATATTATACCTCGTGGCAGCGCGCAAGACCATAGAAAATTATTATCGCAGACTCTGTGACGTCATTCCAAATAAGTAGGTTGATTATTACCAGGAGCTAGGAGAGTTTTCCGTGCGTATAGGGGAGCAGGTAGCTACTCGTCAAAGGCAAATTAAGCCAGGAAAATTCCAAGTTATGTCTTACATAAACCTTCGTCTGTGATTTTCGATTATTTATATTTTTAGTCTAAAGGTAATTAGGTAAACGATTAAATGTGTTTGTCAAACTTTTTTATTAAACAACAGGTTAAGTAAATGATTAAACCATACATAGACCAAACAAATTTGAATGTTGCAATTTTATTCTTCGCGCAAGTAGGTAAAGCTTTCCCGACAGAGTTGAATATTAATTTCAAATTTGTAATTTTGACAAAAATAAGTTTAAATTATTTTAAAAAATGTCAAAAGTTGTTTCTGAAAGCTTGAAAGAAATTACATATATCCAAAATCTTCATACCTATTGTGACGGAACTAACATTTTAGTAAACTATTAAAATTTTATTTATAGATTTATTCTTAAACTCTAATAATTTGGTGACGCCCGTGTGGTTATGCGCCTCTGTGGTATAATACGTCACCGGGTTTATTTCGAAAATGTTGCGAAACATGATTTTATAAATAGGGGTCGCAAATACATATCGGGACACTTGGGTCCAGCGTCTGGATCAGCTAGGAGCTCTTCCACTTGCAGTTCATCTCAATTCTTGGAACAGTAAGGACCTCCCATTAGCAAGCAGCCGAACAAGGATCAGTCTTGGCGAGGCCTCCTGGAGCGCGGACCTCTTCTCTTCTCTCGAAGGACCTCTCGGCCGATTCAGATAAATATAAATTTGTTTTTAAATTTATTTATTTTCAGAGATTAATATCGTTTCTTTTCAAGTGTTTTTTGGTTCACAGTGATATTATAATATTTATTTTTAGAGATTTGAAATAGAGTAAATTATAATGATTTGTTTAAACATTTGATAAATAAATATTTTAATATATTTTATATTGGTTTCAAATTGATTCTTTCTCTTGTCTCTTTATGAGATTAAAAATCTGGATTTTCATAGTATAAACCTGACATTTGCTATTTCAAAATGCGGCGAAACATTAATATGAATTTAAATCTAAACATACATCTATAATATAAATGAAAGTCGGGTTAGTGCGAACACTTATAACTCGAGATCGGCTGAACAGATTCTTTCGATGTTTAATTTATTGGATTCTTCCTCGCTCCGGATAACAGAATAACTAATAAAAAATGGAATAAATGAATAAGAAAGGATATAAAATATAATATTAAAGTTAGTATGGATCGGATTTTCTAACCGGTACTGCCACCGCCATCTGTTGGGGAAATAGGGAGATGTCTGGTCGATTGATATTTTGGTAGAAAGATTCTATAGATCAATGTTTTCCCTATGTTTCTACAGATGGCGGTAATGTAACCGACATTGAATTTGTATATTACAACATATTTTTTTATTTTTTCACAATGAGTGAGTAGTCATGTAGGTATGTTATGTTACCCAGGAATATTTTATTGATTTTAAGGCGGGGCGAAGTTCAATGGGTCAGCTAGTATTATTATATAACAATACTACAATATTAATTGTAGTATTTTTACATTTGTGTTTAGATTTGAGGTGGTTGGTAGTCCAATGGTACCAATTCGCAACTTTCGTACATACAGGGGTCGTGGGTTCGAATCCCGGTGGGGCGGACCATTTCCGCTTAAACGACACAAGCCTTTGCTGAGTGTGAAAGATGATGAAAGTGTATTTGTGTTTCCTTCGAGTGAAAACAGATTACTAGGTAGGTACATATTTAAACAGAAAAGCAAAAAAAGATGTTTATCAAAAAAATTCTCACATTAAACTGAATACCTACATCATTAAAACTGAATTGATTCTAATACAACCCTGTGCGAGTAAGAAACTATTACAATAATTATATTCAAATCTAAATAAAAAACAATTACGTATTGTTTCGCTTGAGCGAATGAGTGTATACCGACTCTTTATCATTCTTCTTCTTCTTCTCAGCCTTGAACCGTCCACTCCTGAACGTAGGCCTCCTCCATGTTTTTCCAAACTTTATCCATATTAGTCAATTATTCAAGTACTAGCTTTTTTACCCGTCTACAAAAAAAAAGTTGTAGAATAATGGGAGTTATAGAACCTGATCTATGGAAGTTAACATACAGAGCTTTATGAAAGTGTGGTGTACCTACATAATGTATATAATTAATTGTACTTTTTTTTATTTGTAACACCTCATCAGCAAGAAGAAGTACTCGGTTTATATGTGGTGAGCTATGGGCTGTCACCACAATGTTGATTCTATTATTCTGCATTCAAGTACCAACAAAGCTTTTTATGTTCCTTATAATTAACAAATTGTCCAGGTGGATTCATACTCATTTGAAAATAATAAAATTTGTAGAATAAAATATAAATATCTACCTGTATTAATAAAAGTTTTGACTTTTTAATACAGATTTTCATTATTTTTTTAAGAAAATGAATCTGGGCTTTCTTAAGTGAATACAAATACACTTTGACATCTTTCATACTAATCAAAGGGCTGTGTTGTGAAAGTGATAATGGCACCAACAGGACTTGAACCCATGGCCTTCAGTGCGCTGTGCAAACGAAAGTCATCAACTGATACCACCGGCTTCCCAACAACCTCTTTGTGCCTAAACTTTATAAAAAAATGTTCAAGTAAAGGCTCTCACTCACTATGGAATATATCTATAAAACTAACCATTATAAAACATCTATTGTTTGGAAGTGGTTCAGAAGAATAATATATTATTAGATGTTTTATAGAAAATTAAAACACAAAATGTATTTTTTTTTTCAGTTTATTTCTGGTTGTAAATAAATGAAAACTTTCTGTTTATTTAATTTAAATTACATATATTTCAATGAATATAATACACAAACACAACTACCATTTTGTAAAATAAAATAACATTATTTGTTAGATCTAGCAGATTAAAAATAGAAAAAATAAAAATAAAAACAGAATAGAAAATACTTAAAATAAAAACAGAATATAGAAAATCATATGGACACCTTCTTTACCAAAAGCATTTGTATTCCATAATCTCTAATATAAATTAAAGTCGAGTTAGTGCGAACACTTATAACTCAAGATCGGCGGAACAGATTCTTTCGATGTTTGATTTATTGGATTCTTCTCCGCTCCGGATAACAGAATAACTAATAAAAAATTGAATAAATCAATGAGAACTTGTCTAAAATACAATATTAAAGTTTGTATTGAACGGTTTTGCATCAGTACCGCCACCGACATCTGTTGGGGGAAATAGGGAGATGTCTGGTAGATTGATATTTTGATAGAAACATTCAATGTTTTCCCTATTTTTCTACAGATGGTGGTATAGGTCTAATGATTGGAATTAAAAATATCATTTTTGATTGTACTTTTTCAAGCTTTTTTATAATTTGTTAACGTCTATAATTATAAAAGAAAGTCGGGTTAGTGCGAACACTTATAACTCGAGATTGGCTGAACAGATTTTTATTGTGTTCAGTTTATTAGATTCTTCATTGCTCCGGATAACATATAACAACTATTAAAAAATCAAAAAATGGATGGAAATAGTATGAAATAATATAATATTAAAGTTAGTATGGAACGGGGGAGTGTTGGTGCTTTTGAAATAACTGATTCATAATTACCACATAACTTTTGATTTTTTTACAAAGAGTAGTCATGTATGTTAGCTATGTTATGTTATCCAGCAATATTTTATTGGCTTTTGATTAAAGGCGAGACGAAGTTCGATGGGTCAGCAAGTCAAAAATAAAATTCACATTTAAATCTTACAGTAGAAACAGCCCCCGTAGACAAATTCAAATTGGCGTTCGACTACAAACGAAGATTTCGCCAATGTATAGTACGAAAAAATTAACTGTCCACTGGAACATATAAACAATAATTATTTAAACTAAACAAAGACACTTATAATATAAAAAGTGGATAGTTAATTTTTTCCTACTCTATATTGTCGAAGAATTTGTTTGTAGTCGATCGCCAAATGCATTTTGTCTAGGCCTACAGACGTGTTGTGAACAATTAATTGTGTTGTGGCAAGCCAAAAGCTTATTTTTTCATAAAAAGTAACAACACAATGGTCAACGATAATGTATGAACTAAATGTATGAAACCGATGTTGCTTCTAGCGTGTCACAGCTCAACAAAACACATTTTTTATACAAATGAATCTGAACTCACCCAAATTGAACACATAATATACAGTTTTGACATCTTTCACACAAAACAATGCTTGTGTTGTAAAAGTTGAAATGATGGGCACCAGAATTCAAACCAATTCAGTATAATTAGGTACTGTTACCGATAGTTATTTATTTATCAAATGTCATCTAGTATTGTAACACCGTATCCATATGGCGCAATTTTTTATAGAATTGGCTGCCAGTTCAATTTTACCGATTGTGATTATGTTTTTTACATTCCAAACTACGAAAACATTGAATACTTCATTCAATAGGAGTTTTGGGGGAACTATTTAACATTAATCTGTAACAAAACATTATGGAATTTAAATATATACAAAAATGAGAGGAAGTACAATTATCAAAGAATAAAACGCGACTTACCGATTTTGCTTTTTCTAGTAATAAAATGCATACATTTTAGAAATTCACTGTAATTGTATTGTTGTGATCTGTCTATCCTGTAAAAAATATAGTTACACAAAATAAATTAATGTAATTGGCTAGCTGCATTGTAATTATGCGGTTATTTTGAAACAATATTTACTCAATAAACTTTGCTTACCTGTTTTATTATTCCCAAAAATTTATTTTATATCTAAAGCCGTAAAAAAATTCAATGTTTACATTTATAGTTTGACAACAAAATAAGACATATCCATACTAATCCATAGATTTTTGATGACATTAAAAAAATGACAGAAAACGCTTAAAAATAACTGAATAAGTCTTAAATCTTATAATCATAATTTATTAAAGAATCTATCAATTAAGATAAGTATCAATAAAAAAATTATTATTCACACATCCTAAACCTGAAAATTAAAAAAGCATTCGATAAAAATAATCATTATTTAATTTTCATTCACATAAAAATACCGCGAATAATATTTTATGGTACCTGGCAGGACCACAGAATTCTATACAAATAAAAATCTATGGGCAGGACCTCTGGCTGTCATCAATATTTTGACATAACAACAAAACATTTATTCGATTTTTGAAATTAGAATATTTTTTTATTGATAACTGCTGTGTGCTGTTATATTTCTTAATAGGTAGGTACCTGATAATATTTAATTATTTATATTACCCCATATACCTACCTAAGTAATATTTACTAAATTATGTAGAATATGTAATGATTTTGGTCTTTATGTAAATTCTCTCTTCTATCTGACATTACTATGATTGCGTAGTTTTTATTTGATTTGATTCTGATGTTAATTATATATTTTGTATTTTATAGGCACGGGGTTCCAGACTAAAACATTCTGTACAGTGCACAACCTAATATTAATGAGTATTCGTACAACATTCAAATCTAGATGTTTTATTATGAAGCTCTTAAAAATGTAAGTATGTAACCTCTTTTAATAAGTTATATCTTTAGATTCTAAATTATGTAATAAAGTGAAATACTTAGTTTATGAAATTATATACAACGTAATCGGTTGACTATTTTATTCTTTAATTTCATTGAATTCAATGTTATTTTATTAATTTGTATGCATAAAAAATTCATGAAATGATGTTATCTGTCATTATAGGTACCTACATCTTTTGTATTTGTTCTAGGATGAATGATTTGTCACAAACCTTGGACAGTTTTAAGAAAAGCTTCAAGTCATCATACATCTCACTGATTGCTTTCTTCAAGAATACTTCTTTTGTCATGATGAAACTCTACGCATATTGTTTTTTTAAACAAATTTTCACGGCAACAATACCATCAGTATGATAAATAAGCTAACATAGTTTTGAGTTTATTTACTATTATATTTCTAAATTATTTTGTGGATAAAACAAACGTTTTATTAAACTGATTATAATCCTGAAACCATTTAAAGATTCTCAATTATTGTCGATATTATTTCTTTTCTCCCAACGATTCTGTCAAGTTCACTGTACCTAATGATCTAATTTATCGGTCACTGTTTTACCGGCAAGTTTGTTTATGGAATGTTCATACCAATTTCAATGTTTATTATTTTACTTGCAAATCTTTTTCAACAATGATTTTAAGAAACTTTATTAAATATAAAATATATTGAATATAAAATGATTCAACAATAATTATCGCTAAATTATTTTATACCTATCTGCATTTGAATATGATTTTTAAAGGTAGCTACATAATTATTACTCATCTAATGGCTACGACGGTTTTACACAAAATGTGGCCATAAATTTTTTAAAATGTGTCAAATTACAAAATGGAGGATTTTTTTTTCCAAAATTTTTCATTAAATCTTTATTTATTGAGAATAATAAGATTTGAATAACTTTTATATGTATAACGAATCAATCTCCAATTATTTTATAACATTTTCATACCGTAATACCAAGATTCTATTCAACGTTTACATGAGTAATTTTGTTTCCAAAAGATGGCTTTCTGTCTTTTTTGAAAAATTTGTATGAAGATCACAAAAAAATAAAGTTTTTTAAATAGCTCTAAATATATTAAAGTTAACGTTGCCAATTGTATCTAACAACGTTCTCGAGCAAATTTCACCGCTCTGCGCAGATTCATATCTGACGTAGCATTTGTATTTTGAGCGTGATGTTCACATATACGGTAAAGTATTGTCAAAGGCAGACAAACATTTCTGAATTATTATGTAGATAATATTTTGCCATATAAAGCTAACTAAAAGCTTTCATAAATTGCCTTTTCTATTAAGTATGATCTTTTTTTAACGAATATGTAACAACTAATGACTAATAATAATAATGACTCTAACAATAATTCATCGCTGATGTTCGATTTTTAAATGGAACAAACCACTACGGGCTTACGACCGTCTTCTACTGTTAATTCGAAGGCTGGCTTAGTGTGATCACTTTACGTTGACAACGTTCGCCATTGGGTGGTAATGTTTAAGTCTCCGAAACTCTCAATCATGAGAATTCTCGACATGTCGAAAAATCCCATGTATATAACAAGTAGATATGTAGGATACTATATTTTTTTACATAGTATTTTATCCTGAATGGAATATACTTCAAAGGTGCATCATATATTCATATACCTACATAGTTTTCCTAGAACTGTCACTAATAACTATAAATTGATTTTTAGTACTAGTGTGTTGTTTCATACAGTGTTCACTCATCGCTTCGTTTCTCTGGTAAGCTTCAGTCTTATTAAACCTTTTCAATCGATCAAAATTTAATAATTGAATAACTGCTGAGTAACGAAATAGATAAAACTTTTTATTGCTTTATTCTATGGAAGATTATTTTCTTAAAAATATAAATTGACGTTTTAATGACTGATTGTTTACAGATAATTAACCTAGTATCTACCCGTAATCTTTATCTCTATATATAAAATTGGAGCCCTAATTCTCTTGGCTACATCATCACGCGGGAAAGGCTGGCTTAAATAATAATAAAACCAACATAATATAAAGTTATTTGACTTAATTTTATGCCAGGCATAAAAATTAGCCAAACATGATTCTTTAAAAAAATATATTTTGTTCAAATTAAAGGGTGTCTGAGAGTGCTAGGATATGAGTAAGATCGTATTTAGAACGTTTCGCGAATAATCCCTCCTTCACTTGTCTTATACTTTTATTGTTTGCTTTTTGTCAGGAGAAAAAAAATAGAGTTACGCAAAACATCTGAAAATTTAAGAAAAATCAAAATAGGTAACCTTGTTAGTGCTTTTGACAATATAAACTTACATACCTATATATGTTTTAATTGAAATTGGCGTTTGACATATGTAACTGTCAGATGTTTGATAGTTGGTGCAATTGTCAGAATGTGCTTTGTAGATAAACATCGTTTTAAACAGATGCATCGGTCGGAATCATATTGGTATTTGTTAAATGAATCTGTGCTCACTCAAAGTGAGGTACATAGGTAGGTAAAGACTCTTTGACTCTTTCACAGTAAGCTACATTAGCTTGCGTCGTGAAAGAGGAAGATGGTCAGCATCTAGAATCGATTCCACGACCTCCGTACGAAAGCCGGCGGCACGGCGTCGTAACCACTAGGCTACTAATCACTTCATCATACAAATTCGAAATAAATAGGTATTCTTAGTAGGTTAAGACAGGAAAACGTCTGAGGGGGAAGCTAGTAACAATATAAAGAGATTTAGGGTAAGTTCCACTATTATCCTCTGAATAAATGTCTTTCTGCCCAACTTCGTAATGTTCCTTCAAATCATACAAGTTTCACACCACACTAGATATTTCCATTACTTTCACTCCGCGTGGTGCGATGTGGTATTAAGTGCGTTCTCAGATCCCATTCTTAGTTTTGACGACCTCTTTTCGCGTCCTACATAAAGGCGGCCCTTGAAATAGGCCTACCTATCTAAATAACTAAATCTACCTTTAAATTATATCGCATACCTATTCAAATAAAATAAACTTAGTGTGAGATTATCTTCTTATTATACTATGGATTCACGTCAAATAATCCTTTTTAGTTCTTCTTGGTTAAATTTCAAAATAAAAATTGTTTATATATATTTTATAAGTTTTTTATTCATCCCATCAATTACATCAACACTACAGATTTTAGCAGTCTTTTTTATCCACTTTTGTCCACTTCGTACCTATAGCGTATATTTTGGTATCAAAAAATTAGAAATAAAATTTAAATAACATTTTTTTCAAACTGTCAATAGACTTATGTTTAATTTAAAAATTGAAAGCTAGCATTGGTAAATAATATTTGTTTAATTTTTTTTTTCAAATCACAATTATTCATAGCCTATACAAGTTTTGAGATTACGAGCCCCAAACTTGTCGAACAATTCAATATTTTACCATTTTCATTAAATGGAAGCCTTAAACTCTTTTTCTTAAGATAATTTTGATTCCTCATATTACGCAAACCAATAATATGTCCAATATCTCTATAGATAATTCAACAGTGATATTGGATAGTCCATTTCATCTCAAAATTCGGTTTCACTTTCATTTCATCCACATTATTTTGCTGATGTAATGGTAGGGACACATTTTTATTCTACAAAGTATGTTGAATCTGTTAGTGTGCACATAACTTTAAGAGTTCACGTAAAATACGTACAAAGGTAATCTCAATAATAATGTACTTAACATATTTTGGTAACAAAAGGTAAAGGAAAGTTGCGTGTAGCGCTGCCTACGATGTTAACAAACGCAGCTCCTAGTTATTGATTTACTCTGCGTCTCTCATAACACGACCGCTTCCACCTCCAATGGATTTAGAAAGTTCCAAGGTTTAATCCTTTTAAAAGAGATAAAGACCTTTAGTTAAGGACGAGGGCTTTGTGCCTTTAGATGTTTTACACCTCTCTAAATATGAATTAACAACAACAAAGTTATATTTCTTTTTATTCCCACTTGAATCCGGGATTAAAGTTATCCTTTACTTTCTCCTCGACGGAGATATTTTTTATTGTATAATATTTTATTATTATCAAATAAAAATACGTTTTTCATTATTTATAATATACCTACTTACCATTGTTTATTTTGTTTCAGAACTTGAAGAATCAAATCATGACAACGAATGTATGGGTAGAACAGGTAATTTATTTTTAATATTTTCGTACAAGTATTATATAGTATTAGCAAATTATTCGATTTAAGAACGATGAAATGGTTGGTAGCTTAGCACCGACTTTCAATTTATGGGCGTGGGTTCGATCCCCGTTGCCGACCATTTTCCTCTTTCGCAACACAAACATTGTTCTGCGAAATATTTCAACAGTGTATTTGTGTTTACTGTAAGTGAGCCCACGCTCATTTAAAAACATCTATTAAAAATAAAAAGGTTACTGGGTCCACCTACAAAGTTCAGATTTACAATGATAGAGATTTAACCGTTTATAATGTCGTATTCTACAATAAATATCGATTGTTTTAAAGAATATCGATTGTTGCCCATTCTCCTTTATGGGTGTGAGTCCTGGCACCTGACCAAGGCCCAGGCACAAAAAATCTCATCCTTTGAAATGAAGTGCCTAAGGAGAATTCTGGGCGTAAGATGGTACCACCGCATCACGAACGACGCTATACGCCGGTGCACCCAGCGTGAGCCCACCACCTCTACCATTGTGGGGAGGAGATGGACTTGGCTGGGACATGTGTTAAGGATGCCGAATGACAGTTGGCCGAGGAGAGCGCTGTTCTTCCTCCCATCAGGGTCCCGAAGATGAGGAAGACCCTCTCACACTGTGTTCCGCTCCTTCGAAACAGAGCTGAGGGATATGGACATGGCGTGGGAGGAGGTCATAAACATTGCGCAAGATCGAGCGCAATGGAGAGCTCTTGTTGCTTCCCTATGCCCCTGAGTGGGGTGTAAAAGGGAGAATGGATTGATTGATTGATCGATTATTTTAAAGTCTGTTTTGGTCCAATATCATTTGCAATTATTGGGTTCGTCATATAGTTTCTAAACAAAAATAAAAGTTGGTGAAAATATTGACATTCTATTTCTTAAAAGGGGGCGCGGGGGGCATTTTTGTAATAAAATTATAATAAAACAGTGGTCCGCACTTAACAGAACCGGTACAGGCCACGGAAGATGCGCAGACCTCATGCATCGGTGGGGCTTTTCTCAGAGCTCCAACTGTGAGTATGGTAACCGCCAGATAATAGGAAATAGATGACTGTCCAATTATTGGTTGTGAGCGCGGTTTGCTCACGCTGCCACCTTGCTGTGGAAACATAGCTCTTAACTTGTAACCGCTAGGCCAAATATGCCGTATGCATTTAAACAATACGTTAAAATTATAGATATTTCGTAATCAATTTTTCATTGCAAACAACTGACAGCATTTTATTGAAAACTCAATCTGAAAAGTCATGTTTCTTTTTTATGAAAAGAATTATGTGCGCCTAATTATGTTTGGGCAGAGAATTTATACCTATTTACATATCCAAAGAGTCACAGATTTTTTAAATAAGTATAAAAAATTCTCGAATCAACGTAAGATTTCAATAAACTTTTGAAATAAGTTGGTAGGTATATCAAGATTTCAAAACATAATAGTGTGAACTACATATTAATTTATCGAAATTTCTAATTAATTAGTTTTCAGGGTAAGCCAGAAATTTAGATTAAGTCACCGCGAAGAATGTACTTAATTGCCCAAACCTTACACTAATGTAAAATCAACTTGATAACAGTTAATCCTATTGTATATTTACATATATACCTATAAGCTAACCAAGTATGTAGGTGGACACTAATATCACACAAATTGCGGGCACTTATACCCAATAACTCCCTTTGTGTTTTCTTGTACACATAAAGGGTTGCACATAATTCTTATTTCACCCCATTAACTAATAAAATTATTATACACTTATCATTCCCAAATACTTCGCACCCTCCATCAAGATAAAGTAGTGACATCATAAATATCTTCTTTTTTCACTGAATTACCGTAAAGTTTAGCGAATTTAGATTTTTCGTACGAAAAAACTGCGTTAAGCATGGTATAATGTTTTAAACAAACAAAAAATAATACTGTCATCGACCTCTATGGCCTAGTGATATAGACGTGGACTTCTGATCACGGCATACTGGTTTTTTTTTTAATCTGAACTCACTCAAAGTGAACGCAAATACACTCTTTGAGTCTTTGACTCTTTCACAGTAAGCCACTTAAAGCTTTTGTCGTGAAAGAGGAAGGTGGTCCGCGACCTTCAGTATAAAACAGTACAAAAGCCGGCGTCATAACCACTAGACTACCAAAACTTCAATTGGATTTCCCGTCGAGTCAACACTTTTAAGTTTTTTTTTCATATGAAATTTCAACCCGGGGTTGGCCTGTCTCAGATTGGATGGGACCAGTTGACTAGAGAAAAATGCCTCCGACAATAAGTTCCAGTTTCTAACTAAGCATGGCATATCTTCTCTTCTATAGTTTCCACCTATATAAGAAGGCCTTAGTGCTACGTCACATCGTGAGGCCCAGCATTCGCTTGCCTATATCTGTATATACTTACCTGCACGCTATGATATCTGTCTATACGCCGGCGCACTGTAGACAATAACCGGGTCTGGCTCTACTAAAATCTATAACTCCTTTATTTGTAAAGATATTTTTGTCAAATTTTTTACTCTCAAAAGAAGAAGGTTTGTTTATTATGCTGATATGAAAATCAATAAGTTTTTATGTACAGTTATTTTTTTTAAACATTTGAAAACTGACTTTTGTAAATAAAAATAATACTCACTTAATAGTCTATTTATTGACCTTTAATTCGATTTTAGAGTATGTAAAAGTAGTTTTGTACATAAAAGACAAATAAAATGAACTAAAAATCAAAATAAAAATGATCTATACAGGGTGTATAATATAACAAATCAAAGATACTTTACTTGTAGAATCACAACTAAGCAAGTATATTTTGTTACATTTCAAATTCAAATATCTTATCTATTGGTAACAACTAATGGTATGTGTTACATATTTTTGGAAACCTTATTTTATGTAGATAAATTTCAGCCATAAAAATTTTTGGTATTCTATTTGTTGTAAGTTTTTTCTTAATAATACTGTAAAATTATTTAAAAATAATAATTTCTACAAGTTTGTCGAAGGTTTTCACGTTTACCGACGTCTTCCGACGCGTTGAAATTTATGTTAAATTATAGCCTAGGTATATATCCTTAACATATCAAAAAATATGCTGCTCGGTTTTGCTCTTTTAGAAGTTATGAATGATAAAATTACACCCAGTAATAGTAGAGTGCCAAAGAAAATCATATTGCGAAAACCAGGGCTAACTATCACAAAACTTATTTTTATGGTTAAACGTTGAACCATGTAAACAATTACTAAATTAAATAAAATTAAAATAATATATTGTTTAGATTTTATTCACAATAACTATTTAAAAGCATATATTTTTGATGGACATTAAAATATAAGCGTGTGCGTATTAGATTTCATGACCTTCAGGATCAAAAAAGTAGATACAGAGTACCTACTTCATCAAATTCATTCATTTTTTAAGTTACCTACCTATGGATTCCCAATAGTATTATGTTATTATAGGATCTGGAGTATGAAGAAGAGTATAAAATAAACCTATCTTCTAATAGCATAAAGAAAGTAATTGTGGAAAATTATTATTATTATTATTTTAATTGTATGTATTGATCATGAAGTGTAATGTAAAAGCATGATAAAAGGGTTAAAGGATATTAATACCTATTATTTTCAGCATATTTACCATTGTGGTTTTTCAGTAATATTAAAATTAATTGTTTGAAATGTTTATCACGTTACACCCTGAATAGAACATTCTCTTTTATTTTTATTAGTTTATTTTATCTATTTTTTATATATAAAAATTACTTTTACTTAATTTAAAATCGAATTAAAATTCAGTAAATATATTATTAAGTGAGTATGATTATTATTTACAAAAAACAATTTTCATATATTTTAATAAAAATAAATGTACACAAAAACTTAAAAATATGTATACCATCATAATAAATAAATATTCTACTATTATTATGCAAAATTTATAAACGATATCTTAAAAAATAAAAGAGTTATAGATTTTAGTAAAGCCAGCACCGGTTTTCGCAATAGGATTATCTGCGACACTCTTCTTGTACAGAGTGTACTTTTTTATTCATAACTTCTAAATGAGCAAAAACGAGCAGCCAATTTTTTGATATGTTAAGGATATATACCTAGGCTATAATCTAACATAAATTTCGGCGCGTCGGGAGACGTCGGTAAAAGTGAAAACCTTCGTCAAACTCATGGAATTGATATTTTTTATGATTTTACAATATTATTAAGAAAAAACTTATAATAAATAAAATACCAAAAAATTTTTGTGCCAACATTTATCTATATAAAATAAGGTTTTCGAAAATATATAACACATACCATTAGTTGTTAGCAATAGATAAGATATTAGAATTTGAAATGTAACAAAATATACTTGTTTAGTTGTGATTCTACAAGTAATGAATCTTTGATTCGTTATATTATATACAAATAAATGTTAAAAATGTAGAAATTTGATATCATTATAATGGTTAACATTTATTTTATCAAATGCAATTAAAAATATGTGGAAAATGTGTACCTAAAAAATCATTAAATATTTGTAACTGTTCTACCATATTCCACAGTGCGGCGGCCTGGTGACGCGAGAGGAAAAATGGCCGCCAGCGCTGAGGCCTTCTTATATAGGCGGTGTTGGTTTGCAGCTTAGATTAGGAAAGAGAGGGGATAGGTAACTATGCCCGGTGGCGTGTCATCATTTTTATGCCTGTTTGCCACCAGCCTGTCACTTTTCGGATCTTCCGTGGCGCTTAAAAGTTTCCTTCCTTCCAGTACCTACCTTTTGTTTGACATCACATGCATGTTCCTTAGAGTTTATAATTTGCTATTCTGGCAAATTATTTATATTTAGTACAAAAAATGTATTTGTACCTGCCAATGTCTGCCACCAAAAAATGTCAAAATTATCACAGATTCTTAGTACGACAATGCATAGAAGTTACGCATCCCCTCTCTTTCCTAATCTAAGGCTTGCAGCATCTCCTCCTCTACTCCTTTCGGTTCTCCACTGTTCTCTTTAGTTCTACGTATGAACTGCACTCCATGTCCTGGCATATCTGTTGCAAATATTCCTGATGAGGTCGTTCTCTACCAATCGAACCCTTAAACATTCCTTTCAATACTGTATAAGTACAGTAAATTATAGTGTCTCATTACAAATGACATGCCCCAGCCATCTCGCGCGTCTCTGACGCGATGTTCAATATTTTTCCTTTCCTCCCGAACTCTCGTAAGAACCTCTTCGTTTCATAATTGTTTACAAAGTGGTATGTACCTTTTTTAAACCAATCCATTTCCGTTCAGCTTATCCTGTTTCATGAACCGTTATGCCATGATTAATCAAAAGCCATATACGTAGTGTCATGGCCATTCATTTTATTGAAAAATTGTAGTTTATTTTATAAACTTAAATACTATATTATCTTAGTCTAATATTGTTAGTCACATCTTCCACTTTAATAAGGGATCGAAGTCTTCCAAATTCTATATGGAGAAATGATTCAAACACTTCACATATAATCTTGATTGTTTGGAACGCTTTTGGATAGAGTCATGAAACATTGACTGAAGATGGGATACGAAGGATTTTGTATTAGATAAATTATGCGCCTGAGTTCATCTCGGGACAGTTCGGGTTGTATCGTCGACGGGGAGTGTAGGGGCGCGTTCTCGTGCGAAATCCTTGGATAGCCCTGTTTTCAGTTAGTGGTTTTTATCGATTATTTTATTGAACATTTTATAAGATATTAATTTTGTGTGCTACTGGGTGGTGAAATATATTTGTAGTAAATTCCTTTTAGATTCAAGCATAAATTTAAATTCAGTGTTGCATTTTAAATTAATATTTTACATAATTAAGTGTTATCTGGGAACCGATTTGAATTAGAATCTTTTAAAACATAGAGTCAGTGTAATCAAGAAAGAAATAGCAACTCTGGATCATTGATAAGTCTTACTTTATTTTATTATTTATTTTAATTTGTTTGCTTAGTTTGGGGAGGGCTTTGTATTTTATCAAGAAGAACCATTCACTGCGAAAAGTGTAATGGCGAACGTTGTATATACGTAAAGCGCGCATTAAGCCAGCCTTCGAAACCAAGTAGAAGACGGTCGTAAGCCCGTAATGGTTCTATCTTGATTTCAGGGGGGGGGGGGGGTTGGAAAAGCTTTATAAAGATCATGGTAGGCTAGGATTGATTGCATGCTTATCTACTAATATTTTCAGCTATCGACGACCACCATTTGTGAAAACTTTCAATCATGTTATAAATTGTCGAATATTTTGTTTCATTTTGTTTTGAATACTTCTCATGTCATTTCACAGAACTGAGGATTTAAGGTAGGACTCTTTCATTTCATTATTACTAACATTACAAATGGTGGATCATCCTGCGGTTTGTTTGGTTATATAAATGTGTTCTATTACCACTTTTATTTTAGGGCTGATCAAATGTTTACAGGTTTATATAGTTGAATGATTGTTATAATTAATTTCGTACACAACGTATTGGGTCCTTAAATTTAGGTTACTAGACGATCACAATATCATCATGGCCATTAGATTCCTCGTAGCGATCGGAAAGTCTTCTTTAAAGCACATACGATTTCCTTAACCGTGATTTCAGGTGCGTATCATGAAGTTTGTTAACCCCTTCATCTTGGGTTCGTAGGTATTCGTCTTAGCGTCCTCTACCTATTATATAGGTACATTGATGCATTCTTTCAGTCGACTCGGTTTACACGGTTTTGTTAAATGTTTTATTTAGTCAGAGTAGGTGTAGTTTCGAGGTTAGGTAGTTTAGTTTAGAGGAAATCGAGTTAGTAATAGCACTCGCGATTAGGAGATCCCGTCACAGAATGGTGCCTCGTGACCGTAGGATTCTTGTCTTTACTCCTGTAAAGACAAACCTGATTTACTACGTTTTTTTTTCTTTCTCTTGTTTATCGTTATTATGGAGTTGTCATCTAGGGGAGGTTCAGGAAATTTTGGTCAGAAATTTGATTAGCAGAGCAGGGGAGGTAGAAAAAATTCTATGGTTGGTTGAATAAATGGTTGAAAGTTCTAAACAGTTTATTGGAAGAAGTTTTAGTCTCAAGAGTTAGAATTAGAAAGATCGTCTTATTAAACTGTATAACATTAATCTTAAAGAGGTCTTGTTTTATTTAGGTATTTTATGATTTCGTTGTTTGATTTAGATTTAATAATAATTTTAAATATTTTGTTAACGTCGAGGGGAGGTCTTGTTTTACTTAGGTATTTTAGGATTTTTGTTGCTGTTGTTTTGGATTCAATAATAATATTAAATATTTTGTTAACGTCGAGGGGAGGTCTTGTTTTACTTAGGTATTTTAGGATTTTTGTTGCTGTTGTTTTGGATTTAATAATAATATTAATATTAAATATTTTGTTAACGTCGAGGGGAGGTCTTGTTTTACTTAGGTATTTTAGGATTTTTGTTGCTGTTGTTTTGGATTTAATAATAATATTAAATATTTTGTTAACGTCGAGGGGAGGTCTCTTTTGGTAATTTTGTAGGATTGAAGTTAATTATTTTCTAGATAAGGAAAGTTTTATTTATTATTTTGTTCAGCAAGGAAATGTGTTAATGAAAGAATTTCGAATGTGCGATGTTGAAAAATAAGCGTGAATGATGAGGTAAGTTTAGGTGTTTTGTTTTAAATAATTCAGGTTAAATTTTCAATAATATTCTTAGGTTATTTGTGAGATACAAATAATATTTGTTTTTGTTTCGAACTCTAAAAATGTATTAATTGTCTCTAGGTGTGAAATGATGAGGGTTTAAACGTCCGAGGTACTTTTGGTCCTAGATTAGGGTATAGCCACTTGACGCTTGATGCATCGACCTTTTACCTAACTTTGTAGAGTGGATACATGTCGCTGGAGATATTATGTATGTATGTAGGTACCTGAATAGGGCCACATGTTTCTATACAGGGTGTTCTTTGTCGTTAGGATTTGATCTTCTGAACAGTTTTACTGTTTAAGAAATTCTTTTGCTTTTAGTTTGTGATAATATTGTTTGGTAGTGTGTATAGGGCAATAATTGTAGCGAATTATATGTAGGTTTGTTAGGTGCTGTTTCGGTAAGGGTAATAATTTAATTCGAATATATTTATTCTCATTTTGGGGTCCCGGGTTCGATTCATGGTCGGTTCACATTTTCGACTTTCTATCTTTATTTATTTTTTCCTTCCCTCTATCAGGTCCTTTCGTTTCACACGAAATTCCTGACCATGGTTGCATTGTTTCAGATTAGACGAAACCGGTTGACTAGAAAAAATTGCCTCAGGCGATAAGTTCTGCCGGTTTAACTCATAACTTGTTATGAAAGGGATATATTTATAAAATCATTAGGTATTTTAGGGTAGTTTAGCTTTAGGTACTTTTCTTTCTATTGTATTTGGAGACAAAGTCGGTTGATTGGAAGACATCAATTAATTGATAATATCATCCGACTAACATATTCATATTATTTTAATTTTCTGCAAGACGAGACACGGTTGTGTGTTCGTGTGTACCCTGTATTTTTTTTCGCTGTTCTTCAGGTGGTATCTAGATCGATGTTTTTTCTGGTATTATTTTTGTTTGGTCCTAGAGGTTGTCTTTGGAAAGTATTGTGTTAGGAATGGAGACTAATAAAGATGGAGATTTATGGTCACATTTCAGGAATGCGTGAACTGTGAAGTGGTTTCTTTAGAGTAGGGATATTAATTTATTTGTGTGTGCACCAGAGTCAAGATGTTAAATATTATTAGTTTGTCAGAAATAATAATAAAATAAAGTCACATTTTTTTTGTTGAATTGAATGTAGGTACCTAGAGTTTTGTATGTTGAGGTTTGATATTATACTGTTTTAATGCATTTCTAAAGCTCTGTTAATATTTAACTAATTCAGCTGTTACTTGGGTGTCACGTAGTTTTTTATTTCTTGTAATAATAGCAATATAATTATTTTGTTAACGAACATGGTAGTTCAGTGGCAAAGACGCTGACTTCCGACTTCTGATCAGAAGCTCTCGGGTTCGATTCCCGGTCGTGATCAGAAACTCTCTAAGGGTTTTTTTTTCTATATTTTGAAATTTCAATTCGGGGTTTGAATCCTGTCTTAGTTTGGATGGGACCGGCAGACTGGTAGAGAATGCTTCAAGCGTTAAGTCTCGCCGGCTATTTTATTGGAGAGTGTTGAAATTAAATATAGATCAGGTTAATAAGTCTATTTTGTTTTGTTAAAATAACTTTTAACGTTCTCAATTATTATGGTTAGGTACTTTTTGACCGAGTGGGTTGGTTTGTAGTAATATTGAGAAAAAGAGTTGTAAGGGTGAATGATGGGCATATTATAAAGTGGACTTTGGTCGGTTTTGTTTATACATAAGAGTTTTTGCAAGGTATGATGGAATATGAATTGTAAGTTATTAGAATTTTAGATTAAATATGGATGGTATCCGCTCAGGAGGTCGTATCATATTATGCTGGTCGTGGGTTCGATTCCCGATGCCGACATTTTTTTTTCTCTTCTCCTTTTACACCAATTCAGGTCAATGGGGTGTCATGTTTTTTTTTTGTTCACTTTGTGTGAACCCAGATTCATTATTTTTGTAAAAGAGATACTTTGTGCTTTGCAAGGTATGTGTTTTCTATGATTTATCATTGCTTATAAATATTTGGGACTGAAGTTTAAAGGTTGGGTTCTTTTCTGCTTGCTGAAGTTTAAAATTCCAAAAGGGTAGGCTGTTCTGTGTGAAGATACTTTATAATAATTAGTTCTGTCCGACTTTAATAAGTAGGTATATTTCTTCTTCAAACACTTCATTCCTTGGAAAGGTCTTTCATAATAATTCTTCAAAATTTCTAAAATGTATAGAAATACATATTTACGTATTTCTATCCATCTTTCAAATAGAATCATTGTTTCTTTGCAGTTGCAAAAGGTACTTCCTCTTTGTCCGTGGTCCTCATCGTATTTGTATTAAGTAGATAGATGTATTTCAGAGTTCAATAATAATAATAATAATATTTAGGTCTCACTGTGTTTTTCGAACAGACACATTAATTTATTATTATGGGCTTTTATTGTTGAACTGTGAAATATTATTATTAAATTTATGAAATGTTAAGTGTGTCTTCTAGGTCCTAGGGTATCTTATGGTTGAGAGAGATGTTTTTTTTGTCTGTTTGTATTTATAGGTATATTTTTGTTTTTGTTTATTATGGTGTTTTTTTTTTGTCAAGCACTATGTCACTACAGTATTTTATTATTGAATGTTCGGTCGAGCTTTACCTCGGTTTGGTGAGGTACCTACTTCAGGATTTGAGTCGTAATTGTGTCTTTGGTTTGTTTCTATAATCTTAGTCGACAGGGCCATATTTAGGGAGCTTTATATTTATTAAAGTATTTTTTTTTATATTTTTTTATAATTTAGTATGAGTTTGGGTGAATGAATTGTGATCTGTGTCCCTGGTTATAGACTTTGGTTTTAAAATCAGGACTACATAATTAAAGTTTTAGTTATTTTAAGATAATCATTCTCAATTCGATTAAATTAAACAAGTTGCAGTTACCAAATCATTGTAGCAGGACCGAATTCAGCTAAGACTTGAATTTAACATAATTTATCTTTATATATTTTTTTATTATTCTGTATTTTGAAGGAACTGAATACTTTATCAAGCTTTGTGATACTTCAATAATTTATAAAATGTGTTGACTATCATAATTTACTAACGACTCCCTTGCATGATTTATCGTATTTATGTATTTATCCTTATTTTATTGTATCTTAACAAACTCCTTTTCCTTTCTTTTCGTAACTTTAGGCGAAAATGACTCACAACCTTATATTTATTATGATTTATTCTACAATACTGCATGAATTTATTATATACAAAATGTTATACATATTTTTAACAACTCCAGTCCTTGCCTCAAAGCTTTATCCGGGGAAAAGTTTCCATTCTTCGTTCTTGATCCTAGGAAAGGCTAAAGTGGAGTACCCTGGCCATTTGCCGAAGGTCCTAATATGGGTCATTGCTTAACACCATAAATTGAATCTGTCATTATGAGAGGGCGACCGAGGTGTGGTTAAAGTTGTGACCATATTTGGGTCGGTTTCGGGGGTGATTGATTCAATGCCTATTGTAAAACCTTAGTTTATGTATTTAAGCATGTTTTATATACGTATCTTAGTTTATTATATATCGCATTCGCGTTGAAGTTAGCCTAACCTGCCTAACCGCATGAGGGACTCAACACCCGAATCGGCCAGTTGAGACCAAGAGCAGCGGGACGTTACAAACGACCCGTTTGCGTGATTTATCGTATCTATGTATTTATCATTATTTTATTGTATCTTAACAAACTCCTTTTCCTTTCTTTTCGTAACTTAAGGCGAAAATGACTCACAAACTTGTATTTATTATGATTTATTTTACAATACTGCATGGCTTTATTATATACAAAATATTATACATATTTTAACAATTCCTGTCCTTGCCTCAAAGCTTTATCTGGGGAAAAGTTTCCATTCTTCGTTCTTGATCCTAGGAAAGGCTAAAGTGGAGTACCCTGGCCATTTGCCGAAGGTCCTAATATGGGTCATTGCTTAACACCATAAATTGAATCTGTCATTATGAGAGGGCGACCGAGGTGTGGTTAAAGTTGTGACCATATTTGGGTCGGTTTCGGGGGTGATTGATTCAATGCCTATTGTAAAACCTTAGTTTATGTATTTAAGCATGCTTTGTACTCGTATCTTAGTTTATATATTTCGCGTGCGCGTTGAAGGTTAGTCTAATCGCATGAGGGACTCGACATCCGAACAGGCCGGTCGAGATCTAAAAGCAGCGGGACGTGGGGGCTGCTATATAGCATGGAAAATATATATATATATATTTTTATACAATTTTAAAATCAAGTCAACAAAATGATTCAAAAAATAATTCTTTCTACAAAAATTTAAATTCCTTCACGATACAAATAACACTAGGTACTGGATACGGCCCTGGCACTAACATATTTTACATTGACTATTCATAGAAGGGACTTCGGCTGGTGGTTGTACCGAATGGTTGATTGGTAAGAGGGTAGGTACTTGTATGATTGAGAACCTATATCCATAGCGTTTGAGATAGGCTCACATGGTAGGTGCAAATAAGATAGGGTTGTACATAGAAATTATAAATTTATATTCATTTTGAATTAATATTTTATTTTTTTTTAGTTTGTGAAAGAAAATCATGAATCTTTGGCCATTCTTGGCAAGCCCATGATTGTTCTTTCAAGGGGAGGATTGTCATGGCCATTCATTTTATTGAAAAATTGTAGTTTATTTTATAAACTTAAATACTATATTATCTTAGTCTAATATTGTTAGTCACATCTTCCACTTTAATAAGGGATCGAAGTCTTCCAAATTCTATATGGAGAAATGATTCAAACACTTCGCATATAATCTTGATTGTTTGGAACGCTTTTGGATAGAGTCATGAAACATTGACTGAAGATGGGATACGAAGGATTTTGTATTAGATAAATTATGCGCCTGAGTTCATCTCGGGACAGTTCGGGTTGTATCGTCGACGGGGAGTGTAGGGGCGCGTTCTCGTGCGAAATCCTTGGATAGCCCTGTTTTCAGTTAGTGGTTTTTATTGATTATTTTATTGAACATTTTATAAGATATTAATTTTGTGTGCTACTGGGTGGTGAAATATATTTGTAGTAAATTCCTTTTAGATTCAAGCATAAATTTAAATTCAGTGTTGCATTTTAAATTAATATTTTACATAATTAAGTGTTATCTGGGAACCGATTTGAATTAGAATCTTTTAAAACATAGAGTCAGTGTAATCAAGAAAGAAATAGCAACTCTGGATCATTGATAAGTCTTACTTTATTTTATTATTTATTTTAATTTGTTTGCTTAGTTTGGGGAGGGCTTTGTATTTTATCAAGAAGAACCATTCACTGCGAAAAGTGTAATGGCGAACGTTGTATATACGTAAAGCGCGCATTAAGCCAGCCTTCGAAACCAAGTAGAAGACGGTCGTAAGCCCGTAATGGTTCTATCTTGATTTCAGGGGGGGGGGGGGTTGGAAAAGCTTTATAAAGATCATGGTAGGCTAGGATTGATTGCATGCTTATCTACTAATATTTTCAGCTATCGACGACCACCATTTGTGAAAACTTTCAATCATGTTATAAATTGTCGAATATTTTGTTTCATTTTGTTTTGAATACTTCTCATGTCATTTCACAGAACTGAGGATTTAAGGTAGGACTCTTTCATTTCATTATTACTAACATTACAAATGGTGGATCATCCTGCGGTTTGTTTGGTTATATAAATGTGTTCTATTACCACTTTTATTTTAGGGCTGATCAAATGTTTACAGGTTTATATAGTTGAATGATTGTTATAATTAATTTCGTACACAACGTATTGGGTCCTTAAATTTAGGTTACTAGACGATCACAATATCATCATGGCCATTAGATTCCTCGTAGCGATCGGAAAGTCTTCTTTAAAGCACATACGATTTCCTTAACCGTGATTTCAGGTGCGTATCATGAAGTTTGTTAACCCCTTCATCTTGGGTTCGTAGGTATTCGTCTTAGCGTCCTCTACCTATTATATAGGTACATTGATGCATTCTTTCAGTCGACTCGGTTTACACGGTTTTGTTAAATGTTTTATTTAGTCAGAGTAGGTGTAGTTTCGAGGTTAGGTAGTTTAGTTTAGAGGAAATCGAGTTAGTAATAGCACTCGCGATTAGGAGATCCCGTCACAGTAGGTACCTACTTACGTATGTATGTCTCCATTTTTCAAGGCAATCCACCCGATATCGCGATATTTAATTGTTCTTGAAATCTTCAATAGCTAAAAAAAATAATTGTTTCTTTTCAATCCTGTACCTATTACTGGATGAAAATAAAATAAATAATTTTGATACTGAATGAAATGGCAGATGGACCTAAAACCCTGAAGAGGAGGCCACGGCGGAGTTACTCTGACGAATTGGAGACATTAAAAAATATCAGAATCAAAACGTAATTAGGTAGTGGTGCAAAATCACCTAAAGCCAAAGTATCTAATAATTGAACATTCAATCTCCTCTATAATAGTATTGTGTATTTAGTCCATGGATGATTTTATACAAGATCATACAAACGTTTAGTTACTGAAACCTTGAAATGATAGTTTCGCTGTTTTACATTTTATATTGTTTGATTACTTCGATCGAACTGGAGGGTCGGTTTCGTGTGGATCGGGTTTGCTGCGGATTGGTCTCCTCCGGGCTGGCTTGCGTTGTGCGGGGGGCCTAAGGGAGTATGTATGTATGTATGTATATTTTATGCAACGGCTAGGGAATAAAATTGATCTTGTTTGTTTCAGGAGTGGAACGATTACAAGCTGAAATGGAATCCAGATGATTACGGTGGTGTGGACACACTCCATGTGCCTTCTGAACACATTTGGTTGCCTGACATTGTCCTTTACAATAAGTAAGTACTCGCCTGCCCTTCTCTTATTTCATTGATAATAATTAGATAATATTATGTATTCCACACTTCACTTATTACAAATTACCAAATCCCATTCAATGAAAAAAATAATTACAAAACACACTTACAAAATATAATAATTATATATGTACCAGAACTATCGCAACTTGCTTTTTATATTATTTTATGTATGTAGAAATTATGTTGTCACGAATCGTAGCTGCCACACAATTTTTTATAATGCTAGCGTTCAAGAATTCAGTTCAAGTTCTTTTATTATCAGAGTAAGAATAGGATGAAGAGTAAAAAAATCATAATATGAAAAAACGCATCAAAAATAGAATCTTACTTAAAATACCTATGTATAGAAAAACTCTGTGGGATATGGAAAAGAACATGCTTATAAAATTATGAATGAATGTGATACAATAGGTAGCGTTTGAACAAATTCAAATTTAGATAGATAGGTATGATCGGTAGCCGACTCCAAATGAACTGGGAAGGGGCAAGGATAAGAAGAAGATTTGATATAGATATAATACGTCATGTAGAAAGGATGAGTGCTTACAGAATTATAGCTTCTTAGGTTGAAAAAAAAAGATGTTAAGAACCAGAAGACTGAGAAACAATACGAAAGCCTCAGTAAAATGTGAAAAATGGTTGCAGTTCGGGTTTCTCTGCTTACATCTTATGGAACACACTTTGATTAATTTAAATATTTGAAAGTTAAGTATGTTGCAAATATCTTGGACTAGATTTTTGGTTGATTAATAGAGACCTTCTGAATAATGTTAACGATAGAAAATAATTGTTCACGTAAACTGCTAAATATAGACATAGAATTTAAGTTTATTCTAAATTTTTCACCCAAAAAGGAGTATTCCATAACGAACTCCGGCATTTTATTGGCTAGAAATAAACAAAAAGCCGAGAATAATTCGTATTGACTTAAAGTGACTGCGCGACAATTTTATTCCCGATAAATTAAATAAAAATCTCATTATCATACATTAGGCCCTTGTGTTCCCGTCGTTCTTGTCTAAATAATGCCTTGACATCAGAATTGATAGTAATAAAATAAAATTGACAAATGTTAAATTATTATTTATATTATATTTTATCTTATTATTGGTACTAGAATAGACACCCGAAGCTTCTCCAATTGTTATTAAGAATTTTCGAACTGTTGGTCCATGTAATAATATTGGTGCATTCTCAACGTAATCCTTTACATTATGGTCAAACTCTCAGACTTGTTTTCTTTCTGTTGATACATACATCTTGATATGTTCCTTTTTTACATTGTGTATTGGTTGAGGATAAAAAATCATTACCTTCTATCTATATGCTTGTAAAATATTAAAGCTTAAACCTTATCTAGTTTCCCCAGCATTTTTGTCGTACCTATTGGAAAAAGAAAACGAAAATATAATTCATATTTCAGCTCTCATACACAGATATAATAAATTATTATATAAGTCTCAAAGTAGGGGACATCACGGACAGACATATTCACACCCCAAAATATAATATTATTTTTTATTTATCTTTTTTTTTCGAATTTTCTGGGTAAAATATAGGACGTAGAGTACACGAGGCAGTAGTGGGTGCGTTACTTTCCTAAATTACATTCATATATCATATTTATTATTATTGATCACTGTCATTTATTGGAGCAGATACCCTATTCTGGAATTTTTGAATATTTTCTTTTCCCCATCTAATGGAGTAGGCGCATGACGGTATTATTTTTATTATTTAGTACCCGTCCTTTCGAATGTGTTTTCTTTTTTTTAATACCAACTCGGTTACATACTTTGTGCTCTTCAGATCAGTTCATTGATTTCATAATAATACTACAACAAACAAAACATAATATGTTTCCCGGGCTTAGTTGCTATAAGAAACTGTTAATATTAGGTCCTTACCTATGAAATTGCCGTTTTTCAGAACTGATAATTTCAAACAAAAAAAAAGTTTTGATTGGCTGTGAATTCTAAATTCAAATTAATTTTGTTTAAAAAAGATGATATTCTTTTTACAAAATGTTGTTTATTGATAAGTGTTGTGTTTTCATTGTATTTGGACATTTTTCGTCATAATATTGTGAAAAAAATAAATAAATAATGGATATTTAAAAAATTAGTGTAATTATGGAATATGCGTTCCATAGTGGCACCAACGCGGCACAAATGGCACGTAACATCAACAACGCTTACGGAGAGAACTTTATAAACGAACTCACAACCCGTAATTGGTTTGACCGGTTCCGTTCTGGAAATTTTGACTGGAAAAGTGAACTACCTGGTCGTCCGGTCACTTTGGTGAAGGATGGTAAATTAAAGGCGATTATGGAAGCTGATGATAATCAATCAGTTACTGAGCTGGCAGCAGCTTTTGATGTTAGCATCAAAACAATATTGGTCAATTTGCGACAAATTGACACGATAAAAAAGCTTGTTAGATGAGTGCACCATGTACTCAACGATCGCCAGCGCAACGTACGCGTCGAGATCTACCTTGTACTGCTCAACAGGCACAGAAATGAAGGAATTTTGAACAAAATTGGTATGTGCAACGAAAATTGGATTCTGTTGGACAATCTAAAGAGGTCAGCAAATTGGTTAGTTCAGTACCAAAGCAATACACTAAACGAAAAATGGTCACCGTTTGGTGGTCTAGTGCCAGTGTGATTCATCACAGCTTCTTACAAAACAGATGAGCATTACTGCAGATGTGTATTCTGAAGAATTGAAGACAATGATGGAGATGCTCGTACATCTAAAACCAGCTTTGGTTAATCGGTCATCCCCGCTGCTCCTTCACAACAACGCGCGACCTCATACTGCACAACATTGTTGTGGTTGAAGGGTCTCCCTCATCCACCATACTCACCAAACCTTAAACCTATCGACTATTACCTTTTGCAAAATTTGGATAACCTTTTAGCGGGAAAAAAATCAATTCCCGGGAGACAGTACAAAATGCCTTTGAAGAGTTTGTTGCCTCCCGTGCAGCTGATTTTTACAAGAAGGGCATCAATAAAGTGCCACTGCATTGGCAAAGATGCATCGATTGCATGGGTGATTAGTTTGAATAACAGAAATATAAAAAAAGTTGAAAAAAATGTACTTTAAGTTTTCATACAATACGGCAATTTCATAGGTAAAGACCTAATAGTTTCACATATCTTAGATGTCTCATAACGGATAAAAATAGTGTCAGCGATGAAATAGAAAGAGAATCACATCCTCAAACCGGGCCTACTATGGGCTTCAAAAACTCTTTAAATCTAAACTGCTGTTCAGGAAGTCCAAAATAGAATTGTACAAAACCACGATTCGGCCGGTCATGACGTATTCTTCCGAGACGTGGCCACTGAGTAAACGAGACCAGGACAACTGGAAATTTTCAAGGAAGATTCTGTGCCGCATATAATATGGACCAGTCAAAGACGGAGATCACTGGCAAATCAGATACAACCGTGAGTATTATGAAATGTACAATGATACTAAGGTGTCCACATTTGTAAAGATAGGCCGGCTCCGTTGGCTGGGACATGTATCGCGTGCAGATCCTGCACGAAACCAGTAGGAAGGAGGAGCATAGGAAGATCAAAGCTACGATGGCTGGATGGCGCTTAGAGAGATCTGGGTATTTTGGGGGTTGGTGACTGGCGCACGGCGGATAGGGTGGCTTGGAGAAGTTTGCTGAGGGAGGCCGAGACCCACTCAGGGTTGTAGCGCCGCAGATGTATGTATGTAGTTGCTATAAGAATGAACCACCTTTTTGAGCAAATAAAGGTGGCTAACACCTGCTTATCATACACTTATCATTGACAACAGACTCTTTTATTGGACGAAAGTGCAACGACAATTCTTAAATTGCACAAAAGTATTTCAATTTCGTACATTTTTTTGTCATTCTTTCCAGAAAGAGAATATCATCCTCTTTGTGCATAATAAGCCTAAAAGATAACGGAACATGATTTCATATTTGCTTATATTTTGTTTATATAACATAAAGTTTCTTGATTTTGATTTATTCAATAAGCAGCTATTTATGTACCACCATGGCAACACTTTAAGAAACGGACACTAGAAAAACTTACACAACGAGCGATGGAGGGAAGCATGTCAAACATTAATCTGAGAGACAGGAAGCGAAATGAATGGATTAGAGAAAGAACCAACGCAACGTTACCGATATGACTGATAAAATTGCGTCACTTAAGTGGAACTAGGCCGGCCATATAGTAAGAACAACAGATGGTAGATGGACAAAGAATACCATGGAGTGGAGACCAAAATTCAGGATATTATAAAATATCCATATGTCGGACAAACTCGCTGAATTTATTCCTAAATTCTATAGCCTGTTAGAAAAGCTAGAATCAACAACCTCCTTCAATCAATCAGATGCCAAGCAAACTATACTTCACTCGAATATTGTATTCCTCTTTTGAACCGATAAGAAAAGACCGAACACACAACTTCTTGTTATCAAACATACATCAGAAAAACTAGACCACACAAACACCTTATTCCTGTTCTAGACCAACAAGAAAAACCTTAACAAACAATTTTTAGGGCCTTTACACATTTGTAACGTTGCATTGGTTACGTCACCGCTCGTGGTTCAGATGTGTACAGGCCTGTTTTAAACCAATAAGAAATATTCGAACAACCTGTTTTTATCAAAAATGTACGTCAGAAAAAGTAGATTTACACTGTTTTCAGCTCTTTTAAGGATAAACTTCTTATACCTACCACTTTTTTATAGTTTCTTAAACAAGTAAAACTTACGAATCTTACATAAAACTTTATGTTTTCTTCTGCCTTACTTTAGGCTAATTAATTTTCTAGAGCAGGTAGAAAGTGACTTTAAGTTTTATTTAGAACTTTACTTTCAAAAAACGATCCCCCTTACTGACAGCCAATCCATCAATTTGATAAGATAAAAATATAGGTGTGCTCTCTCTATTTTATCCTTGCCAAATTCCATGTACAAAAGTGGATACCTACTCTTACCCACATTTCTCTTAACCTCTACTTAGTCTTCGATCTGAGTTCTTTCAATATAGATTGTCTAGCCAGAGGGTTTTCAATTTTTTCTCTGATGTCTATGATCTAGTTAAATCGGTTAATGGCCTGTGTACACTAAAGCTCGGTACTCACTTGCGCCGCGAACGTGTACCGTTACATCAATTTTATCAAAAGGATGCATGTGTTCCGCTAGCGTTCGCTTTTCGAATCACGTATACACTTAACCTTTCGATTAAAGTAATGCAACGTCACACGTTCGCGGCGCAAGTGAGTACATGGCTTTAGAAGTGAACTACTCGCGTTTACTTCATAGGCATTCAAACTACGAACAGCTTCTATATAAAAATGCGACTTTCAAAAAACTTCTGACATTAACAAGCAACTCCAGAAATTTATTGCGCACTGAAAAACCTTTTATGCCGGGCATTTTATATTTATTCAATGTTTAGATTTAAAATATGATAATATTATGATCATTATTACTTTGCATACCTAGGAGCTAGGTACTTAACAACTTTTCTAGTGGAAAGTTTGACGGCTAAAATATTCACCAAAATAAAAATATTAATTGCATACAATACAATACACCTATTAACAGTTATCAACACACTCAGTTTAAATCTCTATTATTTATATTCGGACGCTATCAATCCTCTACGGCCTACGAGCTCATGACTTTTGTATATTTTAATCACTTTTTTGAGAAACCTTAGTCATTGTTTGCGAAGGTATTTCTTATGACGTAATACCGATAGGTTTCTGCAATATTAATAATAAAAACAGTAAAAAAAATACTTTCCATATTCCGGTGAAATACAATTCAATATGATAACTATTGTCGTTCTACATTAAATTAAAACTTTGATTGGAATTTAACACATAAAAATGAGTATTATTTATAACAACCTAAGTGAATATTTTTTTGAATATATAAATAAGGTAGTTTTACGGATGCGATATAAATTTTCCGCTATACTTGTAGCGACATTGAAATATAACATTTATCGGAATAAAATATTTCGGAAAGAAAATAAATATCTTTGTTCTTTGTGGGTACCTTTATATATATTTTTATACCGACGTATGAGATTGTTGTCCAAATTCCAGAAATACATTTCACTTCTAAAGGTAACTATTTCTCGATATTTTTTTCGTCGTGGTATTTTACAAGCGGCGTTGGCCCAGTACTTACCTACTTACAATGGGTAAGTAGGTACACAAAAGTACTTTCCAATTCTGGCTTACGGTTTTTTCTATTCTCCAGTAGATAGGTAATTCGAAAATTCCATATTTTTCTCATAAAATTTTGTTCCCATTCTGAGGGAAACTTTTACCAAGTTATTTCCCGTATTTTTTGTCAGAAAAATATGTTTTTAACAGGTGTGGCAACTTAAAATGACCCGAGATAACCTTGTCAAAAATTGTATAAGTTATATTATTCTCGCAAATCCGAGCTTGTAGCAAGTAATTATTATTTCACAAAATCCTTGTAAGGTTTTTAAGGGGTTTTGGTCGGTATGAATAGGATGAAATGCAACATCCTGAATTTTACCTGTGTTTTCATGATGTATTAGTGTTGCAACATTCATCACCGATTCTCTGGAAGAAATTTCTCATCAACGACGAGGATATGATGAAAAAAAAAGTCTTGAAGAGTAAGCGTGACCTCGTACGATGAAAGGATCGCGTGCTTCGTTCTCTGCATCTCACGTATTTTCACTTTATTTCAACCTGGAAATAATACATCAAAAGTAGAAATTATATTTCTGCCATAATTCCGTTTTCTTCTCGGTATTGTTTGTTGGAACTTGATATGTTTTCCTCCACATTTCTCTACGGTGCTACAACGATTTTACTTACCTAGGTATACATGATTATTATTATCTGCGCCTGTCATCTAGATTTTTTTTTTCACTATTTATCACGATTTGAGTCAACTTTAATTTAATATACAAAAAAATAACACTACGTCTTCAAAAAATATTAAAAACAAATTTCCAGGATTCACACAATCAACCATTCTGCTAACTACATTTGCAAGTCAATTTGCGGTCAACAGTGATGCATCGTCCAACTATCGTTAGAACTATTTTTTAGCAACCATGTATTGACAAGCCTATCTGGGGAGCTCATCTTTATCTATTTATTTGTAGCTTTTAATAAACGGGCTGCATTTTTTTATATCGTGCATATGGTCAGGCAGAAAAGACACAGACTGGCAGGCATAATTATCTTGTCTGGATGTTTTCAAAAAAAAATAGTTCACAAAAACTCCTCGGAATATCATTGGCTTGTTCTTGAAGTGACATCATAAAAAATACACCCCAATTTCAATTTGTAAATCAGTGATAATTTAGAATATTCAGCAAATCGTCCGGATGTAATATCGGTATATCGATGCAACGAAATAACATATTATCTCGTTGATCTCGTTGGTCTACCGTGTGATGAAAATTGAAAAAAAGCCGAACTAGAGAAGATTATAAAATATCTTGTTCTTGCTCATGGTATCTCGTATGGTTTAATCATTATTTTATTAGAGTGAAATATGCCATTCAAAAGGCAGCCCTGTTGTGATCATAAATAATGAGAAGGTTTCTCTCTCTCTAAAGTTCAAAAATTTCTATAATCGTTATAAATTATTAATGTCTGTTAATTTGTTCCAGTGCCGACGGCAACTACGAAGTGACTATAATGACAAAAGCTATCCTCCACCACACGGGGAAGGTCATATGGAAGCCTCCAGCTATTTACAAATCTTTCTGCGAAATAGATGTCGAATATTTTCCATTTGACGAGCAGACTTGCTTCATGAAGTTTGGTAGTTGGACGTATGATGGCTATATGGTAAGTATAGTTTGATTATTTAACCTATTTATTTATTCTTCATTTGGGTTGACTGGAAGGGATCGTTCGGGAAAAGTCCGCCCTATGATTCTTTTAAAAGTGTTTTATTTCATAATGAAAGTAAGTAATAGGTACCTACATAATATATAAATAGGTATATAAAGGATTTTCCTTAATAAAAGTCTATCATTGGCTATTGATCATAATAGTGATAATAGAAGTAGAGACTTTGCAGAAAGTTAAACCCAAACTTTGTGAAGCTGAGTTGTGTGGATGGTATCCTCATAACAACTTTGTGACGAAAACTTTGATGATCGTCTCTGTGATGTCAAATATATTACATGTCAAAAATTTAATTTTGGCTGAGAATATAATCGTAAATCATAAAGCGATACCTAAATCATCAATCTTGAATTTTGTATAGGTAGGTACTTAACTATTTTCCGATCTTCAAATGATACAAAGCATGCACGAACGTTAGCACTATCTAACCGTTGATAAAATGGAGACTTACAAATACGATAAAACCTTAGTATGCATATTCTATTCTTAAACAACTGTTGATTTAAAATTGTAATACAATCTTAATAAGAACATTGCGGTTCCACAGGTGGACCTGAGACATCTGCAGCAGACCCCTGACTCCGACATCATAGAGCTGGGCATAGACCTGCAAGACTACTACATCTCCGTCGAGTGGGACATCATGCGGGTGCCCGCAGTCAGAAACGAGAAGTTCTACTCGTGCTGCGAAGAGCCCTACCCCGACATCATATTCAACCTGACCATCAGGAGGAAGACGCTCTTCTACACTGTCAATTTAATCATCCCGTGTGTCGGAATCTCCTTCCTGTCTGTCCTCGTGTTCTACCTTCCCAGTGACTCGGGGGAGAAGATATCACTCTGTATCTCCATCCTGCTGTCACTCACTGTGTTCTTCCTTCTGTTGGCTGAAATTATCCCTCCCACTTCCCTAACTGTGCCACTCCTTGGCAAGTACCTGCTATTCACGATGATGTTAGTGACTCTTTCGGTAGTTGTGACTATTGCTGTGTTGAATGTGAACTTTAGATCTCCAGTTACTCATAAAATGGCACCGTGGGTGCGTAGACTTTTTCTAGAACTTTTACCGTGTGTTTTGTGTATAAAAAGGCCAGATAAAGAGGAGCCTAAGGAAGAGGAGGACGATAAAGGATTAACGGAAGTGTTTAGTGTTCCTCCCGATGTTGATAAGTTTGGACCTTACGATAAAAGGTATAGTGCAGATTACGATATTCCGGCATTACCGTCTGCCTTTGAATCGTCATCGCCCACGGGAGGCCCTAGATTTGGGGAACCTCCTATTCCTCTGCCTGGAGGAGACGATGATCTATTCAGCGCTGGCGGTGGAAGTCCTTGCGGCGATGCTGGTGACGTGAGTCCCGCTTTCGATAAACCCTACCTCAGAGAGATGGAGAAAACGATCGAAGGATCAAGATTCATCGCTCAACATGTTAAGAATAAAGACTCCTTTGAAAGTGTAAGTAGAACCTATTTTTTTTCGAATAATAACAAGCAATCAGGACCCGTCCGATAAAAAGAGAAGCCAACAACCACACGTTTGTGTGACATGAATGTTTTGTAGCCATAAATGGCATATCTCCGATATAATTCACATCACTATCACTGAATCGTATTGCAAATTAATGAGAGCAATTGATTTCCCGAGGGAATCAGAGACCCGTTTGGTGCTTCCCACAACATCATCTATCACAGCGGGTTGCGCAATAACACACTATTATTAGTCGTAGGTAAATGAAAAAGCTGACGTGTTGATTATCATGTGCCAGTCACCAAGGGTAATACAAGTTTTGTTTAGTTGCACGTGGAAGCTACAGGTAATATATTCATGACAGCCTGCGACAAAACATAAATAGCTAGCTAATATAATACATATAAGCAATTCTACGGAGGCTCTAGGAAAATTCATCACGAAAAATTCATCCTCAGTACAATTCATCGCAGGTACAATTCATCTTGGGGAAAATTCATCGCGAACAATAATTCATCAATCTATATTGTAAACTGTGTATGACCTTAAAATAAGGTAAAGCTTCAGTTTAGTATTCAGTTTAGTCTGCTATAAATTAAATAATGGCATACGCTGGAGTATTACCGTGTTATCACTCGGGGAGGTGTCCAAAAAGGTCCATACCTCCCTTTTTAACTACGTTCCTACCTTAACCTAACCTATTCAAATCGTATATAAAATAACCTCGAAAGGAGTGATTAAACTGAAGTTTTACCTAAAATAATTATATAGTTATACACAAAAAACCAGAAACGGGAATCGCGGTGACCTGCGATGAATTGTACTGACGATGAATTTACCGGCTACCTTCTACGGAATGAAATGAAATTTGTATGAACTATGAACTTGTATTAATGTGTTGTTTTTATTTCCCTATAGGTTGAAGAAGACTGGAAGTACGTCGCAATGGTCCTGGACAGAATGTTCCTCTATATATTCACGTTCGTGTGTCTTCTAGGGACAGCACTGATTATTTTCAGAGCGCCGTCACTCTACGACACTACGAAACCCATAGATATACTTTATTCCAAAATTGCCAAGAAGAAATTGGAATTGCTTAAAATGGGTTCAACGCCCGACCCGGCTCTCTGAAATTCGTCTCTGGTCTTTGGTGGTCATTCGCCACCAAAGACATTCTGGGAACTTATTGTCATGTGGTGGGACGGATGATAAGAACATTTTCTCGCATCAAACTCCCAACATTATACAATTCGTGTATTTGGGTAATGTTTCAGGTGTTTGACTCATTGTTGGTATTTCACTTACCCACCACTCTCTTGCTCATCCGCATGCCACTCTCAAATATCTAGCGGAATCATTGATTATTCAGAAAAGTAAATAAATAATATTCAAACACACAAAAGAAATATTTAAAGGGTAGATAAAATTACTAAGAGGTTGTACAATAAGGTTATGAAATGGTTTTAACACGAATTATAAGTTCCCGGAAAACATTAAAATTATTAAAATAAATAAAGATTTTTTAAATGTTGTGTAAATTAATAAATATTTTATAGATAATAGGTAATACTTGTTATTTATTGTGTTTACACTAAAAAGAAAATATTGTGCCATATAATAAAATATTATATTAATATGATACTAAATAATTCATATTTGAATTGGAATATTATTAAGAATGTGATTTTCTAATCTGTTTAACAAAATGGTGAATAATAATAAAATAAAAAATTAAATAACACTTTTTTACATTTGAATAAAATTGAGAATTTTTTATACACTCTATAACGTATTAGTAGTTGAGTTGAATTATTTCATTAGTATCACGCTCAGTATATTAAGTTTTTTTATTGTAATCGAATTGAGTGAGTAGGGTGTGATTCCAATCTTCTGTAAGACTGCAACTCCAATTGCATTTTTTAATTAGTTGTTGACAAACTTTGGAATTGCCTTAGCAATTTTATATCAAATTTAGTAAGCTCAATTTTTTTGTAGAAGTTTTCGTTGTTGATTCTATTGATAAAATATGAAACATCACCCACATTCATAAAACGTTGCTCTTTATGTTGCGTCGGTATTGTTTAATTTTAAAAACCCAGATACGTTGACAATATGGGCGAACATTGAATGAAACTAAAAGTAATCAATCACGTTCAATTTGCGCTCAGAGATTAAATTAATATTAAATAACAACGAACGCTTCGTCGTGTTTTCTTACGGCTATTGATTTGACCATCGTCAACCTTCTGCAACGTTCAAATTTATCACAAACATCTCTTTTTGGTTGCACCTTACTTAGTTAGTAGAATATTTTTATGGTATTTGAAATTCTTGCAAAAGGTATGCGTTCTTCAGAAGGAAAGGTTCATAAAGAGTTTTCGATTTATTTTGTAAAAAACGGTCCTTCGATGTATTATACTTTAATGTTGCCATTATTAAATAAAAACATGCTCAAATAGGAAAAATATATAAATCAATTTTTATTTACGAATAGTAGTTAAGCGATAAATGTTATTAAATTTACTGTATATTTAATTAGAATTAAATGAATATTTTTTACATAACTGTGAATATAAATTATTTAGATAAAGAATTATTATGAAAAAATATTCAAAAATCTTATGTAAGTATCGATAATTTATGCAATAAGTTATTTTGTTTATCGACGGAATTCGTCTTCGATTTTTTTTTGTTATTTAGTTTTACGGTGAATTCGTTCTTTGGTTCCCAATGATAAAAATGTGTGAGTTTGACATTTCTTCAGCGCTACAGAAATGTCAAATATCGATACGTTAGATTTATGTATATCATTTTAATACATACATATTATGTACAACCGTCTCAATAGTTTTACACACATTGATCATGTCATTACGTACCATAACTCAAAAGCAGTCACATATATACCTACCTATACCTACTTCCTTTCAATAATCTATGTTTTAATTTTCAATGGAGGCATTTATCTATAAATGTTGTGGTTAGCACATACTTTCCCATCTCTTCTTCTTTCAATTAGATTCAATGAAGAGTTTCAGAGAAACACATTTTACAAAATAGTGCCGTTTTAACTAAGCATCAGCTTTCGTATTAATTCGAAATTTTGAAAACTCTTCGCCTTATTCCTACGTATTTACACTTGGGTGCCGTAACATTTCCTACCAATCATTTCGTTTTTCACATTTTTTTCGACGGTTCCTGTCACCTTTATTTCTATTCTTAAATTTAGGATTTCTATTTAAAGGATAAATATGAAAAAAATGAGCCGCAATATGAAATGAAAACCATTAATTTGTGGTAGTAAAAAGTATGAAATATTTATATTACATAATAATATGTTAAAAAAAATAAACAAAATAATATCTTTACCTTAAATAATTAAGGTTACTTATCAATACTATGAGCTGTACAATCAATCAATATTTGCACACAATGATAATATATGGTAGACATGTACATGTGTTATCTTATAGTTCATCTAGAAATATCCTCACCTGCACAATGTTCCTATCTTTATATTAATTTACCTCTATGGTTTGAATCATCCAAAGCCTCCAATAAACACATAGGACCTCATCTTTGTTCTTTCTACTGTCTCAACAACAGGTGCGATATATGTACGAACCACGCCACATACCTGTTACTCACTTTCAGTATGATTCGTCTTGCCAGGGTCGAGCAATTATTAAACCGATTGCTTGAGGGGTATGTATGTATGTTTTATTGAATTAAAATCGCGACAAAAAGGCAGTGGCCACCCTTGCTGCGACAAGATTCGACCAACGATACGGTCAATGACAACAATTATCTCCAAGATGTAGACAAATCCCTGCGAGATGGCTCGTCGCGAGATTTTGAGTTTTGTTGATAATTCAGTGTTGTCAATTTTTGACGCAGCCGCGATGTCGCGTCAAAATAACAACATGACACCATTTTGTATAAGTTTTTAATTTGTCTAAAAGAAAATCGTCAAATCGACTCCGTAAATTAAAGAGAACGTTCAGAGGTACAAAGTACACTTTAAAATAATCGTATTCGGTATTAGGTTTTTATAACAGCATCGTATCTAAATAAAATTACGTTTAATAATAATGTGTCGTATACACTGTAACAATATGGTAGATATTCGCATCTCGCCGTTTATACAATGATTAATAATTATTATTATCGTGAATGAAATAAACATTTTTATATAAATAGTAGTATTATAAAGCCTACTATGAATTTGTGGTACTAATTTTAGTAAAACATAATTTGGTAACTATTACCTATTTACTATTATTTATTGTTATGTCATAGCGCATGTAAAGTACTTACTACTCATGTACTAGGAGTACTACATCTCACCTACCCTCCGTGAATAGGATGCATAAGTTAGCTAACTAACGATGATAATTCATGAAATTAATATTTTATATGTATGATGTGTACAGAATAACTTACTGGTTGTATATAATAATTATAAATTTAACCAATATATTGACCTTAAGGAATTTGATATCTCCTAGGTAATTATTATTGATAAAATTATTGTATGAAATTTAATAAAAAAAATAACCTATTTTGTATCTCGTCAACAGTTTGACAATTGATGAGCTAGAGGTGATTGTTCAAAATAATTATAATACGATAATAATAATAATAAATTAAAGTTGTGGATTTAAATTTGTATAACTGTTATGAAATAATAATTATTGTATAATTAAATTAAATTGATGGCGAATTAATATCATCACTTTTATTTCTATCTCATTGATAAAATGGTTGCTAGTTGTGATTTTGTACCAGCAGTACCTAAGTATATTAAACCGTTTGCACAGCTTTTGTATGTCCGGGGATATGGCTAGTTATTCAGAGAAACCAAAAAAATGACAAAATGCCACCCACCCAATTATTCTTGTGTCACGCTTCTCAAACCGCGCACTCTCTTACGAGAACTACCCGAGTTCGCGAGTGTTGATCACCGTAGGAAACGCTACTATAGCAGTGTAAATTAATAACCATGAATCTACATAATAAAATGAGAACGACTGTACTAAGAGTGAGTTCGGCGTTGTTGGATAATTAATATTGTGAAATATTTCTACGTTTAACTGCATTGTGATTGGAAAGTAGATAACTGTATAGAAACTATTTTTAAGAATAATAATAATAATAATTATACAAAAATAATAAATAAATCATTGTTTTTGGCAAGTCGTTTAGTGTTTATAATAATTAGTGTTATTAATAAATGTATTTAAAAGTAATGATTTTACACGATAAAATATTTTTTCACGAGATTAAAAGTAATAACTTTTGAATAAATTCCTAGTATCGAAGCGCACCTTATACACACTTTTAACACGACTAGATGTACAAAAAAACAAACAAACTACACACTTCTTTTCATTCCACTATTCCACACTCACTCAGAGTTGTTCACGATCAACGCGGTCAAACAGTGGCGTAACACATGTCAAATTATTAATTATTTTATTGAACTATCAAATTTTTTAAGCTTTTTTTACCAGCTTTCAATTTGAGTCATTCTTCAATCAAATCTTTCCATTTCAAAGTATCGGTGTCCTTACGTTCAATTAAATTAAATTCAACATTTTATGATGATTCGTTTAAGCAACCAATAAATTTTAATTATTTTGAAACCTTCACATTCGACCCCCTTGACGCCAGTGCCCGGATGCATCGCTGGCTCCTCTTACGTTGTTACGCCACTGCAGTCAATTCTATCACATGGTCCGACTTTTATATTAGGTCTCCGTTACACACAAAATTTGAGCGATGTGATAAAATTGGAGCACGCTAAATTAGACTCATGTTGGTATTATAATAAAACCAAGAAAATTTGCACTAATTTGTGTGTAATGCCGATATGATGTAACAGTAACTAGTTGTCAGTACACGATAAAATGTTGAAGCGGCCGCAGCTCGAACACGACATGGCACCGACACAAACACAGATCACTACTCCCCACTCTACACCCATGTAACCTTAAGGCTGTTATAATAGGAATAAGACTTCCTCGTGTCGTTTCGTTCCTCCTTCCGTTTGTCCTACGTCTCTACTACTAGCGATGTCGCACAGGGTGTTTCAAAGGCTGCGATGGAAAGGTGTTTATATGTAGAAATAATGAACCACGTGAAACAGTTTAAACAAAAATATATCATTTTATTTCTTCTATGTACAAACATACCTACTGAATTTCTTCCAGGCAACCTATACGTCTCACCAATGCTTCCATACAAAAAAAAAACCAATGGTTGTTGATTAACTTGATAATATTATTACCAAAACGCTGTATTTAGCCACTAATAATAAAATTCATCGTTGCACACATAATATGAGTCATTTGTTAATTTTACTGCAATCTTTAAAAATTTACACTTACTCAAAATTTACACGCACTAAAATTTACACATGACACAGTTCTTTTGTGCAAAGATGACTTGTTCTTTTACTCCACGGTTCGACCCTTCGCTTAAGCCATATATTTAAGTTATAGGCGCACTTAATTTTAATAATACAACACTAAGATTTTATGTACAATTCCAAAGTACAATAAGTTTTTCCACATTGAAGTCGGTCAATATTTTTTTTTATTATTCGTTCGAGCATAATGAAACGAAAAATAATTTAACACGATTGAATTGTTATTTCTTCAAATGATTGGGTTGTGTCCTGTCACGTTATCTTGTGAATATCTGTACATATTACGAAACGGTACCTAATCTAAGATTATGTGTCTCTATGTGTGTTCCAGTTAAGCATACAACGAACTTTTAAAAAAATACACGTAAACTCATTGTTGCTTTTGTTCGCTTAGCGGATCTTTCAGTTGTTTCGAAATAATGTAATAGTCAATATTATTAACCGGGAAATCAGTGTATCTCTTGTCTGCGTACTTCCATGTATATGTTATTGTTAAATTATGTAGATACCTATTATAGCTATTGTTACTGGTATTGGTTTCAAATACACGAATACTTTGAGAAGCTTAGGTATCATCTTTAGCTGAGTAACTTCCTTGACCCCTTTTCTGTTCGGTTTGGAAACATTTCGTTACTTTCATTCCCACTGTCGGTTCGATCGGTTCGAGTTTTTATTATTCCCAGTTCCCGTCGTGACGTTGTTTAATGAAATATTTCAGAATAACATCCGTACATACGACAACTTCGCAATTCAAATTATACCCTGACGTTTTTCGGTTTGTTTATTTTATTTTAATAAATACGTTGTATATGAAATCGGGGAAAATGATGCTTAGATCTCGACAATTATAAATGTGTAAAAAATACATAAGTAAATATGTATGTATATATCTATAACTAGTTTGCTTAATAATAGATGTAACGCTTTTAGACTCTAAGGGGGAATATAATAATAATGTCAATAGTCTCTATTTTGGTTTGTCTATATAATTATTAGTTTGTGCACATTTTGAACGAATTTGGAAAAAATTATTAGTATATTTATAAATGAACGTGTGTCAATATTCTAATTAATTTTTAAAAATTCTCCGAACTAAACTTAATTAAATGTCAAAGATTAACACGAACCGGTGAGGACTTAAAATGATGCGGAATCAACTTAAAAAAAAAAAACAGGCAAAACGCTAGGTTTACTTAGTTCATTATTGTCTTTGCACGCGTTCCTTGATATTTTTTAAATCATCTTCACTAATATATAATTATTATTCACAACGTATCTATTTAAATTCATTTACGCCCATAGGGAAATCCTAAGCTCAACTGTGCTCAATGTAACTTGTATAATTATTATTTGGATGATTTATTGTATAATATTTATGAAAAGCTCTTAAAATAGATCAAAGCTTTTGAATTAAAAATAGAAAAAAAAACTAAAATCATGGAAAATACGGGTTTAACATTATGATAACATTATGATTAGTGTTTGTTCTATGTAATTATTATTATTATTAATTATCAATATATCCATTTTAAAAATATATCTTCACGGATAATATTTGAGAGAAAACTACTGCAGTTCTTATACTTATTAGAAAAATGTATAATTAAATTTTCGTAAAGTTTAAAAAAGTTATTAATATATTTTATATCGTATTAATTTTTTTTCAATTTATTTATAATATTTAGGCAAATCAGAATGAGTGAAAGAATCTCTTCCATAAAAAATAAGATATTTGGTTATACCTTATGAATTACTAATAACAGAGCTTCCTATTTCCTAACAAGACCTCAAAAAAAATACGTAATCTTCCAAATAAAACCACAATATTATTCAACCTAATATATCTGTCATGTATTTAACCGGTCAAGAAACGCTTTATTTAAATTAAATAACTTCATAATATACATTTTGAATTATATTTATGAAATCGTTTGTAAATCAAAGAGGTTGTCAAGAAACAATAAATTACGTTTTTCTCTTATTCTTGTTCATTTTCAAAACTTCTATAGATTTAATTACTGTAACCTTTTGTGGAATGCGACTTTAGGCGTATTCCGTAACTTAGATAGCAAAATCATACTGTCTGAGCTTCCAAGACATTTAGATTTGTAAATATAATCGATATTATTAGTTGGGAACTATCTACTATGAAATTATAATCGGCAAGATATGCTATATACTTATGTATATTTCCATAATGTATGTATGTATGTAGGATAGTTTTAGATATGTACTCAAAATAATTTACTCACTTATTGTTTATTTTAATCAACCAAACTGAAAAAAGCTTTGAACGGGAAATGCACTGCTTTAAGGAATATTCGCAATCCCAAAGGACAAAAATATCAGCATATTATTCTGTTTCAACCATATTGTTTTATTGACAAAAACGGCCAAATTATAACGTTTTCTCACCCTGATCAGTTCCTATATTTAAGCACGTCAGTATATTGTACATGGATTAAAGAATCTAATAGGTTGTTTGTATTTCATATTTTTTATGTACAGCTATAATATTGATATATAAAATATATCGGTGTAATAATATGTTTGATTGTAATCGATCTTATTTAGATGGATGTTAAAATACAATCGACAGACGCGCTGAATGTGGGTGGGTCGTACCTACTTATAAACTTAATTCAGAATTATCGTTAGGCATTAATTTACTCATCCTATAATAACATTTATATATGTACGTGTAAAAAGTAAAATAACCTTTGTATCAGGGATGGCATAAGTCTGCAATCTGAAGAGCCAATAATCGATCAGTATGTGATCTAATAGACTCAAATTATGTTTAACTAACAATCGAAGACTTATTGTACTATTCGCAGTTTCATGAGCTACAAGTTCGGACGCAGGCTTATGACAACTTGTCAATAGTTTAGTATTAATCATTGATTATTGAATTATTGTTATTGAAATCTCTACGCAAACTATTCTTACTGTTATTATATTATTATTATTGTTGTATTTATATTATATGGTATGGTTGTACAAATATTTTGGTTCATTTTATGATCATTACGACTACAGATGCAGGGGTGATTCTTAAAGAAACCATTTAAAACCCCACACGTCCTTTGGTTCTCCTTAAAAATTTTCATCGAAATTCAGGGTTTCAAATTTGCAAATTTTATTCATCAATCAACAGAATTATAAATACTCGTGATATTTTCTATACGAATCACTTCTGCGCTGCTAGATACAATGATATTATTCACTGGCAAACACCACTAATAATAATTAAAAAATGTTATATACATTTTGTATTATAAAATAGATAGTACATCTAATATATATATTTAGAATTAATTAGTTATGTACGTTAAAAACAATAAATAAATATATAGAACTTAAAAAAATATAACAAAAGATCACATACAACAACAATATTGAAAGACATCGAGAGGAGCGCTCGTTGGGAGCGCGTCCGAGTTTACAACTGTTGTGGAGGTCGGATCAAAGAACTTATTACATAATTGAAAGATTTTTTTATATTCAGATAGATAAAATCGCTTGGTTGTACGAAAGCTAGCTGAAAAAGAAGAATAAAATGGATAAAAATATTGATTATTATACATAAATGCATTCCAAGAAAATATTAACTTGTAAAATAGATCAAAACTAAAAATAATTATTTATTTATTTATAGTAATCTGGGTGGAAAATTTTGCACTTTGTGATTAGGAAATGTGAATTTCAATTTATAAACTTTTTGAAGTGGATAATTATTTTTATTTATTAATTAATTATTATTACTGTTTTTGAAATGAATAATAATTAAAAATAAATTTATGAAATGGTACAAGTACCTCTAATTATTATTACTTAGTACTATTTATTAACAATTATGAGTAACAATACCTATTATATACTTAACATTTTACATAGGATGTACTGTAAATTATTATACTACATGAATTATAACATAAATGTTACTACGTTATAATAACTTTCTTCTTTCATTTATCTCCTGCAAACATTTCTAGTTTCAAACGTGTCTTTTATGTATCACAAGTCATGTATGTCAGATTGTTGGACTGTGGTATCCCATAGCCATATCCAGTAACGATACAGGACATAAGCTGTATTTCTTGTGACATCCCTCGCCATCATCCTCCAGTCCAGATCTGTGAGCTCCGTCATACAAATGATGTTCTGGTGGTTCTGATGGAAGAACACGTGATAGTGGAAGACTGAAAATTGTCAAAGAAAACTCTATATTAACTATTTTATTTTATTTTATTTTATTTTATTTTATTTTATTTTATTTTATTTTATTTTATTTTATTTTATTTTATTTTATTTTATTTTATTTTATTTTATTTTATTTTATTTTATTTTATTTTATTTTATTTTATTTTATTTTATTTTATTTTATTTTATTTTATTTTATTTTATTTTATTTTATTTTATTTTATTTTATTTTATTTTATTTTATTTTATTTTATTTTATTTTATTTTATTTTATTTTATTTTATTTTATTTTATTTTATTTTATTTTATTTTATTTTATTTTATTTTATTTTATTTTATTTTATTTTATTTTATTTTATTTTATTTTATTTTATTTTATTTTATTTTATTTTATTTTATTTTATTTTATTTTATTTTATTTTATTTTATTTTATTTTATTTATTATACACGCATATACTCAATCAATGTGATGTTAAGAAATTTTATTGTCCCGTCCAGGATCCGGACCAGATCTGGGCTGAATTCAACGTTGGGGAGACCTGATAAGAAATAAGATTATTTACACTGTTTGCAGATTGAAGAATTTTAACATCTGATCCTCTTCAAAACTCTTAATAAGGACAAAAATACTGATTCCTCTATTCTGAAAGCCGCCTATTTATTCAGTTCATATTCATTTTGGTAGGTAAGCTGAAGAAATTTCATAATTACTTTCTTGAAATAAATATAGGCGCTACCGGATTTGAAAGGTTCTATTGGAACTTACGATATTTGTACTAAAAATTGAATAAACGAGGTCGGGGCAAGTAGGTATGTAGTTTATTTTGATTTTAGTAGTTTATTTATTAGGGACTTCATCAAAGTCCTAAGTCGAGCTGGATGAGTTAAAGTTTTCAATGATTTTATACCTGGGACATATCACGCGTGGAGAGAATTATCACCTTATTCACGTGATACTAAATGAAAGATCGATGGTTCCAGAGAAGCTGAAATAAGACAGATGTCCTGTGTATAAGAGAATGGACAGGTTTCCGCATTATGGAACAGTATTCCTTGTATAGGTTTTCGATGATCGAATATCGAAACGATCATCGAAAGAGTTTCGAAAAACTTTCATACTAAAATGATCGAATGATTCGATCGTTTGATTTAATAATAATCCTAGGGAACGGTCCGTCATTTGACAAGACGGCGTCTTTCAAAATTATATGACAATGTTTTTCGTTACTACGGAAACAATATTGACAACGTTCTCAACTGACATATACACCGCTTTTAAGTAGCGGCGTATCCGTAGGAAAACAAACCATAAGCGCTTATTAACGTGCAGTTAGCTTTCGATAAAACTCTTACTAGCCCCACAGATCGTTCCGAAGGGTGAAAGCAAAAAGAACGCTGATTCCGACAGGCGCAAATAATAATGTTTCTATGCATTTGAAAAGGCATACGCACAGCAAAAACAGGAACCCGCTTTCAGGCATACCCATTCAAATGCATATAAACCATAGACGCATTATTTACGCCGATCGGCGCCGGTCGGAAATGGAATAAGCAGGACAGAGTTCGCCGATGTTGGGATCACTTAAAATGACACTAGGAGATGAGTGTCTTTATTGGTAGTAAGGTAATAAAAGGTAATATTGTGATTTAATCTCATTTTATTTCGGATTAAATTTCGGTCATATTTTACCGACTGAACATACAGACAGTTAGCCTTTCATGATAGTTTGTTTGACAGTTCTCTGTTTCAGTTCATAGTGAGGCGTGCTGTCAAAAACAATAGTTACAGTTTGGAAACTAACAAAAAATAATATTTTTAACTTACACATATTTGGTCTGGCGTTTATTAACCGGCCTTTTGGATTTTTGCAATATTCATTTTGAACCTCAATATCGCCGACACGTCGGTATATTTTGTATCCGGTTCCCGGGGTCTCTTCAAAAAGCAGTTTGCCTGTGGCAACACAATCATCATAGAAATTCTTGAATCTGCTTTAGACTTACCAAGGGATGGTGTGGAGGATTACCATACATTATACCATTTTAGGACGGCTTATGTTAAATCAGGGTTATCACTAGGGCTTCTTTATTTCATAATATCTAATAATCCTAAAGCTGAGCTGTTTGTCAAAACATAATATCTAAAAATTCCATATGTGTTTTGGAAAAAAGTGTTTCATTAAAATAAGTTTTTTTATTGATATGGTTACCTGTGTTACCACACGTTATTGTATACATAGCAGGCATATTCCTTAATTGCAAACTAAAAATATTTTCTATACTTGAGAAGTGAAACCCCTGTTTCATTTGAGATATGATATGTTTGTATATAATTGTTTTAATTCTTAAATACGAATTATGCAAATGCCTCTATTAAATATGTATATCATTTTATATATAACGGTATGAAGGAATATGTAATGTAGGGCTCGGCAACTTATGATTCGTGAAACACCGAGTTGTATCTTTGATAATGCCAAATGATAAATGTAAGTTTTGCATTTTGAGATCATTCTGGTTTATACATATATTTTCATTTACCTACGAATGCCTTATAAAAAATGAAGATAAGATAACAAATCAATTACATGATATGTTGTTAAGTGAGAATTTAATATAAGGTATTTGATATTTTCATTTTTGAATATTGTTTGGTTTCTAATCTAAAAAGGTTTGCAAGACCTTATTGAGAATTTCATTGATTACAATATCTATTTTCTTTACTATGATACCTACTTATTTATATACTGCTAAATGCAAATTTTGTTTATGTTAATGATTTTAAACAAAAGTATTTAATTTTCATCTAAATTGATGTTTCAGTAATTTAAATATCTGAGTTTCGTGCAAATTAATTTGGTCCTTCAATTTATTTATTTTAATAGAAGTAATTCAGGATATGAACGGTTTCCTATTAAAGAGAAGTAATTCAGGATGTGAACTTACGAAAATATGGTCCGGAAGAGCTCTTCGATGATGGTGTTCCCTTGGGGCATCAGGCGCTGCGCAGCTTCACATAGCGCCCGGAACACGCAGTCCCTGCCGCTATAACCCATGCTGGAAACAAATCAATGAATTTTCAAATACAAAAATAAAATACTTTAACGAGCATCTGATTTCGTGCAATGAGTAATTCATTGTGTCGTTTTGTCAAAAAAATTCGATTTGCAAACATAAAACATTTATTTAATAAAATATTGGTAATACTCGTCTAATTCAAAAGATTGTTATTGAAGCTGAGTGCCCTAAAAAGAACAAATTGAATTCGTTAACAAACATCATCCATAAGACGACAGCTTTTAAGGAAGAAGCTTCGAGTTTCCAAGAGAAAGATTGAATAATTGAGTGTAGATACGTAAGTATTATTCAAATTGGACATAATTATTATTTCGTAAGTGGTTGATAGACAAGCGGTTCCAACATCGTATTTCTTACTGCTGCATGCGGAGGTCGTGAGTTCGATCCCAGATGTTTCGTTCACGAAATAAGCTTTAAGTAGCTTACTGTGAAAGAGTGTATTTGTGTTCACTTTGAGTGAACACAGAATTATTTTTATAAAAAAAAAACAAAATGGACTATTTGCAAATTAGCCCGGACTATTTTGAAATGAAACCATTGAAATGGTACCTTTTAAATCAGATGTTTTATGAAATAATTGGACGCGTTATATTATTTACAAGCAAATATTTCGAAATTAATAATGAGAAAGATTATTTATTTTGTAAAAATCGACTAGTTGGCTTGAAGACTGTATCATCCAATACTTTCAGAAAACCAAGGACATAATGTTTGTAAGTAGGTAGGTATTACAATAACCGTGAAAAGGATAATAAGGGTTTATGAATAGAATACTATAGTAAGATTTTTAAAAGACGGTTTGCAGAGGTGAACGCTGATTTAACAAACACATGGCTTACTTATGTATTGTGCCTATATTCTTTTCCGTTTAAGCAGAACATCTTAAGGATGTTCCGTTGAAACGCAATTAAAAAATAGTTCTTTCTTCCTAAACTCCTAAATGCAATCTTAAAGTTAGTTTTATATTTCTGCACTGCCTGCAGTCCTGACTCACCGTAAGACACTGGTTAAATTGTGAGCGACCATTAAAAAAAAAGAAGGACACCTACTTCAATAACTTTATTCTTCTCTTATCCTCTTAGCAGCCTTTGTCATCCACTGCTGGATGATGGCCACCCTGTCTAGATATTTTTTACTGAACGTGAAATGTGCGAGTTGTGACGGGCTGTCTTCTCTCAGTGGGTAATTGAACAATAAAAAAAACTTGTATCACGATTGATTTGTATAATATGGTGTTTTCATTTATAATCTGCTAAAGAGGAAATATCAAACCAATTTTCTTATGTTAAAATTACATGCAAAATTGCATGAATTACTCAGTTTAAAGATTCACCGGTCTCTTGTCTTTGAGGTCTTGCGTCCACCATGCTGATTGCAGGGTGGCGTGAAATTCGCCCCGGTAGCTGCGCCCAGAAACGGTTGGCTCTTAGCCGGTGGCCAGAAGTATTGTCTAGTCTGGTCGCTCATCTAGAGCCCAAAAGGTGACGTCAAGTTATCACTCTTTTACGAGGACTATACGGCCCAGAAAGTGGCGTCAGCTGGGACTCGCTGCACGGCCCAGAAAGTGGCGTCAGCTACGAGCCGTGTTCTTTTTGACTGCGGCTCGTCGATTTGATGTGACGCCACTCAACACTATTAAACTGTTATTATATTTTTAAATTCTTTGACTTGTAAGACTGAATTTATGTAACTTCACATTAGGGAGATCATTTTTACAATTCGAACCCCTTTTATCCTTTGAGAAAAAAATTTACACTGCAAACTAGCGCGTGTCTCGTCGACTGAAAATTGTGGCAATGCGTGCCTGTGTTTCGTATTGTTACCCCTCACCTCGCACCGTGAGTCGACACAAAATCTGAAGCGGCTGTGTTGCCCACTTAAAAAAATCTGTTACATAGTATTACAACGCCACACTTGACAAGTTTGCAATACTATTCACCGGATTTGATCAACCGACGTATTGTATGGTTTCCAAGTCAGGAGGCTTAGATAGGTACTCGAGATCAACTCAATCTGTAGCATGGACACCAAACAATGGCGAATTATGCTCCACACGAAGAGTTTATATGATCCCTCTTAGGGTATTAACCTAACTTCGTAAATGATTATTAACCTAACTTAAATTCGCCACCTGTCATACAACAAATCGTGTGTTTATAAGGAAATAATGAAAGTCAACAACTAAACAGTTGCATTGGGCTTTTTTAACTACTACTTACTACTTACTTCCGATGGCCCTACAACTCCGGCAGAGTTTTGGCCTCCTTAACAATGGTTTTTCCAAGCCGTCCTATCCTGTATTCATATTGGGGGTTGGGCGTAGGGCCAATGACCCTACCTCGTAAAAAATCCACCCAACCGAACCACAGACACTAAGTACTAAAATAATTCAAATCTACAAAAAATCGTTTGAGGTTGAGGTATTTGGATCGCCCTTAAGATGTTTTATCTCTGGATTTCCGCATAGTTGTACATTCTGGGAGAGCCTATATAAAACACTTATACAAAGATTTTTTTACTTACTCGTCAATAATTAATTCTAATTTGCTGTAAAGGTCTCTCCTATATCGTCTTGCGATAACTGGACGAGGAATCACAGCTACCTTTTTGAAGGCATTCGAGGAAAATGTTTCATTTGGAAGTTCATAAGCGATGCCCCAATTCAGACCCCATGTGAAAATACCTGGTTGGGGATTTCCCAAAACTCCTACAGTGAGACAAAAAGCCATCTGAAATACGAAAATAAAAAAAATAGGTACATTAATAGTATGTGCCGCGTAAGTTCACGGATATTATTTCATATACTTAAATACTATGGTATTTATATAGTTACCGAGAAACTGGCTCCTTCAGGAAAAGTCACATATCTTCTCCTCCTTGATAATAATTTGTTTGAACTATTGATTTCATCCTTTTGAAAATCAACAGCCGTTATATTATATGGTCCAAGATAAAGGAAGTAAACAACGCAATATTGAAAAATATAGGTAGTGTAGTCTTTCATTTTGAATATTCAAAAACTTTTATACGTAACGTTTCTTATTTAAAAGAAGCATTAAGCTAGAATAAAAAAAAACAAATTCGATAATCAAATAAAGTGTTAATTTTTTTGAAAACGTAGTAACAATGTAAGTTCCTACCTAAACTAAACTTCTGAATACAATTTTATATTCAATACATTATTGACGAATGAAGTAATTATTATGAAAATTTATGGGGAAAATAAAATCAGAAGGTGTGTGAAGTAAAAAAACATTTTTTGCCGTATTGGTGGATGAATGCTTAGTACCTTTCTGTATGTATGTATGTATAGCCTAAAATCAGCCGTTCAAATAAAGGGGTTGGTATTTGTATTTTTTTGTGAGATTAGGTTATTAGTTTCATTCTAGATTTTATTTAACATAAAAGAATACAAGAACAATAATGATTTATAATACTCAGTTAAACCTGACTAAAATAAATAGGTACCAAATACTTTATTCAGTACTCAATATCACACTATATAATATAGTTCACCATTGTCACATTATTTCTAACCCAAGACAGCATGCACCAGAGGGGCTGCTTTGAAATTCACTCCCTATTTCAATGTCGACCGTCAATACTTTCAATAGTATATTTTACTGTACTTAAAGTACTTGTATAAATACTAATTAGAGGTTTACTATTTTTTCTAAAAGAAATAACGGATTCTAAATAAACCAACTTGAAATAGTTTTTATAATTATAATTAATTTGGCATTCCACCCTCAAAGAGTGATTCGTGAACATTTTTTATGATTTGTAACCAAAAACTAATTGTCATAATGACATTATTATTAAGATTGAAATGGGATCAGGATCGTGATACAAATTCAGAGTTAGACCCAATGCTTTTAAAAGTGTACTTTTTTATAATATTCTGCTTTTAAAAGTGTACTTTTTTATAATATTCTGTAGATGAATAATATTCCAATTTTCCAAAATATATTTTCTGACACGTTTTATAAACAATGCTCCATTTCCACAGCCCATTTCTAAGATCAATTATATAATCACATTCTTGTCTCTATGTATGTATTTCAGCGAACAAAGCTAGCATTATGCTATTTGAAAATGGGCAGCATCAGGAGATTCATTTTGGGGATAAATAAAAGTTTCAAAATCATGAAATTTATTTTTTATAAAATTTCTACCCGAGGTTGACTTCTCTCAAACTGAAATAATGCCTTGGGCAATACGTTCTGCCGGCTATACTCACAACAATTTAGGACGAAATTTATACAAAGGAACACTCATAGCAAAGGTGAAAATTGTATTGGTGACTAGTTTATTTAACTGTGAATGAATTAATTAGATATGTAGTATATGTATCAGTATATTTATGGAGATAAGTACCTACTAATAGTGTTGTAAAAAAAAAACAAAAAAATTACTTACCATTGGATGCAGTGCGAAACCTGAAAAGGACACTAACTGACACTATAAGTCCCCGAGTGTAGAGAGATACTTACACCACTACATACAGACGGAACAAAGAAAAACGATTCCGAACATTGTACCAAGTAATCCAGTCTAAAACAGTGTTTTCTCAATTTTCCACCTTTCAAACAGTCGGACAAGCGGATTAACAAGACAATTCATCAATCTTTCAACATGGCTTCGACTGCTCGCTAGTCGGGGACTCGACAAATCGTGAATGGAGGCGGCGAGGGACGTGGAGAACTCCGAATAACGGTAGACTATTTGCCAGTAGGTGGTAATAATAAAGTAGCCGAAACAGTGAATGACTAACGCTATGACGTCATATCCACGAGCCACACATATTATGTACATCTGTGTAGTGCTAAGTTATTTCTGCGGGCGGATACACACTCAATAATTGGCTATAAGTACTCGGGTGGCAGAAATGTCTACAAATGCAGGAAATTTGAGCTAAGAGTTCTTTGTCTATTCATATATAAAAAAATAAATCCCTATTGCCCTTGGTCACAGTATCACTCGCCGACGGCTGAACCATGTACACAGTTTTATTCTTTTTTGTTGTGTTTCTTATTATCAGAAGAAGGTTTTTATGTAATGAAAAATTATGAAAATTACGCGAAACATTAAAATTTTGATAAACTGAACTTTTTCATATTTAAATGAATCTGGACACACAAATACACTTTTGACATCTGTCACTATCACTATCCAAAGGATTGTGTCGTGAAAGTGGAAATGGGCGGCACCGCGATTCGAACCCACGGCCTTCAATACGCTGCGCGTACTAAAGGATTGATACTACTGATACCACTGATATACCAACCACTTTATGTGCTTTTGACAAAAGTAAATTTTCTATGGAGTTTGAGATAAACCATTAGTTGGCGTGATGAGAGAAGCGTGCTGTCAAAAAAATGTTCGAAATAGATGCATCGGTCAGAAATTTATTTATAAAATGATTAATTTATCATTATACCTACCAATTCGACGTCATACAAATTTATGTAGAAAAGGACTTTAGGTACCTACGGCCATCATTTACGCCTCGAAATGAAAAGTGCAATGAAGTCACACGGTGACGGGTAACTCTTAAGCATACTAATAGAAGTAGAACGATGTAAAGTGACTTATCAACTATTTCAAGCATTTTTTATTCTATTCTAACTAACTAATGTTACGAAAGCCATTAGGAAAATCATCTACCAACTGTGTTTGCAACTCTGTTATCTTTGTGGACTATCTTGAGACGTTTAAGGATGTGCTAATGAGGACTAAAAGTGTACATCGCCTTATCAAACATAATCATTTTATCGATAATCATCCAAAATTTTATCAAAATAATGGCCAAGAAACACGAGGGTACAGAAAATATGCGAGGTCGAGGATATAGTAAGAGGAGGAAGGCAATGAAGAAGATTCTGGTATGCACATGTGAGGACAATGGACTCAATCTGACTTCCTGAACCCGATGGAAGACGCCTCCCAGGCATTGACATACCACCAAAAAGTTGAAAGGATATCTCGACCTCGCAGGATGCCACCTCTTGAATTAGAGACTGCAACGCATAAAATTCTCAAATTTGAATAAATAATAATCTATTTTCATATTCTATGTATATAGGAATAAAAACACTTCAACAGTAATAAGTAAGGTTTATCTAATTACAATCATTAAAAAAATGATAAAATAAATCGTTGAAAGATTTTTTTTTCTTTATAGCAAACATTGTATGGCCATCATCAAAATAAAATACCTACATATTTTGTGATTCAGCCATAAAAGCAAAAATTTGAATACAAAATTATTGTAAAAATAAAATGACTTTATCAACATTGGTTGTATTTAATTACATATTCTATAATATTGTTCGGGTTAGTGCGAACACTTATAACTCGACATCGGCTGAATAGATTTTTATGATGCTTGGTTTATTGGATTCTTCTCCGCTCCCGATAACAGAAAAACTAATAAAACATCGAAAAAGGGATAGAAAATAATATAAAATTTAATATTAAAGTTAATATGTTACGGATTTACTAACAACAGCGCCATCTGTGAAAAAATACATAACAACACAGTTTTTATTTACCTGACAACCATTGAAAAAAAAATTTAAAAAAAAATTTAACATAGTACATATATCACCATCTCGATTGGTCCTACGTAGAGTATCGTAAGTTGAAAATGACAACTTTACAGGACGGCCATTCAAAGGTTTGAAGTTATACATTTATCAAGAAATTAACATTAGAGAATTGAATTTTTGAACAGCGCTAAATAAATACCGATATTTTAATTTTGTGCGGTCAGTTTTTCATAATTATTAATACTTTTGGTAGAAATGATCTTACGATATTTTACTGCGGCTTCTTTTTGCACAAAAATATCGTATCTTACACATAGCATAGTGTACGTTGTAACCAAAACATATTCGAATATCGTATGTCATACTTATCATATTTTACTACGAAATTTTCGAAAAATTTCTTGTCGTATCTAACACTTTTATAAGATTATTCTGTACTTATTGTGAAATAAATTATCGTATCTATTTGTGAAATATGTTGCGATAATTCCAAACGTATTTGTTCCCTTAAAAGTACCTAAATTTATTTTATAGGACTAAGAATAAAAACTTTATTACCGAATGCCGAATGCATTTTCATAGTAAATCTTAGGAGTGTCACGCTTAGTTACCTATGCGTTTAAAAAAAAACTAATTAACACTTTTCAATACAAGGATCTCAGTATCGCCGGAGGAACTTATTGCCTCAGTTATTTTTTTCTAGTCTACCCGTCACGTCCAATCTTACACAGGCCAACCAGGGGTAGACACTTCAAGTAAATAAACACTTATAAAAACTCTGACCCCACCGGGAATCGAACCCGGAACCTCGTACTCTGAAGTTTACGCCTATACCACTAGGCTGCCGAGGTCGGCTCCTAGCGTTTGCTCGTATACAAAAGGATAAAATCCTTTTGAAAATACCGACAAAACACTCTTAACAATGTTCTTAAAGATAATAAGACTTTTTAGATAATCTACACAATTGTGAAGCGATATTTTTTTGTAAATCTAGGGTAAGGTTAACAATGAATGTTTTGAATAAGAGTTGTAAAAGTAGAAAGCAATAATAATAATTGTGTGCATGCCGACAAAAATATTTAAAAACAATACAAAGATTATTTTTATTGCCGTAACACCTTATCTGTATGTCTACACTCTTTGGGCTACAGGTATTAATAATATAATAGCATTGTATATTTTTGCAAACTAAACATTCAACAAAAGTCACTTTTAAACAATGCGAGATAAAATTTTTGTTCTTCAATATTGCTTTATGATTATAACACTTTATGTACTTACTTTTGAAAAAAATATGGTCTCAACCAAAGTGAATACAAATACATTTTGACATCTTTCACATAAAGGAAATCTTTTGTTGCGAAATGAGAAGATAAGTAGGTGGTTAGAATTGATTTAGGAATCGAAACCATGCCATTCACAACGAAAGACGGCGACTAAAGAGCTAGGCATCAACCACTTGACCAACAATGGTACCACCTCTATGGTAATGAAACATTATAAAAGGATATTCGATTTCAAGATAGATTCTTTAAATTTTATTTTGATTTTTTTTTTATGTCATTGATCACGCTGATCTGCCTTTGGGATGGAAATATTTTTATTGTTTAACTAGAATGTTTTTTGCAATAGTACGACTCGACTGACTCCGAAAACTATGCGATCGCATACGCTGACTGACTTATTATTTTAGTTTTGTAATAAATATTTTTCGTAAAATAAGGGATTGAGCATTTAATTCAACGAGATTTTAGGAATATATTATTCCATATTTGAAACTTTGTCAATTTTAATACCTATATTTTTTATCTATTTAATGTCTTTATCTATTTATTGAACACAATAAAACAGTTGTATGCGGAATGTTATGCATTTGGAAGAAGCGAAAGAGGTTCGTTTGGATAGGAAAGAATAGAAGTCCGTACTCTCTGCATACCAATTTCGGGAAACGGCGTGATGGGTAATAAAAGAGTTTACTTAGATACCTATTACAAATGAGTACGAACTGTGAGTATTTGAACAAAACATATCCCCCTTATAGAGACAACTCTCGTATTCAGGAGGAAGGAATAAATCTTACCTACGCATTTTTTCCACTTAAAACACCTGTTACTCTCGGTTACTGGAGTTGATGAGTTCGAAATCAATGTATTTCAGAGAAATCATATTTTAATATGATATTCGATATAGTGCTTTTTTAAAATAAACAGGTGATAAATACTGCAGTAGATACTTTCTTCAAGGTCTTGATACTTTCTTCAACGTGTAGATTTGCAAACCACGCATTTCTTCCGGAAATGTAAATTTCAACTGGTGAAAAATAGGTAACTATGTTTAAGAACTTAGATATAAAAAAGAATATCTAGGAAAATATTTAAAAATAAAAAAAACTTATGGATGTTGCATGCACCTACTCTTCTTTGAGCTTTTGTCATTCTTTTCTCAAGGAGATCGTCCATCAGAACATTCATTTCACTTTATTCGGTTACAAAAGGCAAAGGAGATTCTAAGAGAGTATAAAAAACCTTAATTTATGCTACTATTCAAAAGTTTTAAAGTGTAAATTGTCTTATGTTGAAAATACCTAATCGCGTATAATGTGGTAAGAATAACATACAACAAAAAATGTCCTAATAGTCCGATGTAAATTATGGTAAGATATCATACCATATCGTTTTCAATTCCGCTTTCCGACGTAAATTATTTTAAAGTACACTTACCATATTTTGTTTTAATGCCTAAGCCATGTAAAATATTGTAAGTTCTTCATACAATTATTTACGTCGTTGCATAATTGAAATTACTCAATCAATATATTTAATAATTCGAATTAATTGGGAAATAGATCAGTGTAACCAGAGTGTAACACATGAATAATGAACAGATTACCCAAGTTACGAACAAACATATTTTCTGTGAGTTAAATAATATTATATTCCAAACGGCGGCATAAACTTTATTTCAAATTTGCTATTTTAATTGATTTTTTTTGGCCAACTCATAAAAATACGCTTAAAGTGATCAAAAGTCTAATTGAAATGTGCGCGTACACACGGCAACTAATTTCTTAATAAATAAAAACAAAATAATAGATGATCCATGTTTTGTTAAGTCGAACGTCGTAAAATATTGTAAAGAGAACTTACAATAGGCGTGCCCAGGTAGTCAGACGGCGTGTATTGTGTCCAGAGACAATACAATGCTATACGTTGGACTATTTTGTCAAAAGTGATGATACCATAATTGACGTGTATCAAAAAACATATTTCTAGTATCGATATCAACTTCCTGTTTTGGGAAGTGATAAAACACATAAAATGAAGCATGTTTCCGTTAAAACATGAAAAACGCAATTTTGTGGGATACCATAACTTACGTAGGACCGATCGATCTGCTGGGATTATTATAAAACAATGGGAGGATGGGGCTAGGAGGCGAAATTTGGGGTTATAGAAATCTTTAGATGCTAATTTTAAAAAATATCAACATAATAATTGTCTAAATATAGAAAAAAATCTGAATAAGGACATTTAAATCCCCTAGACGTTTGCAATGACCTTGTTATATCTGTCAAAGGTACATAAAAAAACATAAAATTCGGTCAAGCCGTTTAGGAGGAGTAAGTACTGTAAAAACACCATGACACGGATTTTTATATATAAGATTTCTTATCCAAAGTAGAACGGAAAAAGAATGGGTGTTCTTAGACTGTCTGCCGATGAAAGTTTTGAAATTCTATAATGGAATAATATTTTAATTAGAACGTTCGTCAGCACAAAGCAATAATAATTATTAAAAGTTGAATAGTTGACCCGGCAAACTTTCCAATAGCTCCTCGTTGTTTTCCATCTCTCGAGATATCCCAGAGTCGGGCCATTCCGCCAAAGAAAACCAACTCGAAAATCACTTCAAAATAATTTAAAGACGGAGTTGTTCTTGGGTGTTAATTCTAAATCCTTCTTCAAAAGATTTATAATCACGATGAAGAAGGCACATACCTACGCTTTTACTTCTCAACAATTCTTATAAATAATCACTCCCACTGAATCTTGATAAATAAATTAGGTACATTCTAGAATAAAAGATTGATTCTATGAAAAGCAGGAGAAAAAGGAGTACCTACAAGTTGTCGGAATCTGAACCTATATTAAAAACTAGGAGTCACCTCTTCACCATTCGACGTTTAATGCAATGGTTTTCTAAAAAAGCGGACATACAATTTAGCGGCCGCAATACAAAAAAAATCTAATTATCAACATGCCCAACCAATATTGCAACTTTTTTAAAATTAAACCTTTTTACTTAGTTCATACTTTTTATTTCAGTGGGAATCTTGTATTCTGCGGAATCCAAGCTACGCTAATTGACACTTTACGTCCAGATTACACGGTCTCTTTCCCGCTTTCATAATTTCACTGCCGGCAGTGAAAGAGATAAATATATAATGCTTTGTACTTGTCTCAAAGAATGCTGTATTCGTATTGTTACGGACGCTTTTGCTATCTAGGAAAAAACAAAGAATAAGTAAAAGATTTGAGTAATGTTCTTGTCTACACAAATATTGTGAGAATTTGTTGCAAAGAACTTTTAATTTAAATTTCTTTTATGTGATCATTTTTATACCACCGAGAAGTTAGTTTTATATAGGTAGCATGCTTTGTTTTATATAGCACTAGCTATCCCGACAGACGTTGTCCTATAGTCCTTGCTATGAATATTGATTTCGAATTTTGTAATTTATACAAAAATACTTTTAAAAATACTGAAAGATTGAAAGAAATTCTATCAAAAATCTGCATAGGTACCTACCAGTGTTTTGAAACTCAATAATTGTCAAGTACCTAAATAAAAATTGTGTTGCTATGGAATTTTTCACAGATGGCGTTCTTGTCTGTAAATCCGTTCCATACTAACTTTGATATTATATTTTATATTATTTTCTATCCCTTTTTATGATGTTTTATTACTTATTCTGTTATCGGAAGCGGAGAAGAATCCAATAAACCATGCATCAAACAATCTGTTCAGCCGATCTCGAGTTATAAGTGTTCACACTAACCCGACTTTCTTTTATATTATAGATTACATTCCTTTCCTCCATCCGTCCTTTATGATTGATATTTAATGTAGGTTATATAATACTATACATAGATCATCATCTTACTCAATTTTTAAGTCTAAGTTTTAGGTTAAGTAATACTATATTGTACATTTTCATTTTATCTTTATTTAACTCATGACTCCAAATATGTGCTCCCTTCATATTTTGGTCAATTGTATTTTGGTTTACCATTTTAATAAAACAAAATTTAAAGAAATAAATCAAATATTATACATTCTCGTTATCATTCGAGGGCTTACAATCATGATGCACCAACTATATTTATAAGAAACTAGCTTTCCCGACAGACGTTGCCCTGTATTCCTAACTAATTGTTGAATTTCGTTTTGTTCTGTTGAATTCGAATTTGTATAGTGATGAATTAATTTTCATTTGACCAATGTGATTCCGAACGATACCGACCTCGGTAGCCTAGTTGTACTAACGTGGACTTCAGATCCGAGGTCCCGGGTTCGATTCCCGGTCGGGTCAGAGTTTGTGTGTTTTTTCACTTGAAATTTCTACCCGGGGTTGGCCTGTCTCAGATTGGACGGGACCGGTTGACTGGAAAAAATTGCCTCAGGCAATAAGTTCCGCCGGCTATACTGACACCTTTGTATAGAAAAGTGTTATATTATATTATAACGATACGTCTGTTTTAAACCATGTATATTCCATCCGCATTCTGTCAATCGCACCAATTGACAATTTCTGTCAAAATTTCAAAATTGGAATAAAAATTATAAGATAAAAAATACTAATAAAGTCGTCTACGTAGAGTTTTCTTTAATTTTCTATGCATTTTTAACATACATTCTATGTATCTTTGATGTGCCATGAAGAAATAAAAGAATAAATTACATTCTCTCGTTTTCAGGGTGGTTGCAAGCCTCTGAATTGAAAACTCACTAACACTGTGCCTGCGAGTATTTTTCAAATAACAGAATTGACGCACCACTAGAAAAAGATAGATAGATACAACGTTAGTCGGTCATTCATTTAGGGCTATTCTAATATACCTAGATTCTAATATTTTTGTTAAAAGGTGTAAAATTAAAATTTCAATTTCTTACGCAATTTAATCACAAATTATTATTGCCAAAAATAACATTAAATGGCTGAATTTCGTTAAGCCACTTTAAAGATAATTTCACTCACACCAAGACACGTTTGTTATTCTTGAAGATGAGAAATCCCACGTTTAAGACAAGGGTACGAGTGGAAGAACAGAAAATAAGAAGACCGTCTACGTGTCCTGGAATAAATTACGGGAATTATTACTATAAGTTAAGGATTTCTGCCTCAAAATAGGGTTTTATTGTACACAGAGGATCGCAAATCTATATACCTATAGGAAGGTGGGTTCATATACTTTATAATAATTGTGTTTATGATATTTTTACGCAACACAGGGCATTTGAACCAAAACTTCAAGAAAGTTATTAGCTGGTTTAGTACCGTTTTTATCACTTAGGTACACCATTCAAAAAATAATTGGTGTTTAATTATACAAAATTGAGATAATTATTCTTGTTACATACATACCTTCTTTAGAGTATCTGATTTATTTTGTAGACCTGAATTTCAGTATCTGTTTTTTTTTAAGCATTAATTTTAACCGAGGAACTTATTTTGAAGTAAGCCTATTTTTAAGTAGCTGATTTAACTTGATTAGTGGTCGACCAGTGCTCGAAATTCGTCCATAACTTATTTAAATTCTCATTCTCAAATTGGGTCATACCTACAATGAGCTAGAATATCCCGCCGTTTCCCGCTTCACCTTCCATTTTAATGTACCGCCCTTGTGAGCTTTCTGCACACATTATGAGGCGCTTTTCATTTTATATTTGTTTCTATGAAGTTGATGTTCTTTATAAGTGGTCTGTGAAAGTGTGTGTGAGTATCAAGTACATAGCATTACAGTAGTGTTTGCAATGTTCTTTATTATTTAATCTATTTTTATGAATAATTTTAAAAAAATATTAATATTCACCACTCCTTCTCTATATAAACTACTAGAGGTCCGCCCCAGCTTCGCACGGGTAGATAGATACTTAAAAATAATTTAGTTTTCATTAATATTAATAATTTAGTTTTCAAAAGTTAGGGATCTGTATCCCTAACTTTTTCAAAATATTTTATAGCATATTATGTTAATCTGGAATAATTGCATTGCAATGTATCGTGTCACGTCACTTTACCACCGTGACTACTTTGCGCGGTATTTCTACTAAACTTGACATGACTCCCCTCAGTCCCCTCCCCGGCTCCCGTACGCACCCTGCATCGGAGAAGTTGAGATGATAAGAGACTATGATGCTTATTTTTCCAATACTCACATTTTTAAACTCGTGATAACTTTCGAATGGAATGTCCGAATTGAATAATTCAAAAAGTTATACAAACATATTGAAGCAGACTTGAATATGAACTAATTTATTTTAATAAGGAGTAATACCAAGATACCAATAAAGAGCCTTTTCTAGAGGTGACATTTTATTGATTTTTTTTAAATAAAAAAAACACTTATTGTGGCATAACTATAATAGTTAGACATATGCTGTTGCGATACTTTTTATAAATAATGATGTCTTCTACAAAATTGTAGTACATTGTTTTATTCTATCATCATTAGTTTTCACAGCGTTCGCGATAAAAAGAATATTTTAGGTAAATTTTTTACACCTTGGGTTACATTATTGAAGTTTTCGTAGGTTACCCAATTTTTTTTTGGAAATTAAATATAGTCTATGTTCACCGCCGATATTGTAGCTTCCCAAAAGTGAATAAATTTTTAAAATCGGTTCAGTAGTTTTGGAGCCTTTTCGATGCAAACAAACAAACAAAGAAAAAATCAAATCTTTCCTCTTTATATATTAGTATAGATAAGTGTGCGAAATTTCATACTCCTCCGTCCATGCAATTTTCGTAAAAATAGTCACAAAATTTTTCCTTTACGTATTAATATATAGATAACCTTTTCATAAGTGTTTGGTTGTTGAATTGACCTACTCATAAATCAGTTTCATTCATGTTTGTATTCATATACTCTTTTGCAGCTGATATTATATTGAAAATCTGCTTATTAAGTGACCTATTAAAAATTTTGTAAGCTGATTTTTATTGGTAACCAGCTAATAAGCATCAGGTTATTTCGGCATAAATATTTCTTGTTCATAAAATTTGTTTTGAGGCTGATTTCTAAATAACATGATTCAAATTTTATTGAATAGACACATTCATTTAATTTTTGTGAGAAAACTTATCCCTCCCCGGTAACGTTTTTTAAAGTAATAGCCCCAGTACAATTTGTACCATGTTCCGCTCCTTCGAAGCAGAGCTGATGGATATGGACTTGTTGTGGGAGGATGTCATAAACATTGCGCAAGATCGAGCGCAATGGAGAGCTATGATAAGTAAAGGGAGATTTTGATTGAATTAGCTTCAAAATCTTTATAAAAACTGGCATTTGGAGCATAAGGTTTAAAAAAAATGCCTCAAAAAGATAGAAGCTAAATAACATAGGTGTTAGTATAGCTGGTGGAACTTAATGCTTGAAGCATTCTCCACCAGTCAACCGGTCCCGTCCAATCTGAGACAGGATTCCAACCCCGAGTAGAAATTTTGAGTGAAAAAACACATTGAAAATCGGAGTCGGAGCCTTTGCCACTAGGCTACCGAGGTCGGAAGGTACCACCAGCATTTCAAGAAGTACTTTATGATTTCAAAATATATTGAGAAATAAGTGCTCATTTTTCTTTGTTTAATATTTCATCTTCTAAACGCCACGTGATCTATACCAAATATTGATTTAAGGAATGATCTAGTTTTGCATAACGTCTCACTTTACACAGTCGTTGAACCAGATAATATTATTCACGTAAGACTACATTGTGTTACAAAATAAACATAATCAAACTTGAAACACATTTGGCCGAGACACCCGAGTTCATAGTCGTGTCCAGTCAATTTACTCGTGTTTGATCTGTGCTGCCAGTGTGGTTAGCACCTTCACACAATGCTCCCCAACCGGTGTTTGTTTTTTGATTAAAAGTTCACGTGAACTCGGGCCCAATGTTGGTCAAGTCCAGCGTACGATATAATTGAATTTCCGATATGATTGAACAATTTGAAATACCCATTTCAAACACGCTTACAGGTTTAGTGACAAGCTTCAGAAAATAATTAAACTAGTAATAATAATTAGGTATTGTCATTGATATAAACAAACAGATTTAGTTCACATTGATGTTTCAACAATTATGAAACAAAATTGATTTGTAACAGTATCAGACTCTCTGATAAGATAAAAGAAGTTCGAGAATTGAAAACGGACATTCTTCGTGATATGTTTCGCAGTTCTCAGTTTTATGGGCTACTGTGTATTCATCGTGTGGACCATCTTCTTCAGGGGCACTGGAAAATAAAACAAAATGAGTTATAAAATATCATAGAATAATCAGTATGTTCGTATAAATACGTTTGCATTTGCAATTATCTTTACATACATGCCACATACAGTCAAGCATTTTACCAACCACTTCAAATAATCGAAAATAGAAACAAAATCAAAATTAAATAAGTAGGTATACCTACTTGACTTTTTATCAATGAGGTCTATGGAACGATAGTAAATAACAATAATAATAATAAGTTAATTCATTTTTATAACATTTACAATGAAACAAAATAAAAGCATACAAAGAATAAAGTGGTTTTGTTTTGCCACCTCACTAGGCATAGCCTGTATCGAGGTTGACAATTAAATAAAATAAAGATATAGGATTAGACCTTTCAATAAAAATTACAAATAAATACCAATATAATTATAATAAATATATTTTACTATTTCTCCAAACGTCATGGGGAAGGTTGAATTGCTAGATAGTAATAAAATAAACTGGCTTCTAATATTTCCGGATGGTGGGCCGACGATTCAAGTCTTAGTCACGAGGAAAAAATAGATAGAGAATGCTCAGAACAGTGAAAATAAAAGAAGAGCCAATATTAAAAAAAAATATATTATAATACTTACGAAAAAATTAGATTTAATAAGTCATGAACCAGTGATGTGTCTTTTGGAGCTAAATATTTTTGAGCCTCGCATATTGCTCTGAAGATACAAGGTCGCCCTTCCAAACCATAACTGAAATAAAATAAGAATAACTGAAATAAATAGATGACACTGTGAACGTCGTATCACCTACTAACTCGGTCCTATGGTATGACCTACATCAGTTACAATTATGACATTTCGCATCGTGTGTTTTTTTTTTCGTAATGAATTTACAAATACCGTCTCTAAGCGTAGCGACGTGATTTAAAATAGCATATAAGCCTTCTCTAAGGAAAAAGGTTATATAGCCTAATAATATACAGTAGGTATAGAATAAGTGCTTACACATTCAGGACTCCCTCCATGTGATCCCACACCTCTCTCCGTTGCTTGTGATGAAGCTTAATAAAATTGACATTGTGCTCTATGATCTGCTCCTCTTTGTGCATTTCGTAGAAGACGTCCAGTTCTAGGGCCACGTTCCAGCCCAAGGGTATTCCCACCAGTATGGCTTTTACAAGAGACGCCGTTATCTGTAACACCATCCAACATTGATTGATCAACATTGATCACATCAGGGAATTGGATGCTTAAAGGCAGACAACAGCAAGTCTGCGCCATTCGATTCAATACACTTTGAGCAATCGAAAGCATACTTCCATATTATTCTACACAATGTGGTAGCTGTTTCTTTGTAAATTATTAAAAAAACTGATATTCAAACAGGTTGTTCCAAAAAAAAAACACAAGTTTTAAATAAAACTGGGTTTTTATTTTTTTTTTATAAACAACGCATAAGTCAAAATAGCCTTCACTGCTTAACTGGTAGGTATATATCCAAATTTTTGTACAGATTTTCCGTAAAATTTGGAAAAAAAATGTGTTTGAATTTCGTGGATTGAACATTAATTTCCTTCTCAATACACATGTATTTGTGAGCTTGTTAGTAGAGACCTCAAAATTTGACTAACCCCATAAAAATAAATATATTGTTAAATCAAACAATCTAAGGACACAGTAGTTACAAGACTATATTTTTTACAATGGTTTCGAACTGTATCCATTTTTACTAGATAACTAAACTATTAAAAAATTATGAAATGAGATTGCCAAAATTTTACTGAATTATATAATATTATGGTTGCGAATTCAAATATTGCGTTAGGTATGGGTCACCTGATGTTGTATACTAATCTAAAACAATGTTTGATATAACTATTGATATAACTTGATCTTAAGCTTGATATAACTATTCATTCATGATTTAGATACAACATCTAACAACGATGCTAATAATTTAATCTCATGGCATAATGTAACCTCACGATTTTCACGAAGATAAACAGAAACGAATCAATCGGATTTCTACAAGCATACGACAGAATCAATATATTCTGTTATCAAACACTCACCAATAGTTTTGTTCCGTTCGGGAAAAGAACTGCTCTTCTCTTTCTCAATAGTACGGCTTCTTTGTTCTTGATTCCTCTGCAATCCTGATGCGCCTTCTCGTCGTAAACACTGTTTGTATGGAAACATTGTTCTTTAGAGGTTACGCAAGAAAGCAGTTCCGCGATCAAAATTATTTCACAATAATAATACAAAAGATTCAACGTCTTCATTATTGAATTAGAGCCAAAAGTCACATTGAAAACAAACAACACATAACCCAATAGTAAACATTGTTAACAAAAAGCTCTCTTCTTCATACTGTATATTCTGTATCGTTCACACTCTTTCAACACTATTATTTATTTCACTAATGTATTGAAAATTATTACAACTCATGATGTCATCTCGTTAGTTTGGACTTCACGACTGTTGTAGTCCGGGCTATTTTTTTTTTTGTTAAAAAGATGATGAGATCAAAATTTAAAAAATAAATATTTGATGATTATAATAACAATGATCGTACATAGGTACAAATCACATCTCCCGCCTTCGTGTAAAGTTCAACACAAAGTAATGCATGCTTACTCTTTCATTAGGCTTCATTCAATGAAAACTCTGCCAATTTTTTAACACAGTTATCGTTTTCGCGGCACAATAATCCGGTTGTTTTGTTTTGAGTAAGAGTTTAAGTACCTACCTACGTACTTGTTTACATATAGGTAAAAACAATGTTTGTGGCACATTTGTGGGCTTGCGAATGTCTTTATGTTGATTTGAAAGATGCGTGTGCTTCTGAAACGTGGAAGACCCTCTCATACCGTGTTCAGTTCCTTCGAGGCAGAGTTGAGAGAGTTGGACATGGTGTGGGAGAAGGTCATAAGCATTGCGCAAGATCGAGCGCAGTGGAGAGCTCTTGTTGCCTCCCTCTCCTCCTGAATGGAGTTCAAAGGGAGTTTTGATTTTGATTGAGTTTTTTTTTAGTTTAGATGACGTCCTCAAGGGTGGATTGCCAAAAAATAGTAGAAGATTAAAAAGAAGGATTTTTTATAAAAATGTATCTGGGTTCTCCTATGTGCACAAATAGAATTTTGACATATTTCACAGTAAGCAGAGCTTTTAAGAAAAAGGAGGAATGTGGTCCTCACCGAAGATCGAACTCACAACGTTCTGAACGAAAGTCAACGACTGAGCCTATTGGCTACCATTCCTTCAACCAATCAATACACTAGCTTTTGGTTTATGTTTATATACGATCTAACCCTCAATTCGGCACAACAAGCTAGCTTTTTTGAAGTAATATCAAAAGGATCTAACATATCTATTTGTACACCCAAGCTTTTTAAAATGAATGAAACTGCATGTTAAGGATTCTATTTTAAAATGTTGCATCCAACGGACCAAAAACACGATCATCTACGTACCTAGTTTTTTTTTTTTAAAGAAAGTAACAAGGAAAACTATAGACAGTGTAAACTCAAGACATTTGAGTGCTCAAAGCTAACAACCCATATACCTTAAGTCACAATCTTCAAAAAATAAGGAAAGTAGCAAGGGAGATTTTTTTTTGTACTTCCTTCAGCTGCTAGTTGAAGCAATGCTTGATCCTTGGTTGTATGTAGCTATATACTTTTGGGCTGAATTTTCAATCCTCAAATCGTACCTAGGTATGTATACTTACAAATTGGAACCATTTTTGTCTTTATAGATTGGAATTTTCTATACGATAGTTCTTTTTCTAGCTCGTGGGTGAATACATATAAAAAATCTTTTTGAAAAGTTCGAGAGTTCCTACTGATCTTCAAATCAAGTGGTTTTATTATGTTGTTAAATACTTTTCGTTGTTTGATATTTAGGATATAGCCCTCTCTAGATATTAAATTTCATTTCAATTACCTCGGTTTATATTTTGAATAATTTTATTATGTTTCTTCTTCCTTGGTATTGTTCGGAATATATCTAGAAAGCTCAGAAAGGTGGTGCTTCTTCAAGGTGAAGTCTATATTTGAACGGATAGCGCTTGGGGGGCGTTCAAGTATTACGTAACGCAATTTGGGGGGGAGGGGGGGTCTTGCAAAACGTTACTGTGCGTTACGAGGGCGGGAGGGGGGGTTTGAACAACTCGTTACGTAACGGTATTTTTTTTCTTAAATAAAAAAAAAAGGGAAATAAATCTTCCAAGTTGGGCAATCCTTTTCGTTTATGTTTTACGGGGAATCCCTCGATTGTACTGTACGTCATTTTTGTTTTTTTTTCTCCGAAGTTGGGCACCCTTTTCGTTTATGTTTTACGGGAAGTCCCTCGATTGTACCGTACGTCATTTTTATTTTGTTCTCCGATGTTAAAGCTTTTGGTGGAAACACGTAGAATGCCGAATCCGACCCGCGCCGACCGGCGCAAAGAATGTTTCTATGCAGTTGAATGGGGATACACACAGCAAAAGCAGAAACCTGCTTTCCGGCATGCCCATTTAAATGCATTGAAACCATAGACAACATTCTTTGCGCCGGTCGGAATCGGCTTTCTACGCGTTTTCACCCTAAGCGTAAGAATTTTTCGCTCTGCGAAAAAAGGAACCTTTTTCGTTTAAGTCTTACGGGGAGTCCCTCGACTGCATTGTATGTAATTTTTATTTCGCCCTCCCAAGTTAGCAAATCTTTTATTTTTTACGGGGAATCCCTCGACTGTATTTTTATTTTTATACGTCATTTTTATTCTATTTTCGTTGTCAGCATTCGTCAAAAGGGGGGATTTACATCATCAACTGGACTTGCCAACACAGCTATGCCAAAATTTGGAAAACAGCAAAAGAAAAAATAAAGATAAATTTATGGAACATATAAATAGTATTTTTTTTTCTCCGAAGTTAGCGAAGGAACCCTTTGAAACCCTTTTATTTTTTTACGAGAGTTCAGTAAAAAAATAGTCTCTTGGGTGTTACGTAACATTTAGGGGGGGGGGAGGGGGGGTACAGAAAAACGTTACGGCGCGTTACATGGGGGGGAGGGGGGGTCAAAAATCTTCAAAAATTGCGTTACGTAATACTTGAACGCCCCCTTGACACTTTTTGTTTGAAATTTATGATTGTATCTTATCTACAGCCCCCGTAGACAAATTCAAATTAGCGTTCGACTACAAACGAAGATTTCGTCAATGTTTAGTGCGGAAAAATTAACTGTCCACTGGAACATATAAACAAGTATTTAAACCAAACAAAGACACTCATATAAAAATATGAAAAGTGGAAAGTTAATTTTCTTCCTACTCTACATTGTCGAAGATTTCGTCGATCTTCAAATGCAATTTGTCTTAATCTGGACAGGCTGTGTCTCGAATATGGATTGAAAGCACCTAAGCTGAATTGTGTCATTAAAGATGTAGATAATCTATAATAATAAAGGAAAGTGCCTGACTGACTGACTGACTGACTGACTGACTCATCAACGCACAGCCCAAACGGCTAATCGTAGAGAAGTGAAATTTGGAAATCAGGTAGGTCTCAATACAAAACCTTCCACTAAGAAAGGATTTTTGGAAATTCCACCCCTAAGGGGGTGAAAAATAGGGTTGAATGTTTTTCAAAGTATGCGAATATCTCGGAAAATAGACATGGTACGAACTTGAGATTTGGCATATGAATTCTTCTATAGAAATGAGTGTTAGCGTATTCGGCAATTTTTCCAAAATTTAACTAAAAGGGACGAAAAAGGGCACATATAAAAAGGGATGATTTTTAAGTGCCTCCTAAAAAGTTTAAAACTGCTTTTATCGAAATTTCAAAAAAATGATTTCTTCAGAAAGAGTCAAATTATACTATTTCGTTTTCAAAAGATATCATTAATTAGAGGGGAGGGGGTGAGGGGCACTTTTCCAACGTGTATGTGTGTGTATCCGTCCCCTCTTTATAACTTTTGATTCGCTTGATGCACAGAACCTAAAATTTCAGAAAATATTGAATACTTTAAGCATACAAAATTTTTATACTCAGAATTTTGAATTTTTTTTTCAGTCAGGGGTTATCAACCTTTGAATTTTTATTTAATTTTTCCATATATCTCGAAAACCATAAAATCTAGAACCCTAAAATTGTGTATGTATATAGAAAAATACAATAGCTAAAATATAATTTAATGAAGAAGTTCCAGGATTTCTCAAACTTTTTTTATAAAGAAAAATATTTTTTTTATGACAAATTTACGAGTTTCAGTGCCTATATTTCAGAATTTTATAAAAATATCGAAAAACGCCGAAATGCTACAACTGGATAATTTATTTTTCTATAAAAAATACATACATCATAGCAGTACATCTCAAACTTTTCTTAACAATTTTTGTAAAAATTTAATTTATTGACGACATCGTTTCATACAATAAACATACCGACTCAGGCCATCGACAGTTGGATCTCATTCGGCGATCCGGGCCGGTGCTGTGCCGCAGTGTAACACGTAGAAAGCCGATTCCGACCCGCGCCGACCAGCGCAAAGAATGTTACTATGCATTTGAATGGGGATACCCACAGAAAAAGCAGGAACCCGCTTTCCGGCATGCTCATTTAAATGCATTGAAACCATAGGCAACAATCTATGAGCCGGTCGGCGCGGGTCGGAATCCGCTTTCTACGTGTTCCTACCCAATGAATATATACGTAGGTAGGTACCTACCCAACCCAACCTACTTTCTCCAATACACGTGTCGAAACTATTGCGTAATCTTATATATAAAAATGGAGAGCTATTTCGCGTTGTCATCGGATGGCGCCTAAACGCCTGGACCGATTTCGCTAATTCTTTTTTTGTCGTGTAGGCTTTTATCAAGAGAGTGTCCTTTTAGAACAAAAAAATTGAGAAAAATGCATAGGAAATTAGAAAATTTATGAAAACTATAAAAATGGAGATTTATTTCCCGATATCATCGCATCACGCCTAAACGGCTGGACCGATTTCGCTAATTCTTTTTTTGTCGTGTAGGCTTTTATCGGGAGAAGGTTGATTTAGAAGAAAAAAATTAATAAAAATGCATGGAAAATTAGAAAATTTAAGAACACTATAAAAATGGAGAGCTAATTCCCGATGTCATCGCATCGCACCTAAACGGCTGGACCGATTTCGCTAATTATTTTTTGGTCATGTAGGCTTTTATCAGGATAATGTCTTTTTAGTAGAAAAAAATAAGAAAAATGCATGGAAAATTAGAAAATTAAAGAAAACAAAGAAAGTGGGTAATCTTTTTAGTACATTTTACAATATAATTTATTTAAAAAAAACCACCGGCAAACTGGATCGTAAGTATACATAACATTGGTATTAAGGAGTCATACTTAATTGAAGTTCATTTTATAAGGAGTTTTGATAAGTTTTAACACAAGGAATTCATGATTATATTGAAGAACAAGTAGAATATTTTTTTGTTTGTTTGAAAATCAATTCTTCGTTTATGGGCTGATTTTTAGAGGATGAGTACATACATATAACGTAAATATAATTTGCATCGTTAATATGTAAAAAAAAAACTGAATATTATTTGCTAATGACCTAGCATTTGTTTCTTTATTGAAAATAAAAATTGCTACACTTCCACCATGTTGTAATAGAAGTTAGAAAAAAATCACAAATACCTACTGCATTAAATGAGCTTTTTAATTATTTCCACTGTTTTGAAAGAGAAGATTTAAGAACGCAATGTTGTGTGAAAGTGAATGTCGAGAACTTGGAAGTATGACCAATCCAAATCCAAACTCCCTTAAGACCCCACTTAGGGGCATAGGGAGGCAACAAGAGCTCTCCATTGCGCTCGATCTTGCGCAATGTTTATGACCTCCTCCGGAAGTATGACTATTTAGGTAATTTATTTAGAAGAGATGCAAGGTGTGAAAAAGAGATTGAAAGAAGGAAATTGGTTGGGAGAAGGGTTGGCGTGCACCGCCAGAAGATATCTCTGAAATCGACAGTTGATGCACAATGCAATTCAGATACCATACCATCCATGATTTATGGGAGTGAAACTTGGACATGGACGAAAAATTTTGAAGTTGGAATAAATGCTGTGGAAATGAGATCACTGCGTAGGATATCCAGAAAGAGACTTATTGATAAGGTGAGGAATGATAATATAAGAAAGGAATGTGGAGTGGATGTTAGTGTAGTGACTAGAATGAAAGTGAATAAAGAAAGAAGGTTTGGGCATGTAAAGAAAATGAACGAAGAGAGAATGACTCAAAGGATAATAATATAAATCTGAAAGAATAGGTGCACGCAGACGAGGCCGACCTGGAATGACATAGACCGACCATATCGTTGCCGTCTTACGGGAGGGCCAAGTCAGGAGCAAAAGGAGTATAAGAGCATGTATGCGGAATGTTATGCGTTTGGAGGAAGCGAATGAGTTTGGATTGGAAATAATGGAAGTCGATACTCTCTGCCTACCCCCTTCGGGAATCAGCGTGGTGGGCAAAAAAGTATTGACACCCCAATGCGTATTTTGAATCGGTACGGAGATGTTCCTTATCTTATTGTACTTTGATTAATCAATCAATATTATTTTAACTGAGAAAAATAATTATTAAAATATCGAATATAATGACATACCTAAATTCTTTTTTTTACATCGATATTAACATCAAATCAATCAAAATTAAAACTCCCTTTGAACTCCACTCAGGAGCAAAGTGAGGCAATAAGAGCTCTCCATTGCACTCGATCTTGCGCAATGATGACCTCTTCCCACATCACATTAACATAGGTTATAAGTTTTTAATCTATATAATAATTTAGAAATGTTTTTTTATTTGCCTTTTGTCGTTGCTTTACCGTATATGTGAACATCACGCCTAAACGGCTGAACCGATTTCACTAATTCTTTTTTTGTAGTTTTGGCTTTTATCAGTAGAAGGTTCTTATGAGAGAAAAAATAAGAAAGTTGCGTGGTAAATCTACATAATAATTCAGAAATGTTTTTTTGTTAGCTTTTTACCTAATGTCATCGCATCACGCCTAAACGGCTGAACCGATTTCACTGATTCTTTTTTTGTCGTGTTGGCTTTTATCAGTAGAAGGTTCTTATGAAAGAAAAAATTAAGAAAGTTGCGTGGTAAATTGGGAAATTAAATAAAACTCGCATTAGCCCCTCCTTCTCTATCTACATAATAATTCAGAAATGTTTTTTTATTTGCTTTTTACCGTATATCATAGCATCACGCTCAAAATACAAATGCTACGTCAGATATGAATCTGCAGAGAGCCGTGAAAAATGCCGGAGAAGGTTCTTTAATACAATTTGCTGCATTAACTTTAATATATTTAGAGCTATTTAAAAAACCCTATTTTTTAGGATCTTCATACAAAATTTTAATAAACATTAAAAGTGTCATTCTTCTCTCTTTTTATGAATTGTGAAAGTTTCATTCTTCTTTTTCTGTGCTTATGTCAGTTATAGAGGTCTGCAAAGCAATGGGAAGCTAGACTAGAACCTGTTTAATTACCTACCGATCAAGCCTGACAATCGGAATCAAAAACGTAAAGCAAGACGGGTTTAAGCTAGTATTAAATAAGAGATTTTTAATAAGGTTATTACGATTTTAGAATGCATTGCACATCATTTTATGTCGAGTATACTCTCTAAAGGTGAATGAAAAGGCACTTAAAATCCTTAATCAAGGCATGCTACCGTGTAAATTTCTAGGTTTTACCTATGTTTTTTTTAGCCTCACTTTCTCTTTCCATGCCAGTACATTCTTAGAATGTGCAAAGTCTACATGGTATTTTAGACAGCCTTAATACCTACATATCAACAACTATGATTTATTTATTTATGCCAGCATTTATGATTGATTTCTTAGTGTCTAGTATTAGATATCTTGACTCTTGGAGTATGTTTTTTGTTAAATTAATTTTAGCCCATAGTCTCCTGATTATGTGCAACTTGCATCCACTGCGGGACGACGTTTCTTGACGACAGGACAACCGGGATTTCTAATTGCTGGGTAGAGATGTTCAAGAAGTGTCGTTTTAAAGAAGGTACATCAAGCATGATATGTAGGTACCTACTTACTTGTATTTTTCACTCAATAAAAATAGTAGGAACACTCACTAATACTCACTTTTTCTGAAGCTTTGAATTTATGGTAAATGGCCATTCAAAATATATGTAACATGCCACAAAGCAAATAATATCCTTCCTTGTCTATAACTTTGTCTGTTCTGTAACTGAACCGTATGAATAGGTCTTCCATAGCACCTATTATAGCCTCAGTTAAGTCGACTCCAGGAGCGCTTCTACTTCATAATATCCCGATCAATAGGAGAGTTCAACATATCTCTTACATATTTCTGCTTCCTCAATGCTTGCAATAAGGATGAAAATATATATCAGTACAACTAACAAATAAATATAAACATAGCATAATAAGTTGGAAATAGGAGAAATTCAACGAACTTTAATATAATGAATGCAACAGCTTACAAATATTTAAAGTTTACAAATATGTTTCAAAAGTGGGGTCGAGGCATCTGAGGCTGTATTTGTTGTTGCCTTTCCTGACCAGTTTGTTTAATGAGTTTGAGGTGATCAACCCCGCAGTCCAGATCTGCTGCGTTCCGATCCTTCGAAGGGGAGCTGAGGGATTTCAACATGGTGTGGGAGAAAGCCATAAACACCGCGCAAAATCGAGAGCAATGGAGAGCTCTTGTTGCCTCCCCATACCTATGTTTAAAGGGGTGGTTAGTTGGTAGACCAGTGGTATCAATGACGACTTTCGTACATACCGAGTACAGCGTATTGGGGGTCGTGGGTTCTAATCCCGGCGCCGACCATTTCCACTTTCATAACACAAGCCTTGCTTTATGTGAAAGATGTCGAGAGTGTATGTGTTCACATTGGGTGAGCCCAGATTAATTTAAAAAAAAGGAATATAATAGAATAGAATACTAGCTGACCCGTCCATCGAACTTCGGTGAAACCCAGATTTAAAAAAAAACAATGTTCACATATTACATGAATTAAATACAGTTTACGACACAAAAACTGAATGAAATTAAGCTAATATTTTTTTTGCATTATTTAATAATAATTGTTGATTCGGATGCGGGACGAATTTCGACAGGTCATAAGTTTGTAATAGGGTATTATTGTTCTGTGATAAGTATTGTCTTTGCATGAACAATGTCTTGGAAACGTCAAAACAAGTAACTAAAGTAGACATTTTGTCTTCAACAATACTTTCATTTTTCTATGTTTATTTAATTAATACATGTTTTGACTTTGGTTTTTTTATTAATGGTTAATTAGTCGGTGTGTTATACATATTGAAAATGAAAATTTATTTCAGAGACTTGATTGAGAAGTTACATTTAGGATAAACATTGGCACACGTGTATCTGATAGAATGTGCATCGTCATAATGCTTATATTTGGAGTGGACTCGTCTCGCTTTTGGTAATCTGCAATAAAAATTGATTGTTTTAAATCACGAGATAAGAACACTTTAGTAAATGGTATTATTGATATTGTGGATTTGCTTACGTGAAAACCACTCGAAGAATTTCTTCTAAGAATGTTCCTTGTTCTCCTTTTGAATCCTGTCCGATTTCACACAAAGCCTTTAAGACGCATTCCTTTCCATGGCTGCCAATACTAGAAATCAAATTGCATGGGTGGAATTTCTTAGCCAATATCGTACATGTCTTAGTATTAGCCACGGAGAAAATATTTTATATCGTAGATGGACATTTCTAAAGAAGAAAAGTCATAAAAATTTATGGCAATACTTACCCGAATATTAATTTTTCAATTTTTTCGTACAGTCCATATCGACTGATTCTATGGAAATCTATCTCGCTTTCTTCCATGCCGTCAGCATTCAGATGGTCCCTTGAGCTGTGCTCCCGATGCATCTCTTCTACGTCTATCGAGTTTAATGTTGCTCGTTTTTTTTTACTAACGCTTCTATTAGATCTCCTGAGATTTAAATCCGCACTTCTCTTTGCAAACACCGGGTTAATAATCATTTTCCTATGCTTCCCTTTTCTCTTTCTCATTGCCATTTCTTCTTTGAGTATTTTATTGGATTGAAACTGTTCTGCTTTGTTGTAATAATCTTTGCTGAAAGGCTGAATTTTTTCTCCTGTGTACCTGTAAATTTGTAATAAGATATTATTAAATTAATAGTCTTACAAAGAACTTTTTTTAAGTAGGTATTATTATGTTGGCGAGTTCGTCCTTCACTGATAAATATAGAAATCCGTCAACTTCTCCACCAAAACCAAATATCGCCTTTTTATGCGTACATTCTGCTAGTCTTCTTTTATTGATGTGAATACTGGCACGTGATGAAGGCTCGATAGAGGAAACACTTTAGTGTTGAGAATAGAGTTTTAGAACAGATTTTGGGGAATAGGTGGAAACATTTATGTCTAAAATGAGATCGTATGCACCAGCACAGCAGCAAATCGTTTCAGTCATTCAGATCCACAGATTGCCATCGCCATGTTCTTCGCGTGTCCCCTAAGTATAATATGTATTTTTTTTTTCTATACACAATGCATATGGGGCAAGAATTTGAAGCGGATGGGACATAATCAACAATCAAGCAGGCATTCACTGCAGTTTTACAAGGTGCTGGTCTAAGCTGGGGTGAAGCTGTGCAACTATGTTTAGATGAGGCTGGAAGACTTTCGAGGGGCCCACCCACACGCTGCACACAGCTAACGTGGATAGGTATATAGTAGGTACCTACAATAAAACAAACTTAGTAATCTACATAATAATTCAGTTATGTATTTACTTATGTGGAAGTATCACGCTCAAAATACAAATGCTACGTCAGCTATGAATCTGCGCAGAGCCGTGCAAAATGCCAGAGAAGGTTCTTAAATACAATTTGCTGCATTAACTTTAATATATTTAGAGCTATTTAAAAAACTCTATTTTTTAGTATCTTCATTCTTCATACAAATTTCTCAAAAGACAGTAAGCCATCTTTTGGAAACAAAATTACTCATGTAAACGTTGAATGGAATCTTGGTATTACGGTATGAAAATGTAATAAAATAATTGTAGATTGATTTGTTATACATATAAATGTTATTCAAATCTTATTATTCTCAATAAATAAAGATTTATTGAAAAAAATTGCAAAATAATTCCTCCATTTTGAAGTTTGACAGCTGCCTTTATCACACATAGCACAAATCACCCTCTATGGGTGGAATGCCTAATTAATTATCACACATAGAGGGTGTAGGGAATGTAGCTAAGATTCAAACCATAGAGAGAGTAAAACTTGCAAATTATGTAGGTAGGTTCGTATAATATTGCGAGGTCGGTAAAACAGCTGCCTTCATCATTAGTCAATCACCTAAAATTTGTACCATTCCACACATAGAGGGATGTAGCTAAGATTCAAACCATAGAGAGAGTAAAACTTGCAAATTATGTAGGTAGGTTCGTAAAGTATTTTTTTACCCTTCGATTGAACAGTGAAATTATTGAATTAAGTGTGAGATGTAACATATTAACATTGAGTTTTTTTTTTCCATGTAGGTAGCAGACTATAATTTTTCTTCTTTCTATTTTATAAACATTAAAAGTATCATTCTTCTCTCTTTTTATGAATTGTAAAAGTGTCAGTCTTCTTTTTCTGTGCTTGTCAGTTATAGAGGTCTGTTAAGCAATGGGAAGCTAGACTAGAACCTGTTTAATTACCTACCGATCAAGCCTGATAATCGGAATCAAAAACGTAAAGCATAATGGGTATAAGCTAGTAAATAAATAATTTCAACTTACTTATTGACCAGTATTCTTTTCCCCCATTTGTTCATTTGGTTAGAGCCTTTAACATCTGTATAAACAACAGGACCTTTATCTTTCCTATGTAAAGCATCAGCATGATGGTCAAACGGAGAGTATGGGTCCTGGGGCAGTTCCCAAGCTAATGAAGCCGTCGCTCCCATGTAGAAAATATCAGCAATAGGAATAATTGTAAAATAGGTGTTACAAAATACTGAAAAATAAATTATTATTAATACCGTATGAAAGAATCAATTAATGTTTGAATGAAAAATGTTATTTACTTACCCAATTGAAAAGAACTGCCTTCTGGAAAAATTAAAAACCTCCGTTTTCGTACTAAAACACCGTCGCTATACATTCCATTTGATTCTTCAATTTCTTTATTGTGTATTGCTTGTGCCAGTTCACTTGTGGCATTTGATGAATAATTTCCAGATGATCTCACTAAATTCTTTACAACATTTTCCCTCCCGCCCGTTTTATTGTCATCACTAGATGGTAGTATTGTTTGCTTTATCAAATCAGGCAGTCCGATTCCGATATAATAAAATACAAAAACACAGCAGAAGAATATAATCAGTGTACAATAATCTACATACTTGTTCATTCTATCTGAAAAGAATATATTATTGTTAAAAACAGTTGTCTTAATTACATTATGAACTAATTGTGGTGTTGAGCATTACTTACCTAAGTTTAGTAAACAAACCTCACGAGTCGTAAACTTTGTCTGGAATATTGTGCACTGCTGTACATGTGGAATAGGAATAAGTCGTGGTTAGTTAGTTAGTTAACAGCCTGGGTACAAAATGAGACGACTGCAGTGAGACCGGCGCCCGCCAGCGATCATCCTCACAATACTAACTTAACGCTACTACTTCGTGTGCGCGTCAACAAAAATCAACAGTTACTTTTCATAAGGGTTAACTAACTTCAGGGGTTTTCAAAACGTTTCACAAAATTTATTGTTTAAATCTTATATATTATATATTTGGATTTATTGAGTAAGAAAATTGTTCGAAAATAAAATAAAAAAATATACCTACGTGTTTATTTTTACGGATCTTTTTAAGGTACCGACTTTATTCCATAGTCAATTATGGAATTCTTTTTATTTTGTTCTAGAGACATATTTAAAACTGTATTTATACCTGTTGACAATTATCTATTGATAAAAAAATTGATTTTCAGTTGAAAAGTTGTAGTTCTCGTCCTGGTGAACGAGTTTATGTTGATGTAAATGATGTCAAAATTTTATTATGCTTATCTTTGTCAATTCAAGAGATCAAAAAGATAATTAGGTACCTACATACATATACACCCTTTGTAACGAAGTAGATAGAAAGTGAGATGATACTTGATCTAAACATGGTATAAAAAATTTCATTTCGTTGTAGAACTATTCGGCCCATTTTTAATTTTATCATACAAAAATTATTAATATATTACTGTCAGTGTAATTTTAAATTTCAATTTGATGATCTCATTTAATAAAAGGTGAATTTTAATATTATAATTATCCATATTTTTTATATAAGTACGTTTTTTACAGAAAACTTTTGAATAATCCAAAAATTTTAGACCTATAACTTGAAAAATATTAAGTACTTAAGAGTCATTGATTGAACTTCTATGAAATCTAAATCGTGATTTGAGTTACCGTTAAAATACTTCATATTCTCATCTATTAGATATGACATAGTTCATGTCGTGTAAACACATTCATATATACATATATATAGGTACATAATATATTCAAATGTTATATTGTACCTACTAAGGTACTCAAAAAATCAATTTACGATGCCTAAGCTCGCATACAAAATACTGCGTTTTACCAATATTTTTTTAAATGAATCTGGGCTCATCCAAAGTGAACACAAATACACTTTCGACCTCTTTCACATAAAGCAAAGTTGTGAAAGTAGAAACGAATACGCTGTACGTACGAAAGTTGTCGACTGATACCACTGGTCTACCAACTGCTTCAAAGGTAAGCTTTCTTTTATAGTTCGCAGAAAGATGAAGAGTCGAAGAAGTGCTGGCAGGCCTCACGCAAGGTGGTTTGTACCCCTATTCTGTAGTAAGTGTAGGATAGTCACTTAAAAAAAGTGACTATTAGGCGATACATTTTGTATGGAAAACGTCTTTACGTATCGAATGCGAGAATCGCATATAGACGTTTTTCATACAAAATGTATCGCCTAATAGTCACTTTTTTCAAGTGACTAGCCTACACTTGCTACAGAATAGGGGTCCTGATGACGTAAGGAAGGTTTCTGTGACGAATAGATGCGATTGGCAAAAGAGTAGTGGATATCTGAGGGTGAAGCCAATGATTGATAATAAACACAAAAAGGCTGATGATCGAAACAATGGAAGATATCAAAAATATGGTTGAAAGTTTTGGTAACATGTTTTGTTAAAAAAAGGTTTTATCAGTAAAAAACTCAATCGGTAAGCGAATCTGGGCCCTCTTCTAGGTCTGCATCCCTCAAGACCAAAATTACTCGACTCCAGGTCGAGGTCTTTAAAATAAAAAAAGGTACCAATCAAGTCAGCTTATAATGATACGCAGGGTATTTGGCCTTTCTTTATGTTGTTCCTATCCTATGTCTCTACAACATAGTACTTTGTACATAGATTGTCAAAACAAAATAACAGCCATCCAAATGGATATTGATTAAGGTTAAGTCTGAATAATAAACCTTTAAAAGAATGTGTACCATACATAAACTGTGGCCTTATTAAACTTTTTATTCGTTACATGCGTCCTTGCATTTAAACAGGAAAAGGTTGTATAATATGAAAGAAAGTAGTTGTGGAAGGTCTTTCTGATAAGAATAACTGTAAAACAGTGACACAATGACCGGTCGAATAAAATTTTATTGATGTTTGAGACGTTGTATGTAATATAGACGGTCAATATGACATAATTATGTCCAAACATGACAGGGCTGCCCCAAAAGAAATTGCAGATTTTTTTGTGAATGAAAAGGATCAAAGCACATTTTCTAACTATTTTCTACTGCTGGCTTCAGATACTCCAAGCAACTATTTCTAAGGAACTATGGTTATATAATCAGATAGCGCTATGACAAAACTGAAAAAAATCTGGAGCGACAGAGGAATTTCAGTGGCAACAAACGTCCGACTTGTGATGGCTCTTGTCTTTCTCATTTGCTTGTATGTATGGGGTGGAGCCATAGACAATGAAAACCTGAGTCAAGCAGCAGAATAGACGCATTCGATATGTGGTGTTGGATGCGTATGCTCTGAATCTCTTGGACTGTGAGGAGGACTAATTCGTCGATACTGAACGAGATTGGTATAGTTGAAAGACTCTCGGCTCTTTGTGTCGGACGGGTTCTTCGATTCTTCGGGCACATCGCTAGGCGGGACTCCAACAGCCTTAAAAAACTGATAATGGTAGGCATAGTCGAGGGGAGGAGAGGTCGGAGGAGAGCTCCAATTCGATGACTGGACCAGATCACGGCTGCATTGGGGTCAACGATTGCCGAGGCTATACAATTGGCGCAGTGCAGAAACTATTGGAGAAGCATCGTCAGGGATGTGGAAACCAGGCTGGCATTAGGTCAAGATCTTGAGGAATGAAGAAAGGAAACAAGAAGAAGAAGAGGTAGGTAGGTATATGAAAATATTGTTTAACGCAAGAATTTGATACCTTTTTTTTATTTAATTTAAGAAAGTAATATTTATTGTATTTTTCAACTTACAATAACCTTAAAATTAATTAAAAGTTACATTCGTAAATAACTACTTTACACAATGACATTCACATTTCGCACTCTAATATGGTTATTGGCCTTCATAATTTTTATGACGTAGTCAAAACATCTCCCTTGAAAATAACCAAAGAATCTGAGTTTCTAATTTCCTAAGGTGGTCTTGATGTTTCGCGCCTTCTTGCCTCAGGCAGAAATATCAATCTAACTAAGATATAATGAAATTTAACAGTCTATTTTTTCTCAATTCGCAATAATTGACGTCCTCACATTTTTACACCATGTTAATATTTTTCAACTATACTGAGACATACTGAAAGCATCAGTCTAAATGACCAAAATCCCCATAGTTTCACTAATAAATAGAATTTCTTTAATAATTTTAATTTCTTTAATAAATAGAAAGTTAACGTACGGTTGCAACGTTAATTATATTCTTAGTATGCATCATTAGTGTGAAACTTTTATACCGGTATTTTCTTTCATGACTGATACTGGACACCATGGAAACAATAACAAGCAATAACTAATTAGTGGGCGATGACAGTTCTTTATCGTTGTTCTTACCTTGGTGACCATATCAACGATTAAGAAAATATACTCTATTTCCCAGCTCTGGGTCTATGTTCGTTTTGTTTAAAATGCACCTTTTCAGCCCCTCTGGCAATAGAAAGTAAAATATAAAGCATGTAATTCTCTGTATGAGGTAAAAACTGATACGCTTGGTGGTTTTGCATTACTTTCAGATACTGATATGTTCATGAGAGATCGGTTATACCTAATCTTAAATAATTATATTGTGGAAACTATGCAGAGATAAAACAGAGTCAAGGTTTATAGTAAAATTACTAAATGACATACAGAATGCCCACATTTTGTGCCATCCTTATCAAAACTATAACGGAAATTTTGAGCCAGCAAATATTCGTACAAACCATATTATTATGTATCATTAAACCAAATAACATTTGACCTAGTTCAAACTATTCTGTGACGCGTCTTAAAGTCAAAGTTGTGATCATTCAAAGAAGTGCGTGCGGTGTTAGTGATATTTAGTAAAACAATGTATTTTTTTCGATAATAGATCATAGGGTTAAAAGTTTTTCAAAGAAAGAAATGGTTAAATACTGGCGAATGTGTTTTGTACTAGCAATTATATTGGCGTACGTGCGAATTATAGAATGTGAAAATACACCCAAGCGCCGAGCCAAAAGGTACTTGGGGTTTATTGACAAATCCAAATATTTTGTGAGTACTTTATGGTAATTTTTTTTAGTATGTATGTACCTACTTAGATTTAAAAAAAAAATGTTCATATCAAATTAGTCGATATTTTAATAATTGTGAAAATCAAAATTGAATATTATAATTTTGAAATACAGATCCGTTTGAATTCGAAACACAACATGGTACCAGAATTTCGTATATTCGCTCAAGCGACAGGATTCAGGTGGAATTTGGAAACTCCGTATGGACCCGCTCACAATTATTTCAAGAAAATACGACATAAATTGGTTAAGAGAGATTTATATCAACATTTGGAGCAGCTTATTTTGCAGTGAGTACAATTATTTTTTAATAAGAGAACAACTATTCCTGCAATAATTTACCTTAGAGTTAAAATTTGAAAATTTATCCCAATATCTTCAAGATTGTGGACTTAAGCTGTTAGCAGTTTTGCTGGATGTAAGCTATCCAGATATATTATGAGCTTAACCAAACAGTTATAACTCGAGATCGGCTGAACAGATTTTTATGATGCTTCATTTATTGGATTCTTCTCCGCTCTGGATAACAGAATAATTATTAAAAATTCTAAAAATGGATAGCAAATAATATAAAATATAATATTTAAGTAAGTATGGAACAGATTTACTGACAACAAAGCTATATTCTGTCAAAAAATCCATAACAAGACAATTTTCATTAACTTGAAAACCATTGAGTTTCAAAAAATTGTTTAGCAAATTTTCTTTCAACCCTTCTGAAATAATTTTTAACATTTAAACATATTTTAAACGTATTTTTGTATAAATTACAAATTGGAAATCAATATTCATAGTAAGGACTATAGGACAACGTATGTCGAGAAAGCTTGTTTTTTAATTAAAAAAAAAACTACAACGGATAGAAACTCAAATTTCTTGTTTGTCAGAAGCTCGTATATAATGCCTTTATCTGTTCTTCGTTGGTTGATCAGAGCGAGGAAGTCTGAGAAGCTGACTTATTTCCCACTCAAATACTGCATGATTGAGTGTCCGTTTCTCAGCTCCACAGCCGCAATCCGGGGAATCCCCCATCCCCAGTTATGTCAATGTGCAACCATATTATCATCTTTCTTAGTAAGTCAAAACCAGGTGGATTTATTATGTATGGCAGTCTAGAGGGCTCTCTGCTGCGAATTTACTCAATTCGTTGATTTATACTTAAATCACATTAAAGTCGTAGTCTTCATATGTGTGCCCAATAAATGTTTCAGGAGGATTTCTTGATTCCAGCCGGTTTCTGTTTGTGAGGTAGTTGAGATCTATGTTAGTCGGCTCATACTGGGGCTTCAATGAAAGAAATAATTAATTGATGATCACCATTGTTATATTTTGTTATGTCACCTTGTTATATAGATATTTATTTACCCTCAAGTGGAATATCAAATTAAATGAAAAAAATCATACATATTTTATTCTTATAAAACAATATTTTTATTATTGGTATTTTCGACACTAATTTTTTTATTGGTTTAAGCACTATGTCCACAAAAGTTGATATCCGACAACTTTTTACTATGAATTCTATTGTCTCTATGAAAATACTCTTCTATTTTCCAGAAACGGTTTTAATGGACGTTCTTGTATACTGGGGGCCATATGTGAGGCGGCCAAAATAGTCTCGCGTCAGAGCGGAGTCCTCCTCAAACTCTTTAAGATGATATTCACGTAAGTAATAAAATAGATCATTTTAAATTAACAAGAATAATTGTCATAATGACGGTCTGTAAGTTAAAAAAAATGTTCCAGGATTCCTGAGCACGAAGCTGCTGACCATCCGCATCTCATGTTGGACCAATGTGGAGATATACAAGGATTTTGTCCGCTGTCTTTACTAAAACTTTCAAGATTTACCGATGACTAATCTACCGAATGAGACTTTTTATATTTACTGAAGAATATTAACTTTTAACAACAAAATATTGTTTGATTGATCTTTATCTCTATCTCTACCTTCCCCGTAAAACCATTTTTTTTTTAACTTTTACGTTCTTTAGTGTTTTCCATTTTTCTTTATGGTGCGGTTTCCTTGACTCTGCGAGCACGGGACTGGGAGAGGGAAGACACCTTCGAGATGTGGTGCTGGACACGTGGCGCTAAAAATTCAAAATTCTTAATACTGCAAGGATAAAGCATCATAGTTGAACTCGTCCGTCTTTCTCAAGCGTATACTATGTACATACATACATATACTTTAGTCACGTATCTTGCAGGGGAAAGGAAAGCTTACAAAATCTAATATTGGACGGGAGAGTACCGGGAATAAGTCCTACAGGCAGATCGCCCATGCGATGTTCCCATCAAATAAAGCAGATTATCGCGCAATTCACCTGACTGTAGACAGATAAGCCCGGAAGTCGTGGGTTTAATCCCCCGTGCTGACCGTCTTCGTCTTTCACATCACAAGCGTTACCTTCCTTTGAAAGATGTCAAAGGTTTATTTGGGTTCACTAGATTCATTTCAAAAAAAAAAAAAAGAAAAAAAAACAATGATCTACGATGGAGTCCACCGAGCATGATGAACACGACCCTCAAGAGTGAGCATAATTACTGGTGATGGTGAATATTTTGCAGTTTAGTTTTAATACATTACAACTTTCATTAAAAAGGATGTGTACCTACTATAATTATGTTCTTACGTTTTAAAACGATGTTTTAACGGTTGCATGCAAATCGATGGTAGCAAAAACTCTTTGTCAAAGATTTCAAACACTTCAACTCTTCTTGACCTATACGTAATGTTCCATAGCCAAAAGTGTTACTGACTCCAGTTCTTAGACCCTTTTTCTTACCTTTAACTATCATACAAAGCTGTTGCAACTTTTCTTTGCTGAGCCTATACGACTCAAATAGGATACCTATACTTTTCATCAGATTACCTGCATTGGCCAACAATGTTTCCCAACGAGTTTGGGAAATTCCCAACCAGTTCATACTGTTCACTTTGAGAGTCTATGGTTCCCCTTTAACCATATACTAAGTAGGTTTACTTATACTTAGTTTTAAACAATTAATCTACTGGGGCCTGAAGCACTGATTCTCAATTTTTAATGCCATACACTTTTTGGAGGTTATGAGTTCAAAAATCATAATTAACTCTGTACCTGCCTAAAAACTAATCTGTTTTTATTCCATTTTTTTTTTGGGTGAAATTACTATATACTGCATATTCAATTGTCTTTCTTACTGTCGCCACACTTTACATTGGAACAATAAAGTTTTATTTATTTATTCATTATTATGCTATCCGAGCTGAAGAAACACAGAAAAAAAATATTTTTTTTGAAGTCGAGACAAGTTGGCTCTCACTTTAATTAAAAAATATATCATTAGCTATATTTTGATCGAAGTGAGTTTGAGGACTTCACAAATGAAAATCAGTAGATATTTAGTATCATTTTTTTATTCCTTAATTAAAAATATATTATGGTGAAGGTATAGCAATGGAATAAATTAACGCTTGTTGAAATTTTTTATTGAACAACAAAAACCTATTTACAGTGCTAACGCCAGTCGAACGCAGAATACAAGGGTAAATTAAGGTACCTCATACACTGTGATATAATCAAATAACAAGCAATACAATTATACGAATTTATGATTCAAACAAAATCAAAAAAAGAAAAAACACCCTCCAGTTTATTCGGCATACAGCCTCCCTCTATAGCAGCTACTATAGATATGTAGGTATTGTAGGTAGGTAGGTAGGTACTAATAATTATCTCTACATTTTTTTTTTCATTGTAACTTGGTTATGTTACTTCATCAAGTTAATCAGATTGTTTATTTTATTTTATACACAGGAATCTCAAATCTGTAGATTTAAATCAACGGATCCAAAATGTACCTATTCATTAACTTCAACCTAACCTACTTTCAACTCAATATCTCTTTAAAGAGAATAGCAAAAAAACATCAATCTCATTTTTTAAATAACGCAAAAATAACTTCTTATCAAAGTGTTTAGTTAGATATTTAAAAAAAGTTATAATAAAATTAAATCTATTAGAGTCACGTGCAATAAGTACCTAGTAATGATAGGCAATTTTTAGTTTACCTACTTCTGTTGATTCTTTTAAATATCTTCTACATTTTTTTTTATTTAAACGGTTTAATCAATAAACAAGGTCCACTTCATATTTCAGCTGGTTTTTAATATTTCAGTAAATCCAAAATTCCTGTAAGCCTCTATAACATTTTTACTTATCAATCAATCACGTTTTTATCTCAAACTTAATAATATCTGTTTTAGAAAGAAGCTAAAAAATGTGACAGCACAACAATGTCAAAAACTGATGGCGAAAAAAATTAAATAAATTTTTAAATCACTTAAAAAAATTTAGAAAAAAATATTTAGTTGTTCGAATCTCGTAAAAACTTTATACAACATATTATGTGTATGTATACCATACCTAAAAAATAAAATAAAAACCTCGCGGTAGTCGCCATCTCAAGTAAACTTCAGTCTGTATTCAAAATAATGTTGTGATCATTCCAAAATAATGGTGTGATCATTCCAAAAATGAAATAATGTCAAAAAGACCATGACCAAGAGGACATCCTGGATACAGCTTTCTGCAATCATACAACTGGTCACCTGCTTTTCTTGCAGACGTGTAAATGTCATCCCCGAAAGTTTCTATCGTCAATCCTGTTGAGTCCGAGTCATAAGGCGGGCTGAAATAAGACCAGGTAATTTTTGGTTATGTGTCAAATAATAGAAAAAATAGATCCCGAAAAAATGTGCAGTATTGAAATAGCGAAAGCCGCGTTTAATAACACGAGATCACTTCTGGGATGATAATATTAATTTAAAACTAAGGCATCATCTATAATAATAAAGGAAAGTGCCTGACTGACTGACTCATCAACGCACAGCCCAAACGGCTAATCGTAGAGAAGTGAAATTTGGAAATCAGGTAGGTCTCAATACAAAACCTTCCACTAAGAAAGGATTTTTGGAAATTCCACCCCTAAGGGGGTGAAAAATAGGGTTGAATGTTTTTCAAAGTATGCGAATATCTCGGAAACTAGACATGGTACGAACTTGAGATTTGGCATATGAATTCTTCTATAGAAATGAGTGTTAGCATATTCGGCAATTTTTCCAAAATTTAACTAAAAGGGACGAAAAAGGGTACATATAAAAAGGGATGATTTTTAAGTGCCTCCTAAAAAGTTTAAAACTGGTTTTATCGAAATTTCAAAAAAATGATTTCTTCAGAAAGAGTCAAATTATACTATTTCGTTTTCAAAAGATATCATTAATTAGAGGGGAGGGGGGAGGGGCACTTTTCCAACGTGTATGTGTGTGTATCCGTCCCCTCTTTATAACTTTTGATTCGCTTGATGCACAGATCCTAAAATTTCAGAAAATATTGAATACTTTAAGCATACAAAATTTGTATACTCAGAATTTTGAATTTTTTTTTTAATCAGGGGTTATCAATCTTTGAATTTTTATATAATTTTTCCATATATCTCGAAAACCATAAAATCTAGAACCCTAAAATTGTGTATGTATATAGAAAAATACAATATCTAAAATATAATTTAATGAAGAAGTTCCAGGATTTCTCAAACTTTTTTATAAAGAAAAATATTTTTTTTATGACAAATTTACGAGTTTCAGTGCCTATATTTCAGAATTTTATAAAAATATCGAAAAACGCCGAAACGCTACAACTAGATATTTTATTTTTCTATAAAAAATACATACATCATAGCAGGCCATCGACAGTTGGATCTCATTTTACATGTAACTTTTTTTATAAAGTAAAACATTTTTTATGACAAATTTACGAGTTTCGGTGCCTATACCTATTTCAGAATTTTATAAAAATATCGAAAAAAGCCGAAACGTTTAAAACTGGTTTTATCGAAATTTCAACTGCAGATAGAGTCAAATTATATTATTCCGATTAGGGTGCGTGGTAGTTTTTTTCGAAAAACCATATCTCTTAGATAAATTAAGTGAGAAAGCTGTAAATTAATATATAGATTCTTACTTTAAAATAAAAATCAACCGGTTTCATTGTTTTGTCAAAGATTTATTTTAAGCAGTGTTATTTGTTCCCACCTGGGATACGAATAAAATAAAATATGGATGTTGTTTCCGAAATATTTTAATGATGATTTTAATTTATTAGTTTAAATAAGACGAATTAATAATGTATTTTTAGCAAGGAGCACAGTGCACATTATGCAGATATATCAACGAACCGCCTCTTCGTTAGTTTACTCACGATACATACAAGAGTTATCTTCTTTGACGAATTAGAAAATGCTAATACACAGTGAATGTAGGTATCAGCGTTCCCCCAGTTTAGGAAGAGAAACCAAAAAGCACGTGAGCGAAGCCACGGGTAACTAGCTAGTAGAATGATAAAATGCTATCTTTGGTCCACATTACTATACAGTGTGGAGACTTGGACCCTTAAAGTTAATATGATGAACCGTAAAGAGGCATTTTAAATGTGGCTCTATCACAGAACGCTCCATATTCCGTGCACCGATATGGTCACTAACACGGGGGTGTTGCGAAGAGCTGGAGACTTGAGAGAGAATTGTTAACCAGCGTCAAGACAAGGAAAATGTCTGGGACACATACTTCGCAACATAAAATACAAATTGCTTCACCTGATAATAAAAGGGAAAATAGATGGAAGTCGAGGTGTGAATAGAGGGCAGATTTCCTGGCTGAGAAACATCAGCCGACGTGGTAGCCGACTTCGAGGGGACCTGACATGGCACAGGAATAAGAAGATCGAAATAAGATCTGGTAACCGTTTTAGTCACTCAACTGCCACTCAACTAATTTATTGATCTTCTATTAGATCCACATACGAGTGATGCCGCGTCCCATAAGGGCTAGAGAAAAAGTACCTCTAATCTTTTCAATCTAAGCACACTTCTTTCGGTTTCTCATAACATTAAAATTCATCCATCCCTCAATATTCCACACACCTCTCCCTTTTGACAAGACATGATGGGTGACGAGTCTCGTCGCTGAAAGTTTATCAGAGGGTATCATATACTTACGTTAATATCAAGTGTAACAGTTGTCCAATCAAGCCATTGTGATGAACAGGCGCTTCTGCCGCTTCACATATGGTACGGAGCAGACATGAATGACCGTCGACACCAATTCTAAATGAGAAACAAAAATGATATTTGAAAACATTTCCAACCAACAGCAAATCGATGCAATAGTAATTGACAGTGGTGTTTTACCCATCCATAGTTTTCTCCAAAGCCGTGTAGAGTATACTTCTTTCATCAGACCTTTGACTTCTTTTTCTCCTGGCAGCAGATACGAACGGATAATACTGGGTAAAGAAACTTATATTGGGAGGAACCGCGTATTGGTATTGAAAATTTATTGCGAATATCAAGTTGAATTTGATAGGGTTTTCTATTGGCATCGCGAATCCAAGCAACAACTGAAAATGATACAAACTTAATGAAATTTTTAATTTACTTTGCAAATTATCTTAGGGTAGAAATGAATTGAGGCAAAACAGAGGGCTGAAAGGTATTGGTGGGAAACAAGAATCCTGGCAAGATGAATCTTGAGATCCAGAGACCGAAGCCTTTGGATCGCATCATCAGTCAGCTCTCATATTTCAGATAATCAAGAGATATCATCCTTCCTGCGGATGCTGGAATCCATTTCCATTTATGTAGGTTTACAGCGGTATAGTTATATAACATCTTAGTTTGGTTGACCCTGGGTCATATCTTTTTGGGTCGTGTTCAGCCAGGCAGTTTTTTTGTCGGGTCAGCATTGTACTAGGTTCTGGGGTCTTACTGACGATGCATAGTTGTCTCCATATAATAAAAAGAACTTTTGAAAAACTTTCTCAGCTGCCTAGGATATAAATGGTTACTTCCTTTGTATGGTTCATGTTGTGGGTTTGTCGTCTATAAAACTGCTAAAAGAATTTGGGCTATCGGTTAGATTTTGTTTGTCTTTCCTCTCTTTTATATCGATCTACCAATGAAAGTACTTCTTGCATTGACAATTTGATTACCATGCTCATTCGAGTATGCTTTTAGTAAACAAGATCTTGTTCTAGACCAGTGGAAGAGAATAAAAACTCGAGAACGGTAATGAAATTATTTGAAAACGTTGGAACAAATGTGCGGGTGAACAAACAATAGGAACTAATGATTTTATTCAATCAAAAAAGAATAAACATTATTTACCTTAGACGTGCCGCCTTCGGGAAACATCAAAGGAAGTTGTCTCTTCTCCCTTGAATGGATTTCATTTTGGCTGAAACATTTCTCCTCGCCAGACGTATCGTTCCCCAGTTTTTTTAATAGTACGTGTCCTCCAAACGACTCACTGATCGAGTAAAGGAATATGTAAAGAACCACAACGCTGCTTGTAAACCTTTGAATTGAAGAAACGTATGACAGCATTATTTTTATTCTATATAAAAATACAATATCTTGCTTTGATCTTTACAAAAAAATAATTGTGAAGTGAATCGGTAAGAAATAAAAATATAAACGACAACATACTCGTAATATTGAAATCAAAGAATTTTTTTGAAGCAAAATTTAAACGAAAACAATAAAAAGTTCGAATTTTAAATTTGAAAAATGTATTTTAAAGTAAGGACAAAAATGTTTAAACTCACATATTTTTTTTATTGTGGCTATAGATTTTCATATACAAATAAATGATTTTTTTTTAGTTTTATTAGAAACAAATCAGAATTAATATTCACTTCTTCAGTTGCATCACATTTTTCGTATTTTTTAAGATAAACTGACGAGTGAGTGAACTGGAATAAACAAAATATGATATATAAAAGAAAATAGGGTTACCAAAATTTATTTTATTTTAACGCATATTGTCAATGATAATAAACATGTATTGTGACGTGTATAAATAAACACCCGTGATAACTCACGATAACTACCTCCCCTTCTGATATTACGAGATTATTAACAACCCTCTCCCCCTTCGACCTCCCATAATCAATGGACTCACTTATTTATATCTTATAAAAACTTTATTTCAAAAAACCATCAGTGCTATTTATGACAGATCATTCTGACCCTTATGTATGGTTGCGAAAGTTGGGTTGGCTTCTACCGCCGTCATACGTAACTTCCTCGAAAAGCTGCAGCAGCGCCAGCTTTGACAGATACTAAGAATCCGTTTATATGATAGTCTCCAGCGCAAAGGTACTCAAAATGTTGGACTGCCATAGCATAGACACGCTTTTTACTCTTACTAAAAGATTAATTTGGCTCAAAGAAACGCGATCATGCATTATGGATAACTTTTAACTTCATTAAAACGTTTACACACGCCTAATGTGTAATGGTCGAGTTAAGAGTCACCCTATGACAATTTATAACACATCAATAGCAAATAATTAGTTGTGTCAACATTAACAGTCAAGTTAAGGCTCGCTGAGGCGTGCAGGAGGAGTGTGCAGAGGACATGGCCAGTCATGGACCACCTGCTGCGGTGTCACATCGTTGCTTGCGAGCCATACCTAAGATGCATTAATTGCTTGATGAAATGTACATATGTACCTACTACATCAACACGTTGTTTGAAATGGTATAGAACCGACTCTAGTACAATATGATATCTATTGAGTAAATTAAGCCAGTTCTGCTTAACAGTTTTTACATATGTACAAACTGTTGGGGAATCGCGTGCTTTTTAAAACGGTTTTTTTATCCTTATATTAGGAATATTCCAAAAACGGCTTGTCAAGGGGATATGACGGGAGGCGATACATGTCTGTAAAATCGGTTTTCCATGCAATATAAAGAGTACCTACATACTCGTAGATATAGGTTTGTTTTTATTCTTAGGCATAATAAACCTATTAAGGGCTCTCTTACTACGAAGTAACTACTCGGTTTTGAAATGTTGAGTCACAATTATTTTTGGTCATAATTTGAGTTTAAACGCGTAATGACAAACGCTGTTAACTTATTATATTTATACAGAAATTATTAAATATAGCCACTCTTCGAAACTGCAGTAGATCTGAACTTTCACTACCTTCTCGAAGTGTTCCCCGCGGGCCAAACATAAACACATATATGAGTGGTGGTTAAATAGTTGTTTGAAAATTCTCACACACATTCCCCATCAAACAGGCATCGGGTCAGTTCTGTTGTAAATTTTGTGACGAAGGAAGTCGAGTCAAAATTACATAACATACCTACTAAATCTTAAATTAAATTAAATACTAAGTAGACATTTTTCATGATTTTCTTTGAATTTTTTAGCTCGTAGACCCATACAAACGAAGCATTTTCTTTTTTCAATTCAATCGAAGTTGAGCAAGCTTCGGTTCGAGTGTGTACTGTATAATATGTCTATATGTATAGGAAAGGGGGGACCTACATACACACCTGCACAATCAAAAGTCACTTTGGTAGGTACGTAGTTTATATTATTTACTTTTTACGCGGAAAATGTTTGTTTATTTTCCCGATTTCTTCTGATTTCGAATGATGAAAATCTTCATAGAATACGTAATGTTTCGGGTGGAGTTTCTCAAACCGTGAACCGATGTGAAGTTGTTAAATAATGTTCAATGGAATATTAAGAAAAACTTAGAACATCTCATGGACAAGAAAATCTCATGTATTTTGTATGGATCAAAAACTACACAAAACATTATGTTTTTTTTAGATAATTTTATTTAAGTTTAGAATGCAATTTTATTTGCTTAAAATTTCACCGATAATTATAGTAAATTATCAATTATAAGCTAACAGATGAAACCTTAGAACTTTGAAAGTAAGTAGGTACGTCCAGAATCTTAAATTTCTTTCAGAATGCAAGTCAATATACTTTCATGAAAAAAAATTAAAAATTGAAAAATTAAAAAAAAATCAAAATCTAATTTATTATTTTATTCAAAAAATAAATGTGAATATCAGGTCAAAAGTAAGAAAAATAGGAGAAGTTGTATGAGGAATGGTATGTCGGTTGAAGTAGCGAAAGAAGTGTGCTTGAATAGAAAAGAGTGGAGGTCCGTTCTTTCTGCCTACCCCTTACGGGACACGGCGTGATGGGTAAAAAAAAAGATAATCGAAAGATTTTCATATTAAGAGCCCCAAACACACTCTTTATTTCGGTTTTATGAAATATTCCTTTTTATAAACGAAGACCCTGTATTGAGTATTTTTAAGTAGATTGGTAATTTATATTATTGAGACTAAGAGCCACAAATATGTTGTACAATTGAACATTAATTAGCATTTTCACACACAAATATAAATCGTGTACTAATATACATACATAATATTATGTACAGTCTCCCTTTAAGGCCCCCCGCTCACCGCAAGCTTGCCCGGAGGAAAACAATCCTCAGCAAACCCAACACCACCTATATAAGAAGGCCTTAGTGCTGCGTCACATCGGGAGGCCCAACATTCACTCACCTATATCTGTATGTACTTACCTGTGCACTATGATATCTGTCTACACACAGGCAGTCGTGACGCGGGAGGCCAAAAATGGCCGCCTGCACTAAGGCCTTCTTATATAGGTGGTGTTGAGCAAACCCGACCCACACGAAAACGACCCCACAGCTCGATCGAAGCAATCAAACCAAAAAGCTGGCCCCGGACAAATCAAGCCCGCCGCGAATCACCCCCAAACCAACCAGCAATGCGGGGGAACTAAGCTCCACTCGAGAGCATAGAGAGGTATCAAGAGCTCTACATTGCGCTCGAAGGCGTCCGAGGCTCTTGGTGCCTTTTCTGACCAGTGCTAATATAAATGAGCGTAAATTAAAAACTAAAGTATAATTTAATATTTTGCAACGATAATAATATGATTTAAAATCTCCTAAAATGGCAGCGCACCCCTCAATATTGAGAAGCACCGCTGGATGTTGTGATTTCTGTTTTTAGAACAAATTCAAAATTCATGTCTTGAAATGCAAACACTTGATAATATTACGGGTCCATATTATTTCCTTTATTTGAACAAATTGTTTGCTTGTCAACATCCTTTTCCCCAATAAGTCAAAATGTGCCTTTAAATAATACATCAACTCTTGAATCCTGCGTCAGTTCAATGTTGATTTACATACATACATTCATTCTCCCTTTAAGGCCCCCAGCACACCGCAAGCCAGCCGGGAGGAGACAAATCTGCAGCAAACCCAACCCGCACAAAACCAGCCCTCTAGTTCGATCGAAACAATCAAACCAAAAAGCCGATCCCACACAAATCAAGCCCGCCGCATATACCCCCAAACCAACCCGCAATGCAGGAGGCCTAAACCCCACTTAGGGGCATAGGGAGGCACCAAGAGCTCTACATTGCGCTCAAAGGCGTCCGAGGCTTATGGTGCCTTTTCTGACCGGTTGAGGTTTAAGGACGTGAGGTGGTCAACCTCACGGTCCCGATCTGATTTTTCGATTTCCTGCCTCTTACAGGATGCTCGGAAAACCAGCAAAAAGAGCAGAGGTGCTATTCTTAGCCGGCAACCCCACAGCATTTACATACGTGGCTTAAATTCTTAAATTCTTTTTAGAAATTATATTTACGTAGTGATTTCAAAACTTAAATATGACCCTAAAAACCGTAGAAAACGACTCAAGAAAGTATCTTACTGATCTTATTAAATATACAAAGACATAAAACCATAGCGGCGAGTTTCTGAAAGAATGAAATTCCTATCAATAGTTGCTTGCTCTGAACAAAGTCCTTGACAATTTATAATGTGAAATCCAATATCAGGCTTAGTTTCATTTTGGATCAAACATCTAAACCTTTCTCAAAAAGTATTAAAGCCCATTAATATTTGAACGTATACGCTAGGGTCTTTGGGCAAATGTCAGCTGTCAACAACATTTTCTGGCGAAATATTTTCCGTGATTGTCCATTTAATAGAAATTGATCCTAACAGAATTATGACAATGGAGTTATTTCTGCTGCAGTTGGTGAAAAATATTTTCGTTCGGGTTTCTTACATTTTGAAATTTATTTCTGTTACTTTCACAAAATTAATAGAAGCTTATGAAGTTTAAAATCAAACTCATGACGCTATAACATACTATGACCCAACGCATCAATATGTAGATAAATGTTCTTGGTAGCCATCTATAAGATAAAGTTATGTAGTGGATAAAGTGATGGAAAGAATCTGACGGCCGCATCAATTGAAAACTATCCAATACATGGATATCTAGAAGATAACAGTGTTGCTTTGCTGAAATCTATTGATTGCTATGGATTCTATGGAAATTTCTATGAATTTGCTTTTTTGCTTTTTTTGGGGCTAGTACGAGTTTCATCGAAAGCTAAGTGCACGCTTATAAGCGCTTATAAACGTGCAAATAGTGTTCTAAAATCAAACGATCGAATCGTTCGATCATTTTTGTATGGAAAATTTTCGACACTCTTTCGATGATCGATTCGATATTCGATCATCGAAAACTTATACTAGGGGTACAGCAGATTTGATGTCAGATGAAGTCTTGTTTTGACAATTAATGCGTATTAATCAAATATTTAGGTTAGGTTCTAATGTTGTTTTTTTGTTTCGCATATTGTAATTTTGTAGTATTATTTCTAAAACTTGAAATTTTACAATGATTGAACAGAAAGTTTTTACAAAAAAAATCACAATAATTTAACAAAAAATTTTTACATAAAAATTCACAATAATTTAACAGAAAGTTTGAAAATATAACAACGTTACGAGACTTTATAAAGGTCAGTGAACGCTATTTTGACAGCCATCCTAGAGATAAATCGTTATCCAACAGCAGTAAGGCTTTTCTCTAAGATAAATTTATTTATCCACTAATTGATGTGTTGGGCCTTAGTGCATAAATCATCGTCACCATCCTTTTATCTTCCAGTTTTTTACAGTTTTTTTATGAAAATGTCTCTTATTTTTTTTCCAATATGTCTCATTATTCATTCATAAACAATACGCCATAAGATTCCTATTTTTTCGCATAAACTTACACCGGGAATCGAACCCGGGAACTTTTGATCAGAAGCCATCATCTATCTATAGCACTTTGCTAGCGTGATGTAGATATAACCTAAAATTGGTTTATACATATGTATATATGTAGTTATGTATGGTTGGAGACCCCTGTATAGGCTCATGAATATTGGCGCAGATGTGTGGGCGTAAAATTGTAAAAAGAGAAGTTTTGGGTAAATTTGGGTAGTAATTAAAAATACGTCAAAATAAATAATGTAACAGAATGTAAAGGGTGGACGCTAGGTAGATGTAGCGTCCTTGTTGAGGGGGCAGCGGCGGGCACAGGTGCTCGTTTCTGATAGAACGGCCCATCTTACCAAATTATATTCTAACTATGCCGTCTAAATTTTCATCACGAACTTTAACAAGGCAATATGAGAACTAGTGGAAATATCAAATTGTACACTTTGCTTTTAACACCGTAAAATCTGAATCTTAAAGTATTTCTGTCTTTGAACTTAGTAAAATAAATGGTAGTGTATTGATATTCGATCATTATGTTTACTTTAAGAAATTCGTGTGTGGGTAACGGTCGTACAGAAATTGTAACGATGACACAAAAAATTAACGAGTCGTTAATATGGAATGATGATCATTATTGTGAATATGCCCGTAGAGGTGGAAAGACTGCGTCTAAACTGTGATTTGTAACAGTAACAAACAGTTATTTTAAAATCACAACATTCCTTCGTTCTTGTGCCGTTTTGCACGTCTGAATGCTTTATAATATCTACCGTATCTACTTTATAATATCTACCGTATCTACTTTATAATATCTACCGTATCTACTTTATAATATCTACCGTATTCGTTTATCCAAAATGGTCAAATAAACTTTGAATCTGGACTAAAGTCAAACTGGATGGGACCGATTGAGTGCTGAAACCCGTTTTGAAATAGCTCCGCCAGCTTTACTATCACCTTGAATAATATGTACCTACAGAGGAAGGTGCGATATAATAAATTTCAGTCCAGGTGGAGGTTTGTAAATAAATAAAGAAAAAAAATATATAATAAATTTCGTTTCGTATTTTTTTCTTATAATATGTTATTTAAAAATATGGTACCATTTAAAAAATATCAGTGATGTTAATTATTATCTGACAATGCGAACTAACTAACAAGTGACATTGTTCGGGAACGAATATAATTTTTTCTCATTTTTTTCACAACTACAATTCTTTGCTTTAAAAAACGTATCATTTCAGTGTGTCTTATAACATGTGGTATATTATTTGTGGTGTTATGGTGCATTTAATTCAAAATTCTGTAGCAATAAACAGCGATACAAGTAATTTACAAAACAACAATGCTATTTGGAACAGTTTTAACAGAGAAAATGAATCTTTGGATGTAGAATCAAAAGTTTTGAGTCGTGAAAAAAGACAGTTGATATTTCCAGTTCAAACACTTTTACAGGTAATTTCTTAAATACGAATTTATATGGGTAATTTTATATCATCGTTAAGAAAAATTTTACTTATTTGCAAATTTTACTGATTAATTTGGAGCATCGCGCACAATTTATTTAAAGTTTACACTTAAGTGTTAAATTAAAAATAAAATTTATAATTTTAAATTAGGTTTAAATCTAATTTTGCTTCTTCTGAAATACCTACTTGACAAAGGTTATGTGCAACGATATACTGTTTTGTGGTTGAAAAGTTTCTTCTCATTTTGTTTTTGTGTTTCTTTATCTGTATATCTAGATATACCTATCTAGATATCTTCCATAAGAATGAAAATTTTACAGAATCAAACTGCATCAAATTATACTACCTGAACTACCGATCCCACCCTAAACACCTTTATCTTCTAACCTTTTCTTTAGCTAATCTGATCATTCTTGCAATCAACATTTCAATGGATATCATAATTAAATATTTATATTAATTTTTAGTATAAGGACAAAATCTAAAACTTAAAAGAGTACAAGAAATCAAATGATGCGGTTAATAATCAACTGAAACTTTAATTGGAACTGCTTGATTTAAAAGTGTTTTGTTTATTGAAGAAATAATTTAAAGACCCCGACGAAAAAAGTATTTTAAATTTGTTAAGACAACTCTATCAATGAGTATAAGGGAAGCATGTATCTATATGGTTATTGCTATGGTAATACACTTGCAGGCTATGTAATTATTCTTTGTTAACAAAATGAAAATTAAAAAGAAAAGTAAAAAAAGCCATGATAAGAGTAAGCGTGGATGTAAGTTTTAAAAAAATGGTCATTAATTAATCAATTAATGAAATATAAGAATAATACAAAATCGTAATTATTTTTTATAGATTCTTCTATCCTTTTTAGGACTAGATATCTTAAATCACTTGTCACATTTAGAAGTGGTTGGTAGCCTGGCAGATACCACGGAGTGTATTAGGTCATTCGTTCGATCCCAGGTGCCGACCATCTTCCTCTTTCACGACTCAAGCTGTAAGTAGCTTACTGTGAAAGAGTCAAGGAGTGTATTTGTGTTCACTTTGAGTGAGCACAGTAGCCCTAGTATAAGTTTCCGATGATCGAATATCGAAACGATCATCGAAAGTGTTAAGTGAAAAATGTTAATACTAAAATGATCGAATGATTCAATCGTTTGATTTAAGAACACAATTTGCACGCTAATAAGCGCTTATTTACGTGCAATTAGCTTTCTATCAAACTCCTACTAGCCCCACAGATTCATTTAAAAAAAAAATTACCAGATGTATTTTAACAATATTCATTATACAAACAAATTCTATCTAAACTATGAATATTCAACAAGAAGACAAAGACCAATCATTGAATCAAGTAATTCAATCAATCAACATGTTTTTTTTATAAAAATTCTAACAAATAATAAAATTACAATTTTGAATTGTATTTCAGTTGTCTTTATGTTATGTGTCCCCCGCAGACGTCAAAAGAAACATCTACGTGAACCAAGGATTCCAGTTGAACTGGGTGCTTCCCAACGAGACAGACCAACTGCCCAGCACCTTCTTCGTGGTACCTCCAGTGATCAATGCGCGCTCCAGAGATAAAAGAAGTGAGAAAGCTGTGGAAGCTGAAGATACGATGCAGCAAGAAGCAATTAAGTTTTTTGACAGCATCACCACTGAACATATTTATTTCATGATCGAGACCCTTTTGAATTAGTAAGAATTTTCAGTCAAAATAACATGCTTATTCAAAGACTGCTTTTTAATATATAGACATCGTTCTCACTACTTACATGTTCTGAGAAGCCAAATATTCTGATTTTTTTTCGGCCGAACGGGCCGCCCCTGGTTAGGACCAAAGGGTCCACAGGACAACGCCTGTCAGGATAGCTAGTTTAAATTAAAACGCGGTATCAGCAAGGCTAACAATTGACATTTTCTCAGGGGAATGAGCTATCAGACAGTTCAGTTTAAACAACATACAGATACTTACAATAAAAATTTTCCTTATTCTGAAATAATGTTCCAGATCAAATTGATAATAATTATTTGAGACAATCTTAACGTTGATAAAAATAATAGATTTTTCAGATCATTAAGCAAACATCTAAAAGTCCCACCCTAAATGACAATGGCTTATTTCTGCTTCTAATCGTTTCCAGTAATGGATATAATGGCACTCAATGTCTCTTACACGCAATCTGCCACATGGCCACCATCCCTTTGGAGCAGGACGGAGATCTCTTCCACGAAGTCGTACAATTCATCCTAACGTAGGTCTAATGGATTTAATGGTACAATAAGGAAACATCTCTAAAGAAAGATAATACATTAATTTCAATTGTTTCTTTTATAATTACAGACCTTCAGATCACATCAAAGAAAAACCTCCGAATGTTCCATTGGTCGAGGAAAATGACTTCTTATTGACTGGACAGTATTCTGCCATAAAAAATCCAGTGCCTTTTTTAAAATACCACGAAGCTGAGATGTTAGGCCGATCTATGAGAAGCGAATACAATACATACATTTGTGATGACACATACACGTGTCCAAATTCACCTCTGGATCAATTTACTCATGTTCTATTTGAAGAAGAAATGCTCTGACAAATAACTAATAATGAGAGTCAACTTGTCTTAACTTCAAGAAAAAACAACTTTGACCCTGATAGAATATACGGGGTATGTTTTAAGTCGTTCCGTCCAAAAATGTAGTTAAAACACGTTGGCTCTCAGGTTAAGAATAAAAAACACAATCTTTTGTAAAGTTGTATTGAATTTGAATTGAATAAAATCAATTTTCTTAATTGGACAGTCTTTCCATTCATCCAAGATCGAGAGTAGTGGAGAGTTCTTGTTGCCTCTCTTTGCCCCTCAGTGGGGTCAATAAGAGAGAAAAAATTAATCCATTTATCCATACGGGAGAAAACTAGCAAGAAGCAAGCTCCGCTCTTTTTTATCTAGGAATACTTCTTTTAGTTCTTCCACCAACATAACGATTCTCATACAAGCTCTCCTGTTTCTCTTACTTCTGACCTGGCCTTCCTTGAGGACGGAATCGACGTGTTCCATTCACATCATTCTCGTTCGATTACACCTTTTTCACATTTCCTTTCAGACTTATAGATTATCTTTATCATTATGTTTGCATCCATTCTTTCCGGATTCCCAAACCATGTCAACTTTTATCTTTGTCACAACTCTAACTTCCATACCACATTTCTTCTTGCTATTCTCATTCCTTTCCACAACCCACACAGTCTATCCACATATTTTTCATAGAGCTCTCATCTATACTGCCTTTTTTACAATATTCCTCTTTTTTGCATCTCTACATTTCTTATCCATACATAATTAATAAATGGTAACAAAATTGCGTTATGCACTAGTTTTTTAGGTTGTGTAGTAGTGAGACACTGTTTATCTTTCAAAAAAGGAAGGTTTGCAATGAAAATAAAAAAAAAAGCCCACAAGCAAAACATGTTTATGTTATTTATTAATCAACATAATATTATGTATTCAGTCATTATAAAATTAATAATCTCACAATTTTTCATTTTTATACGCAGGTATCTAAGTGTAGCACTTCTTATCAAAAGTAACTGTGATACGAGTTATGGGAATCATATTTTACTATACGATTATTTTTGTGAAAAAATCTAAAGGAGAATGTTCACAAGCGCTGAAAATATTCCGACAATCTGAGAACCCTGCAGCGCCCAACTTTTCGGCTGTGAAGTATTCATAGTTGGAATGGTGGTCGAGCTTTTCTTTGGTCGTTGTTGGCCTGAAAATTATCACACAAAAGACTTAATGGATGATAAAAAATATATATAAAAAATATTGAGTTTACTGTTTTCTTAATACTTTTAAGAAGAATATAATTTATAACATTTTTATTCATAACTATTACAATATGAGGAAAGACTCTATGGGATATGGAAAGGAATGAAAATATTAGGAAGGAATGTGGTATGGAAGTTTGTGTTGTGACAAAGATGAAGGTTAATAAGCTGTGATTGTTTGGGCACATTGAAAGAATGGATGACAACAAAATGACAAAGATAATTTATAAGGCTGAAAGAAAAGGTGTAAGTAGGTGTGGCCGGCAAAAAATGACGTGGATCGAACACATCGATTCCGTCCTCAAAGAAGGCCAGGTGGGTTACTCTTGATTTCAATCACAATAACGATCCAATTTCAATCTTAATAAAGATGTCATTATCACACTTAGATTTTGGTTGCTATGCATAAAAATATTTCCTCGTAGGTCTATTTTAAATCCGGCATTGTTTTATGAAAACAAAAGGTATAAATGAGGATTTAAACAAGTATTTATATTATTGAATATATGGACGTTCGACGTTGAACGGTTGAAATCGAAATTGAGTTTCAAGAGTAACCGCCCAGGTCAGACGTAAGAGAAATAGGAGAGGTTTGTATGAGAAATCGTATATCGGTGAAAGAAGTGTGCTAGCTTGGGTAGAAAGGAGTGGAGGTCCGTTCTCTCTGTTACCCCTTACAGGATACGACGTAATAGGTAGAAAAAAAAAGAAAATTTTACCCTAAATATGTATGTTTTTTAACTCGTAAAATATTTCTATTAAAAACTATTTTCCCCTCGCGTTCATAGAAGCATACGATTGACACGGAAGTTAATATAAAAATAGGAACGCTAGGAGGAAGGTGATGATAAATGAACATCGCATACGTGAGCACGACATGCAGCAGCTCTCCCAGCAAGCCAGCGGCGTGCGTGAAGGGTGTAGCGGCCGCCTCGCAGATGGTCCGAAGGAGGCAAGCGCGCCCCGGATATCCTTTGCTGAAATGAGAAGCCATTTTTTTGGTAATTCTTTCCTTTCATAACTGGAAACTTGGATAACTTTCGTTACAAAACCAGTAGGAGTGTTCTTGGAAAGCTCTAAATACGATTTAATTCATATCTTAAACCGTTATAACCAAAATTAAATATAAATTTAACCAAATTTATTTTAAAGATTCACTTCAACTAAATTTATATCGGCTACGAATTTCTTGGCAGCTCCTCCACAGTGTGAAATTGTGTCAAATCTTGGATGTCCTCACTCCTTTGATCATTGCCATTTTACGAAGCTGAAGACTTAAAAAATGAGCAAGTTAGAGCACAGATCAGGTTTTGCCTAGTTTGGTGAAGCTAGAAAATGTATTTACAATGCAGAACAATAACAGTAGTTAAGGAATATTACGAGAAAAATGTTTTAAAAAAACTATTGCTATAAATCTCAAAAAGGAAACATATTAATAGGTAATTATATAAGACTTTTAATATATGTTCGTTTACCGAAGCGCTTAAAATACCTTTGAAAAAAGGATTTGAAGTCAATTGAGTTTAAGCTGAGATAAAATACAGATCTATTAATGATAAACTCTTAGCACATTTATTTTCCACCCTACTACTAATCAATCTTTAGAATAATAATGCGTTATCTCGGGTCTGATAATATATAGTGATTCATTCTTACATACCTACCTACATATGTAGCTAATCATAAATTTTTCCAAACATTTTGAAAAATGGGATATAAGACAGTTTAAAAATATGCACGCCATAAAACATCGGTTACAAAATATATTTTGTTGATGTTGAATGATATAAAAAAATAATCGACCTTCACACCCAGCTAATATAAGATGGGGTGCAGAGGGTCTAGCTAGGCTGTATAGGCTGTATAAGGTTCAGGGACCGTGGGTTAATCCTGCATGGTATAAGTCGTACCTCTGACACGAGAGCCGTCATCCCTCACGGCGCTGGCAGATGGCGTCGCGAGGCCAGCGGAAGGGTTGAGGCGCTCCGGCGCACCCCGTGACAAACTGCCGATCATTTATTATTTCATACAGAGCACACACCTACTCCAAATTGTTTTGGCAAGTGTGAAATTGTTTTGTAAATGTAGAGGCACTCGGATGTATTGTGTACGCGGAACCACCTATAGCTGTGTATCTTCACAAAGAAATATAATAAAGCTCTTCTCTACCTAAAATTATCTTAACATGTAATTGATTAACTCAATACCTACTTTGGTTTATTATTTTACCAATAAAGTGTTTATTATTATTATTATTATTATTATTATAATTTGATTGGCAGCATCATTATCAAGAGTAATGTCAAAATAATTTGCACCTAAAAATAGGTATACATACATAGATTGCGGAAACAGGAAATTGTTATATTTCCGTTCTTATGAGTCCCCTACAACGCCACCTAAGATTTTATACTTTGTGTTATTTTGTACTGTTGTTGTTCATCACCAAGTAATTAAATAACTAAATATAGGCATGATTGACATGGGAGAAGACTTTAATATGCAGAAGACTCCAATGATGGGAGGTTTCTGGATTGGAATTTGACCATCTAAATAGCGAACGTTGTTAAAGTTAAACCAGCCTTCGAAACAGCAGTGGAGAATGGTTGTAAGCCCGTAATTTCAAATTGAAAAATTTTACATAAAAAAATTGGCATCTTACAGATGTTATATTATTTCAATATGGCTGACATCGCCGTATCTCACAACAAATGACATTAATCGATGCACTTGAATTGGATATTTTTTTTAAATAACGGTAGGTACAGAGATACCGCTCTAATAGTGGATCTCACCATTTAGGAATCGGGGATAATATCCACTACCAGACAATGAATTGCCCAATGCATAATAATTATTAATGAGCTTACTGTTGTTGAGCAACTATGTTTAGTCCGCAGAAGAAAAGTTAGCCTCGTGATATCAAAAAACGGTTCTTTGTCATCTCTTTGTGTGGTGGTAACAGAAATACATTTTTGAACACTTTTAAAAACGTAAACGATAAAAATTGTAATATTTTTAATGATAAACTTTACTATGAATAGTTCAATCGCTTATATGAATAGTTCAATAGATATGTACAATAGCTTTGGATAGGTATAAATATAAATTTGTAGATATATTTACCTTTCTAGAAATATTTCCAACAGTTCGTAAAGTTCCCAGCGTGTCAAGCGAAACAAAAACTTGAATCCACTAAAATCCTTTTGTCCAAATCCATTATAGCTTCTCTTCATGGCCCTATTCCTTTTTGGTCGATTTGAACTTCCATTATCAACGGATCCTACGACATCAGCTGGATTAGGCTTGGAGAAATCCGTTGTATTCCAGGGAATATAAAACGATAGCCGAAGCATGTATCCCGTATAAAGTGATTCCTCGTCCAATTCAGTAGGTATGCCCACTCCAAATACTACCTGAAACGGGATTTTTAGACAAACTTTTGGATCTGACATAGGTATTTTGTATTATCTGGTTGACATACATAATTTATATGTTTAGATAGACCAAACAAACCTTCAGTTAAGCACCCCAACATAATACTCAAATACCAACATATTATTACAATTTTTCAATATTTTATTAAAGATTATTGAGAAACTATACATATTTCTAACTACCTAATTATTTATTTTATTTGTGTGCTATTTCATGTTTACTGACCCTTTTATGCACATTTATAAATGCATACCTTCTTCTAAATCTCTCGTCGATTGATTTTAAATATATTCTTGAATCAAGAAATGTTTTTTTTAGGTGCAATACTAATGAAGCCATCTAGGCTAAGATTCATTCAAACTAAACAAACATCTATGAACTCTATCTTTTGAGATTCTTTTCGAGTGTCCCTTATAAACTGGATAGTCAAAATATTCTGAGACATGGAAATATTTAAATATAGGGTAAATTAAATGAAACAATTTATTCGTGGAAGACAGGGGTTTTACGTCAAATTGGACATTTTTCAAATCATTCAAATCAAATTATACTTTTTACAAAACAAATTCGACACCAAGGGCGGATCAAGGAAGGGGGGTCACGGGGGTCATGACCCCCCTGGGCTGGGTCCGGACCCTATATTTTTTGTCTATTTTTAAGTACCTACAGTACCTACTCACATTTATTAATAAAATACCTTCTTTTCTATTATGATCAAAATAAAATTATAATTTCTTGTGACATGACCACGAGTCTAGAGATTTTTTTGGAAAAAGTTTAGTTTTCAGATACCAAATTTTGGAAATGACCTTTTTTACTATATGACCTCTCCCTGGCGCCAAATCTGGATGAGCCCTTGTTCGACGCAGTATTGTAAACGTTCTATTTGATTTGAAAAATTATCGTTTTGATTTTCAATGTCCTTTTGTCTGTACCTATCAAATTAATTGTTTTTAAATTACTCTCTATACCTACTTAGAGCTTGAGCAGTCTGTGCTGTTCTGGTACATTCTTTGGTAAATTTACAGTGTATTGATACCCTTACTGAGGCCATGAGCAACCATATACGTTGGTTTCTGAGATATATTATGGAAGAATGAATTAAATGGCTTATTATTGTAAAAGAAAGTAAGGTTATACATCAATTTATTCATAGAGGACAAAACCTTTAGAGTACAAGAAATCGCATGATGAGTTGAACGTGCCACTAAAGATTATACATTTCATAAGTGAACACATTTCAATTTGAACATTTAAAATTTCATTTTAAAAATTAAAAATTGGCCGAAAAAAAATGACGTAGTGATACCCAGTCCCACGTGCTTATAGACTCTCTCGATTTTTTTTCTCTTTCAATTTTTTTGTTTGATTTAGGTATTTGAGATATTAGTTTATCCCTTTAAAAAATGATCCATTCCTATTTCGCTAAACAATTCCAGTATGGATGCTTCACAATCAGGGTACATTTCTTTGCAGTCCACAGAATCCATCTTCCCTCTCATCTCTGCTGTGTGGTAGTCTTTATCTTTAGAGTTTGACAGGTCATCAATTGTTGAAGATGGTCTGCAAAAAGTAAATGATTTTATTATATTTGTTGAGTTTGAATATAAGAAACTTTATATGGCAGGCAGTGGCGCAACTATAGGGTGGCAGGGGTGCGACCCGAGAAGACTCCGGACACTAAGTTCGCTAGCTCAGAAATAATCATTTTTAACAAAACAAAATTACCCAGTGTAATTTTTTTTTTAAATCAATCATAGTGAGACACATCCAAATTAACTAATCAATAAGTTTCGAAACACAAAGATGCCGACAAATTTAATAACGCATCCAAACACCTGATGCAAGTTTTGTTTTGCGGGAATTCCTGTAATCTGTTAACCGAAAAAGTTCATTTTTCTTTTGAAAGGGAAGTGCCAACCGGCCAACGTGAAGATTTTTTATAAGGGGGGGGGGGCAATCCAAAAAATTGCCACGAGCCCCTGATGGTATAGTTACGCCACTGATGGTAGGAAGAAAATGTATCAACCAATAATTATTATTGATTTAATTTTATTCATTAAAATAAAATGAACTAATTAATGAATTTCTAGGTACAGGCTTTTGCCCAGTCTGGTAGATTTTTAATTTAATGTAAATTTATTGTAATACTTCTTTTATAGAAATACTGTATTAATTTATTATTATGATATTATTATTATTCTGTTATTGTTCTACTAGTTTTTTAAAGGCGCCCGTGGCGCCCCTGGCCGGAGAGGTGAAAGTTCACCAAAAAAAGGGCATTTTGTCGTCGCCAATTCTCGTTCCGAGTAGCCCAAATGGCGATAAATCGCCCACGTTGGCAACACTTAATAATATTAGTTAGTATACCTGTATGTTCAATGCGCGTGCGCATAACGGCAAAACGCTATTGGTTACTCAGAAGCATCCCCGATCCGCTGGATCAAAACTTGTTTGAGGGTGCGAGTGGCGCGCCATCTAGCGGCGTTAATGACATCAGTCAGTCAGTCAGTCAGGCAGGCAGTCAGTCAGTCAGTCAGTCAGTGAGTCAGTGTTCAAGACAAATATTATATAGATTATTTCTTTTCTAAGTGTATTTACACGATGATCATACTTTTTTTTGAAAAGTCAACACAGTAAAAGTCAATGATGATAGGTCATAGGTTCATAATATGAAAATTACAGGATAACTGGTGGAGGTTCAAAATATATAGGTGTTACTTGAGATTAGATATCTTATACAAACAATCTAGTCTCATCTGAGACTGAATGTATCTCTTGGCGAAAATTCTACCGTAATCAAAGCCAGAACATTCAATACAAAATAGGCATTTAATACCATAGGTATGTGAGTAATTTATTAATGGTTTCGGAACTTCATATTGTTTCACTTACTAAGACCTTTCATTCAAAATTTCTAAACTCAAACTTGTAGGAATCACCTGGTTTTATCACCCGATTTTCGTAATTGGGTATTCTTAGATGCATGTATGTAATAAATAAGCAAAAAAATATTCAAAATACACAAAAATATTATTGTCTTTTTATGTTTTAACAACATTTTATCGACATCCATCACTGAAAAATGTGTGAAATATCATATTTTCTAGCACATTATCAGACCACGTTATAGAGCAAATGACCAGATTTATATTAGAGAGAATGTGAAATGGAAAAGAAATGAATGGATGAGAGAAGACATCTAGCGTGAATCCTTAGTAGAAAAAAAAATTAACTTGGTATAATGAATTTATTTAAAAAAATTCACTAACGTCAATACAATGTGAACAAGTTCTCCCAGGATGCCATTTTTGTGGGTAAAAGGAGTGTCTGCAGCCTCGCAGATGGTTCTCAGCATGCACGAGCGTCCTACGAAGCCTTTTCTGGAAGAAATAATCCTCACCTTTACATAAACTGTTGTTAATAAACAGACAAAATATACAGGTAAGTAATGCTATTATGATTATTAAGCAAGAATTCAATATTAATACATAATATTAGTTGTCGAGTTCAATGACTGGATCATTACGGGTATTGAAACTGGTAAGCCTAAATAAGCCCCTTTTAAAATGGGGTAAATTGATTACATCCACAGGTACCCGAAGTACCTTGGGTCAACAACAACAGAATAATAATGCCATTAACTTACTGCTCCATCATATTCTCGAAAACCTTATAAACATCCCACCTCGTTGTTTTAGGAGCCTTCATTACCCGCTCATCCGTCGGCCCGCCCCCCGCTCCCCCGTGTCCATCATTACTTTCTTTATCTGTGATTGTTTCACCCTCCGAGTACACGGCAACCCTTCCGTCCGCATCCTCCTTGTTATTTTTGTTTAAAATTACGAAATTTGCATTCCTTCTCTTCTTCACTCTCTTCCTTCTGCTTTTATTGTCTTCTTTTTCACTTTTTAAATCGTCGTTACGACTCCCAACATCTGCTGTGAACGTCTCTAAATGATCCGTTTCAACTTTTTTAACATTTTCATTCTGTTTATCTTCGCGTTCGTTATTATTTTCATAACTGCTAATAGAAATGAATTTTTTCTCGCTAATTAGATCGTTTTTGAACTCATTTATATTCTTGTTCCTATTCAACAGACTTATTTTCTCTGTGAACTTTCCCTCAGGCATTTTAATACCACTTTCAACTTCCTCTGGCTGTACTCTTTTAGAACTACCATTTAAATCATTTTCGTCGCCTTCATGAAACAATGCATTATTTCCAATATCAATATTTCCTCCTTTACCAACAATATGCGTAATATTTTTCCTATGATTATCTGTATTTGTGTCTTGATGTGCACTTCCAAAAGCTCTTACAATAGATGCAGAGTTGAACATTTGAGTGGAGTAGTCCTCAGGCACTTGTGGTATATGATAAAGTATTTTTATTACATAACCAATGGTAACTGACTGATCCTCTAAATCAACTGGCACACCGAGACCAATAATTAGCTAAAAATATTAAAAAAATATATACCATTATTATCTTAAATAAAATACCGAATATCCTCTATGGAATGTGTGATCATAGATACCTGAACACGAGCCGGATCACCATCGGGGTAGAGCAAATATCTTTTGTGCCTCTCCAGCAGGACTTGCTGGGTCACCAGATCCTCCGATAAGAGGGATGTTGTGATAAGAACCTTTGTGAACCACAGCAATGTGATGGTATATCTATTCAATGCATTCCGCTTCATTTCTCGGCAAGAGCTGAAAGGTAAATTGGTATCTAGAAAATATGAAGCTGTCGGTCATACAAATGGCACAAAATAAATTTGTTTAAACACTGCATTGTAACTCAGAATTGGACAGCTTTATTATAATGAATAAAAATTCATTTGCAAAATTAAATTCTTCACAATCAAACCTCTCTTCTTCATCCGCCACATTCAATTAAGAGTGAAACAACATTTGAAAAAAAATAGCTGATTCTCTTGTAACCGAGTATAATAACACCAACAATAAAATTATGACAAGATTTATTCAGTTAAAATCGATTACTCATTAAGATGGACCTAGCTTTTTCTCACAATATTTAAAACAAATTCATATAGACTTTGATATAAAATAGCTCTGAAATAATAAATACAGTAATCCCATAAATGACGAAACCTTCAGTACCGAAATCGACACAAAATATAATTTCGATTATTATTAAGTTACACTAGTTGCATGTAAACATGAGATCCAACTGTCGATAGCCTGAGTCGGTATGTTTATTGTATGAAACGATGTCGTCAATAAATTAAATTTTTACAAAAAATGTTAAGAAAAGTTTGAGATGTACTGATATAATGTAAATATTTTTTATAGAAAATTAAATTATCTAGTTTATGGGTTTCGGCGTTTTTCTATATTTTTTTAAAATTCTGAAATATAGGCATTGAAACTCGTAAATTATCATAAAAAAAATATTTATCTTTATAAAAAAAGTTTGAGAAACCCTGGAACTTTTTCATTAAATTAAATTTGAGATATTGTATTTTTCTATATACATACAAATTTTAAGGGTTCTAGCTTTTATAGTTTCCGAGATATATGCAAAAATTAAGTGAAAATTCAAAGGTTGATTACCCCTGACTGAAAGAAAATTTCAAAATTCTGAGTATACAAGTTTTGTAGGCTTAAAGTATTAAATATTTTCTGAAATTTTAGGATCTGTACATCAAGCGAATCAAAAGTTATAAGGGGGGGACACACACACACACACAGACACACACACAGACACACTAAATGTTCTCCTCCAAATTCTGAGTAAATCCATATATGAAACATATATGCTGCGAAGCCTCTAAGTTGTTGTTTTTTGTCGTCAAAGTTTGAAAAACCGTTTAAAATGTAGACCTGGCCATACAAATCTCACGTATCTTGGCTTGATACTGCCGATCTGTCTCGAGAAATAATTTCTCTTCAACAAATCGACAGTTGGATTAGGATTCAAAAATATAATTTTATTTTATTGTACTCGTATACCAGATAATCGATCATCGAAGTAGGTAGGTACTCACACACTGAATTGGTTAACGAACTAACGGATTAACGGATAGACATAGATATTACTGATGTAGAGTGATGTCAACTGCTGACTGACCCTGCTACTGTAATCCGCTGCACGAAATATTGTTCTAAACCATCGATACTCAACCTGCTGCCCGCCGAGCTTTTCTGTGCGGCCCGCCACACTTTATCCGAAATATGATTTAAAAAACTCGCAATTCCATTCCATGAAACATGAAGAGGGTTGTCATTACGAACACCTTGTACCAATTAAATTATAAGGTTTTTACACTCATTCATCCAGTAGTGAGCGTATGGCTCTAGGTGACCGTAAAATAACCGAATGTTGACCGAACGTATTCTTACCTTTTTGGATTAAATATGCACATATATTTTTTCCATCTTTTAAATTTGGCAAAAAAATAGAAAAAATGCGAGCCATTTCGATGTATTTCACTTCAGCTAAATTCGGATGTTACTATATATTGAAAAACTCTTTTGAATAGGTACGCAAAAAGTTCATCTCAGACATATATCACTTGCTTAACTAATAGGTACTACAATCAACTATTTGCTGCTAAGTGGTTTTTTTTTTTAAATTGGCAAATAAACTAGGTTATAGAAATAATTTTATTTATCCTTAATCTAGTATATATTTTTATGAAATTCAAGTATGAATCATTTTGGGTGGGGGAAGGGGGAGGGGTGCGGCCCGCGTATCTTTTAAAATATATGTATGTGGCCCGACGAAAAAAAAGGTTGAGTACCATTGTCTAAACTAACGGGATAATGCACCTACCGTTTCGAATACTGGTGCCGATATCAGTTCCTATTTTCACAGCAAAGCAAATGAGGCATTTTAATCAAGATTTCAAACCAGAGAAGAACTTAAGTTTAACAAAAACCTGCAAAATTATAATATTTTATTTTTTAAACAAATATATAACAACTAATGAGTCTAACAATTCATTACTGATATTCTATTTTTAAATGGAACAAACCACTGTGAGCTTACGACCGTCTTCTACTGTACTTTCGAAGGCTGGCTTATGCGTTGGGTTCCTAGGGAGCGGCCGTCATCTGACAAGACGGCGTCTTTCAAAATTATATGACAATGTTTTTCGTTACTATGGAAACCATATTGGCAATGTTCTCAACTGACATATCCACCGCCGTTTATTGTAGCGGCGTATCCGTAGGAACCCAGACCATTAGTGTGATCACTTTACGTTAACAACGCAACGTTCGCTATTAGGTGGTAATGTTTAAGTCTCCGAAACTCCTAATCATGAGAATTCTCGGCATGTTCAATATCTCAAAACATCCCATGTAAACAACAAGTACCTAAATATTTAATAATTAATGAGATATAGAGATGAAAGTTGGAAATTATTGAGAACAAGAGAGTAACCAAATTTAAAGATTTTTTTTTACAATGGGAATAGACGAATGACTTTGATGTTGTTGGTAGCCTAACGGTTACTATGCCGGCATTCACTCTGTTCGTATCGGAGGTCGTATAGGTTCGTTTCCAGGTGCCGACCATCTTCCTCTTTCACGACAAAAGCTGTATGTAGCTGTGAAAGAGGCAAAGGGTGTATTTCTGTTCACTTTCGGTGAGCACAGATTCATTTATATAAAATAGAAAATAAAGACATGAATGAATTTATTGAGGTGCTTATTATTCACATATTATGTAGTATTTGAAGTGGTTGGTAGACCAGTTGTATCAGTCGGCGACTTTCGTACGTACAGCGTATTGGAGGTCGTGGCTTCGAATACCGGTGCTGACCATTTCCACTTTCACAACACAAGCTTAAAATGTATTTGTATTCACTTTGGGTGAGCCCAGATTCATTTTAATAAAAAAAAATGTAACAACCTTTTAAGTTGATACAAATTTACGCAAGTTTATACAAATCGTGTTTTATAGGATCAAGCATAAGTAGGTATGCAACATTTACAACGTGAAAACTTAAAAATTTTAACTACGTAAATAAGCTCCTCTTTAAAAATATATTAACTCGGATCTAAAATACATATCTACCTTATAGAAAGTGCTGATGTTGCGCTTTGGAAAAAACTAATATTAAAAAAAATAATTTTCAATTATTTCTTGAACTCTAAATGGAAAAAGAACTTAGAACCTACAAGTAAGGTACCTTGACGCAGTTATAGGCTCTGAATTTAAATTGTATCTATGCGGGCTTGTATTACAAAATTGATTGCAAAGATTACTCAAAAATCTGAAATGCTGTAGGTATATTCGTGTGTAAAACAAATATTATAGGCCGACAAATAAGGTTGGGCTTCGTGTTAAATTTATATATCACAATTCTAGAGACTTCCGAGTAGGTACATAAATAGGTAATGAATGAGAGTATGAATAACTCATTCAGTATAGGAAACAACCAACGGTGGCGACAAAATAATCCCCAGATAAAAAAAACAATGGGCTAATATTATAGATATCATTAGGTACACATAATGTAACGCTGAGTCCCAATTTCGATTGTCAACCTATTATAGTAGACGTGAGTATGCAAAAATGTTACATAATTGTGAATACAAAATCTTATTCGTATTTTATTATTATTAATATGATGTAATAGCAATAGCATATTAAGTATGCTTTAAAACTTAGACGATGTACCCACCTATTGGAAAAAAATAACAGGTCATTATTTCTATACTTGATATAGAAAGATGTATTAACTGTTTCATATTCTTAATATTCACTGCGCACTTAAAAATAAATTTAAATTTCGATAAATCTTACCTTTAGCAAGAAAAGGGTGAGGCCTGAAAATGTTACTCGTTCATACAGTTTAGTAGAATAACGCTTCATCACTAAGCCACCGTCAGATACATGCTCATTGAACTAAAAAGTGACGTGTTTTGTGCCGATCAAATACAGTTATCAATTTATGCCTTTTATAAAATTAACAAGAACAAAAACATTTTAATTAGTCTAATTATATTTTTACCGTTCTAAAAACAACCGAATTCTATATTCGACGTAAGCGTAATGTGTCGCCCAGATGAAGCCAATTCCGTACACTTAAATGGGCCTAATGGAAAAAGCAAACAGTCGGCTCTCGTTGAAGATGGAAAACGACGTACGCTAGAGCTCTTTATAGAAAATGATCCCGTGATGGATGTAAGCAACAAAATTGACATCAACTCTCGAAAAAAGTTTTTTTTTTTACATAAACAAATTAGTCCTTCTTTCTAACCAACAGTTAAGTATAATGTATGTCACATTTCATGTACCTAAGTTAATTTTTTTTTTCAAATAAGTAAGTATACATAAAAAACAGCAATTAAAGTATTAAATACTTATATCTCCGTTGTCAAATCAGTAAAATGAAATAAATAATTTCAAAACTAAAATAAATTGTAAATAATTATGGTTAATTTAAAAGGTTAAAAACAAACAATGGTAGGTATATTGGAATTGAGTCTCCTTGTCAAAAGTTAAAATTGCTGTGGTGTAAGTATTCAATCGCCCTTTCGTTAAGATGAATAAAGTCGAGAAAGTCGCCATCATATAGGCTCTGCCCCTGCATTCGAATTTTAGACTTTAGAATTTTAGACTTTCGGTGTATTATAGAAGAAACATAAATATTCATCATCTGATTAACCTCTCTTATCAGTGGTTCTCTACCACCATAGAGAACTTTTATCATTCCTGGGCTATTTAATTAAACTCTCAATACACCCTAAATTCCATAAATAATTATTGTACATATTTTCAACTTGCATTATCCTTGCAAGTCCATGGTGAGACTTCAACGTTGCAATAATAATAGCGTCAGAGATTTATTTTTTTTATAAATAAATATTAGGTGCTTATTGGTATTTGTTAATTATGGTAGAAATGAAAAAAAAAAGAGTTTCAATTTTGTAATAGAACGTTTATTTTAACTACCATTAACTAGTTTTCAAAAGCTAGGTACCGATTTCTTTCTCATTAAACGTATTAAAATACGAGTATTTCATCTGTTGTGAGCAACTACTGTTTCTGCTTCAAAGGAATAAAAATAATTTATTGTAAGAGAGCTTAATATGATCCTACGTTATCAGAAAATTATACTTCGGACAAGTATTATAAATATTGTAGAAATCGGATAACTTACGTCCTACCGAACTAAAAAGCGCTTTTACACTACATACTCTGTCTGATCTGATATGAAAAAAAAACTGATTATAATGGTACATACAATATTTCAACATTCAACAGATCAAACATGTGAACATAATTTGGTGCATTGAACCGTCTGATGTGCGGACGATGGTTTCATGAAAAAACACGTTATTTTATATGCGAGGCCAGTCAGTGATTCTTTTGGTGTCATCCCACAGTCCTCATGGTGCCTATTACCGTTCCATCGGGCGAGACATATTCGAAATCTGAGCGACATCTTTTCATCGGTGTAACAATCTGTAATATAATTATTGAATGTAAACAAACAACCGAATGACATTTCAGCGGTGTTAACGAGTCGTGATTATAGGATTAGTGTCGAAACGCGATATGTCAATTTATAGCGACTCTTCAGTGCGAATTGTACAGTTTGTTTTATTATTCTTGTAAGTGCTGACATCTGGATCAATTAGTACCTACCTAATCTACATATTTTGAACATTTTTGATTGTTGTATCTATTGAATGTGTGAAACAAAAGCCCTCACTAAGCCAGAAATAACATGGATGCATTTCACTAAACAAACTACACGTTGGAAACAACCCACTTCTCCACCAACGAACATTCCACCCCCATGTGGACGTTTGAAATCCATCCGCCAATTCCATCTCCTCTCCTCTTGCATGTACCAATTTGTCAATTTCACCAGAGACTGCCTTCCTGCATTGGAGGGTTTCTTTCCATTATAAATCTTTCGTTCGCCTATTTTTAAAGTAACGAACGTATTGAAAGGTCAAAGATAATATATTTTTCGATACCTATTATCGATTTCGTCAAATGAATCGAGTGCCTATATATATAATATTTTTTTTAGCTCTGCACTCGTTTTCGAGTGATTCGGCATAATATATAATATATTGTAATTAAATTGTATTATAGAAAAGGTATTCTACGTTCATATCTTTTAATGTATACTTACCTAAATAAAAATAACGGTGACGAAAATTATTCAAAAACCAATTTTTCGAATGACAATTTGGACAATAATTTCTGACAAATGTATGTCTTCGTTCAACTATTTTTCGAACAGTTGTGATTCGAACAATTGTAATTCGAAAAATTGATTTGCAAATAAATGTGTTGTCGAACAATTGTGTTTCGAATAATTTTCATGATACCGCAAATAAATACATGAGTAGGTAAATAATGTCTTGTTAGTTTTTCTTCTGACATTTTTGTAATACTTAAATAGAGACAATTTCTCTCATAAAAAAACCGACCTGTGGTAAAATGCCACCCTTGCCATGAAACTTAGCCAATTCAAATAAATTTGGATTATTCAATCTCTCATATCAGTCATAGTGGATAAATTGTGAATCTGTGGGTAGGTAACTGAGATCAAACCATCCATCACATATGTAGCATAAACAGCAAAAGTATTAATCAGGTAATTATTGTTGTTCTATGTAGGTACCTAGCTCAAAATTTCCCGTTCCTTTCCTTGTACGACTTGATAAATTGCCATTGCCATTTCCACTTGTCTATACACTATTTTTTGTACACTATTTTTAATATGCATAAAGTATAAAATAAATAAATAAAGCTTTCACGGCCGATATCAATCATGGAAACTTGGGCATATTTCAAAAGGCTAAGTAGCGCCTCGACGAGGAATACATTTAAAATAGACAAATCACTTATAGCATCATATTCTAAAATCCATCATGCTTTTTCAGATTGCAATTCCCAATCAACGATGGCTACTTTCAGCATCAAATGGTTGGACACTCCAGAAATAAAAGGTTTCTCGTTGAACCCGTTGGCACGCAGATGGGGGTAAAAATATACCTAATGGCTATTTCCAAATACTATTGCCTCGCATTTATTTAAATAAAACTATTTTACTTTCCAGTGGTTTGGCACCATATCAATACCTCTTGAGTACGAGAAACAAGTATCCGTGGCTTACTTCTTCGAAGGAAACTACTACACACTACAGAATGTATCTTGGATTAGGCCAGCATTTGAATCAACGGTAAGTGCTGAACATTTGATCAGAGCATTATAATGAACTTTCTGCTCTCACTAGCCCAGTATTCCAAAGGCTTGAAAAGATTCCTAAAAGGTTCCTAGTTCAATTTTTATGATTCACGATAGCTTAAAAAAGAGCATCAAGTCTTTTCATGGAATGATTTGAGTATTTTTAAGTTTTTTGGGTTTCGTGTAAAAGGTTACACAGCCATTTGATTATATCCTGGCATGTATGAGAATGGATTTTTCGGATTCCTATGATTTCCCACTAGCGGTTTGATAAAATAGAATAGATATCTGAGGGTTATTTTGAAAAAAAAAAATGTTAACCAAGTTTCGAATACGGAGCAAAAATACTAACTAATACTTTTTTTTTTTTAAATGAATCTGTGCTCACTCAAAGTGAACACAAATACACTCCTTGACTCTTTCACAGTAAGCTACCGAAAGCTTGTGTCGTGAAAGAGGAAGATGGTCCGCACCTGGGATCGAACCACGACGTCCGCAGTACGAAAGCCGACGTTGTAACCGCTGGGTCACCAACCACTTCATATTAAAACACATGTGTACCTAATTATTATTAATTAATTAAAATATGGTGTATGTACCTACATGAGTATTGAGAAGTTCTATATTCCGTAACCTATGGATTTTTTTTTGTCTTCTTCCCTTATTTGTAACATGTGACACATCTCGATGGAGGTCAACTTAGTTTAAGGCCATAAATTAATTCTGTTTCTACTTTTAATGTATAGTTGTCCTCTGTAATGTGTTTTGTAAAAATAAATAAATAAATAAAAATAAAATTAAAATGGTAAATAATAATTGATAACAATCACAGGTGAAACACTGAAAAATAAAATGAAGAATAGGCGTCTTGGTCAAACACCAAGAATAGGCGTCTTGGTTAAACAATTTGATCTTTTTTGCAGATAGTCGATGGCAGAAGGGTAGAAAGGGGAACAGCAGATGATCTGGAAGTGAACAAATTTGACAGAAAATTTGTTTATTTCGTTCTTGAAAAGAATATTGAAATGTAAGATAAGTTTTGGGCCCTCTGTAATAAGATAATATACTTAATTGTTTTTCCAACCCACAGTTTGACAGCCATACATATTTCAGGCATGAGCTACCAGGCAGACCCTGCCTACTGCGCGCCATCTGTGAACATGCCGCTATCCCTCTTCATCGGAATGGTGTTGTTGGCGATATACTATACCTAATACTCACGTAAGTGTAATCTTTACATTTCCTATTTTGTAATGGTTTTGAAACATAGGTCCTCCAGGGCTGACATCCATGATCCAGCGCAGTGCTAAATGAGTAAGAACCCAATCTGGTGCATCTTCCGCCTCGTCCACAGAAGCCTCGGTTTTTCGGGCTTACCTCCCTTCTTCCAGTATTTCATCTAGCAACAATCTACGCAGCCTCCATTCTTTGGACGTCTCCGGCCCATCCCAACTAACATAAGTCTGACATCTTTATTTCTTAAATTATGGAAGGATTCTTAAAATACATAGAAGTACCTTTACTTCCCGCAGGGTAATTCACGAAAATGTTTAAATTTAGAACAAGTCAAATATTTGAAAATTAAGGGTTCTCTTAGCACCAAAATGAATAGACCATTAAAGGATGACGTCATCTGACTTTAGGCGGGCGGCACAATGGCGGCCATGGCGGCACAAACACACCACACATACACAAACCATAGTGATGGGTAACAAATCACTTTGCATAGCGACCCGAGCTGACCGAATCAATAGTGATCGGAATCAGTTATCCGATATTTCACTTTGGTCAGTTTTGAGATACTTTCCACCAATACAACCCAATAATAATACTTATATTATTTTCCTTCTAAAATAGAGAAATTTTAGATTGTTCCTATTGATTATTAGTTACACAATAATATTTTTTTTTCCAAATTAGCGATGATTCTTGAAGTTTATGAATTAGTTGCGTGGAATTTATTAAAATAAAATACTCCTACTTCATGTTCATGTTCCTGTAAGGGAGTGGATCGCCATCCGAAATATAAAGGAGCTATTCCGGGCAGCGCTGGACAGGGGAAAGTTCTCCAAAGTGACCTCCAACTTTTGTGGGACCCGTCAAGATACATAAAGAGAAGTACTTTTATAAATCTTGATTTATCAATCAAACTCCCTTTGAACTCCACCCGGGAGCATAGGGAGGCAACAGGAGCTTTCCATTGCGCTCGATCTTGCCTAATGCTTATGACCTCCTCCCACACCATGTCCAACCCCTTCAGCTCTGCTTCGATGGAGCGGAACACAGTATGAGAGGGTCTTCCTCGTCTTCGGGACCCTGATGGGAGGAAGATCAGCACTCTCCTCAGCCAATTATTGTCATTCGGCATCCTTAACATATGTTCCAGCCAAGTCCATCTCCTCTCCGTAATGGTGGAAGTGATGGGTCTGCGCTGAATGCACTGGCGTATAGCGTCGTTTGTGATGCGGTAGTACCATCTTATACCCAAGATTCTCCTGAGGCACTTCGTTTCAAATGCAGATACTTTTTGTGCCTGGGCTTTGGTCAGGAGCCAGGACTCACAGCCATACAAGTATATGAATTTATCCACCCGGGAGTCCTGGTGACCGTCGATGGTTATCGGTAACTGTTTATAAGTATTAGTTTTTTCGCAAAAGATTACCGGAATTAAAATAGGCTAACTCTTATCATTTTAAGCAATGATATTTGGTGAAATGTTAGCCAAAATAAAAAGTATATATGGTAAATAGTAGGTATAATATATCATTGCTTTTTTTCTCAAATTTTGTCATTTATTTATTTATCTCATACTCTAATTGACTCGTAACATCTGTAGATTCACTCTATCCGTGACCCGATAAACACACTCATACCAACTCTAAAATTTTTGTATGTCGCCCGGCTAATGTCAAAATCAATGAATTTGTGTTCACTCAAAGTGAACACAAACACATACATTCTTTGACTCTTTCACAGTAAACTACTTAAAGCTTGTGTCGTGAAAGAGGAAGATGGTCGGCACCTGGGATCGAACCCACGACCTCCGAACGAAACAGTACGAAAGCCGGCGTCGTAACCGCTAGTCTACCACTTCTTTTTTTCTGGAACGTCTCTCAATTTTTTCACGATTCATAACTCAAAAAAATTCAATATGGAAACGTAAGAGGTGGAAAAATATGAAAATTAATCTTAATAAAAATTGGAATTCGTCTCATTTACCAACGTAAAAATTATTTCTTTTCAGCGTTATAATGACCCTTAAGTAAAAGAATAAGTTTTGTTCGCACTAAACTTTTTCGTGAATAAGTACTCATGATAGGTCTCTCTCCATTATATTATGCGATGGGATGATTTTCAGCCAAACCCGTACAATATTGAACACGGCAAACCCATTCAAAAATAACTTTTTAATAAGGCAGACGAAGACGCAATTCTAGACAGGGATTTTGCAACTCTATATTACCAATACTCAACAAACAGGACGTCGTTAACATGTTTGCTCAATTTTTTAAAACGGTATACGACAGGGAGAGGGACTTGAGTCAGGTTTCTTATAATTACAGCGTATCGACCAACATCTCTGATTGCATTTTGAGCTATGAACAGGTGATGAGCGGACTATTACATCTAGATGTCAATAAATCCGCGGGGCCAGATGGGATCCCAGCAATTTTTCTCAGAGGTTGTGCTGATGCACTGCTGGTTCCTCTCACTGACATTTTTAACAAGTCTCTGTCCTTGGGAGTATTTCCTAGTCTATGGAAGTGGGGTAATATTACTCCTATTTTTAAAAAGGGCGATAAGTGTGACATAGCCAATTATAGACCAATTTGCATACAGTCTACGGTTGCCAAACTGTTCGAGCATCTGGTTCTTAATAAAATTGCTCCTGAAATCCAGCAGTTAATAATTCCTGAGCAGCACGGGTTTGTACCGGGAAGGACAATTGTGACAAGCCTGGCGTCTTATGAGACATATATCGCGGAGGCTCTCTCAAGTGGCCTGCAAGTGGACAGCGTTTACACCGACTTTCGTAAAGCTTTTGACAAGGTATCACACAATCATCTATTAGCGAAAATGAAAGCTCTAGGCTTCCACGGCAGTATGCTTGAATGGTTTAAAAGTTATCTCCATGGGCGTACGTTGACTGTGAAGGTGCGGGATGTTGTGTCGGAGGCGTTCGTTGCTACGAGTGGTCTGCCGCAGGGTAGCCATCTTGGTCCCTTGCTTTTTTTGATTTTTATCAACGATATAACAAGTAGACTCACTGATGTGCGCGTTCTGCTTTTTGCAGACGACATGAAAATTTTCAAACGAATAACAAGTGTGAGCGATTGTGAAGTTGTTCAAAATTCCCTAAACCAGTTGTATGAGTGGTGTGTCGATAATTCACTGCACCTAAATATTGGAAAGTGCCAATTCATACGGTTCTCGAGAAGTAAAAACATTGTAGATTATCAATATCGGATAAACGAAGTGGCGCTTGAAAGGGTGAATGAGATTCGTGACCTAGGAGTTACTTTCGATGATAAGCTAGCTTTCACTGCGCACGTCACAGATGTGGCGAGTAGGGCAATGCAGGCTTTGGGGTTTGTCCTGCGCACTACTCAGGGATTTCGAAGTGTCGACACGTTGACACTCCTTTATACATCATTGGTGCGGAGCGTGTTAGAGTATGCCTCCCCTATATGGTCTCCATGCTACGCAGTTCATATCGATAGGTTAGAAAGGGTACAAAGAAAGTTCCTGCGCCATATTAACTTCGTTTTAGGTATACCGAGAGAGCAACTGGACTATGGTTTTCTATTCGCCCAAACAGATCTTACCCCATTAGAGAATCGACGAATATATTTCGACTTAATGCTGTTGTACAAGATAATAAACTGCAAGTATGACTGCCCAGAACTCTTGAATGAGATAAAGTTTAGAGTGCCCACTCGGATAACCCGCAGCACAGATTTATTCCACGTTGATGTTCATCAGACTAATTATATGCGTAATATGGTTGTGCCCCGTTTGCATCTCTTGGGAAACCAGTATCTGGGATCTATTGATGTTTTCGGTTTTGAATTGTCACAGTATATGACGCTGGTGAGGAGTGCGGTTTGTGGCTCATCGCAATAATTTTGTTGTCTGTCTGCCTGTATGTTCCACATTGCACCGACTGCCCGCTTTGCCTTGAATTATTGCCCCATTTTGACAGATTTTTTGTATTCGTATTATTTTTATTATGTTATTTTGTATTTTTATTATTTTTTTATTTTGGGCTTATATCAGACCTTTTCTTATCAGCTTGTCGCTGTTCTTATCGATTCTCATACTATTATCTTGTTGTTGTCGAAATATTTTGTGTACGATCGGTCTTATTATTGCTGAAATATTTTATTATTTATTGTTTTTATATGATTTTAGCGTCCAGTTATATATTAATCTTTTTTTTTTTTTTACTCTGTTTTTAAATACACTTAACTTTTTATTATTTGATTCTTTTGATCTATATTATTTATTTCTGTAATCTACTTTACCTGTTTCAAATTGTGTGTTAATTTTGTCTTCGGTGCTGTCTTGGATGTTTTGACTTTACACTAATTTCATTTAATGCGTGCCCAGGTTTTTAATTATTTATGTAATTTTTGTAACTGATATTGACCTGACCTTCGTTTGATTGGATATTTTTTTCCCTTTTTGATTTTCTCTTTTTTATGTTGGTTTTCTCTTCTGATTGGCTTTGATAAATGTCGGCTCAATTAGCGTTAATTTAAATTTATCAATTTTTTCTATAGTTTTTTTATTCTTTTATAATTATTATCAATATTGTTATTATTGTTTTATCCATTTTTTCACGATTGCCATGCTTTGTGATTGTTGTAATTTTGTGTGCTGTTACTTTTCAATTGTGATATATCTACTGCCTTTCATTTATGTTATTTTTTATCAGCATTTTCTTGCTTATATATTGTCATGTATAAACATAGTATTGATTCTCAATTATTAACTTTCTATGTCTATTTATTTGAACTTATCGTTTTTGTAATTTTTAAATTGTTTTTATTGATTTTTTATAACCTATTAAAGGCACAGTGGTGCCGTATACACATGAATAAATAAATAAATAAATAAATACCCCTATTCAACAATAAGAAAGGCCCACGACCTAGGATGTACTATTTATTTTCTTCTTACAAATTTTATTTGTAATTTCCAGACCATCTTCTTCCCGAAGTGAAGATCTTCCGCAAGAATTTTACGAAGCTGAATATCGAGGCAGGCACGGAGATTGTAAGAAATTCGTCCACAGCTGCTCCATAAGCGTCATCAATATTATATCATTCGTAGCTCCAGAAAAATAGCACCTGAAGACTGCTCGACTTATGTACATGTGTCTTTATACTTTAAATACCTCAATTGGTGATAACATAAAATAAATATTCATATTAAGTAGGTACCTATAACATATAATGTAATTTGATTCATTATACTCTTCTTATACCTTACTTGACCTAGGTACACAGATAGTTGAAAGCATATTAAGGGGTGGTTGTATATTTATTTAAACGTTTTTATCTGAATGTTTAGATCCCGATTCCCGACACTTTTATAGCAGTAGTGTTGTACAGAAATTTCATTCCAAAGTCCCAGTTAAAAACATTTTGCGTTTCTTCACACTTGTTCAAACGATTCGCAATAATATTCTATGATTTTTTTTTTCCCTAGAACCCTAGGTGATTTCTTTGACCATATATCTTACCGACCTCGGAAGCCTAGTGGCATAAGCGCGGAATTCTAAACAAGAGGTCCCGGATTTGATTCCCCATCGGGTCAGATTTTTCAAAATGTTTTTTCACTGACAACTATGAAAAGAAGAGTCAGTATCATCATCATAAGCAGCCTTAACTGGAGGTCTTCCTTCTCGAATACCACGATTCTCTGTCCCATGCCAGAAGAATAGAAGAATATTATTTATTTATTATTGACCATCATCAAGAGAAGAAAAATTATCTTTGTATTCATGAACTGTAAATATCAGTACTTAACTAATTGTTAAGTTCTTGTAAATACGAAACAAGCAGGATGAAAGTAGGTATAGGTACTTATTATAGTTACGAAGGTAGGTACGTCTATAAAGTATACAAGTGTGGTATTTCCCGAAGAAACCACAGTCTCCTTGGTAACTAAACCACCCTGCTAATGATCATGCACATACCTACTTACGCACATAATGAATTATATTATTATCTATCACTATCTACTGCAAGGAAAGGTATTGTTCGGCACTAACACAATTTTTTTTTTAATAAAAGAACACTACTTATTGTGGCATAACTATAATAGTTAAACATAATATGCTGTCGACACACTTTTTGTGAAAAAAATGTGTTCTGAAAATTTTTTTATGAAAGAAAGTTGCGTGGAACATTAAAAAATTTAATAAAAATTTAATGTTGGTAACCTTCTTCGCTTTTAACATTATAATTTATTTCTAATTTTAAAATTAAGTTTGTTTGTTTTGTCAGTAACTGTCAGTTGTTTGGTGCTATTGTCAGAATGCGATTGGAAAATATTACGGTTTAAAACAGATGCATGAGTCGTAATTACATTGGTTAAAAGTTAATTAATTTATCATTATACAAATTCGTATTCAATATTCATAGTATGTACCAGTAGTAGGTACATACCGCAGAACGACGTCTGTGGGAAAAGCTAGTTATTCTGTAGTTAGTTAGAAAGGTAGGTATCTAATTCATAATGTCTTCCAAAATAGGTTTACAAAGTTTTACTTTGTTTACACATTTGAGTTTTTTTACTGTTGTTTTGAACGCTGTCTAAGTGTGATCACTTTACGTTAACAACGTTCGCCAACTAAGTATAAAATCAGTGATGTAATATTATGCAAGATAATCTACTAACTATATAGAAATGATCATCGTATAAAATTATCTGAGACGAGATTAATTAATTATTTAAAGAAACTTTAACTTAAACACAGTCATGAAGGTCATATTAATATGACCTTTAACACTCTATATGATAGAGCAAATGGATTAGAGCGATTAGACCATAAACACTACGGAAGACTGGAGACCATGAAGACCTGAATAAAATTATAAGAGTGAAAAGCTACAATGGACGGGTGGCAGATGGACCATCGGACTATCGGGTCCATCAGGTGAGGCCATGGAACGACGCTTGCTTCGAATACCTACCGTGGACAGAATTAGTTACCAATACTGCCGTCTTGAAAAGAGACTACAGCAGCAGAGTACCTACCTACTAACTTACTTTATCCACGTTCAATCCCTAGGTGGAGCACAACGCCACCTATATAAGAAGGCCTTAGCGCTACGTCACAGCGGGAGGCCCAGCATTCACTCTTCTATATCTGTATGTACTTACCTGTACGCTATGATATCTGTCTATACGCAGGCAGCCGTGACGCGAGAGGCCAAAAATGGCCGCCAGCACTAAGGCCTTCTTATATAGGTGGTGTTGGGTGGAGCATGGTCGCCACGTAGCCTCGCCAAGCATCTCTATCCAGGGCGTCATTCCAACTTAAGCCGATATCCCGAAGGTCTTCATCGGAAACTCTCTTGGTGGTGAGTCTTAGTCTGCCACGTCTTCTTGTACCACCTGGTGTATAGAATAAGCTTCAATAATCTATATAGACTTCAGGGGTCATACGTAGGACATGGCCGAACCAGCTCAGTCTACGATTCAGGATAACCGTTGTCAATGATGGAGGTTGCATCGTTCGTGATCGGACGGTTTCGTTTGTTACAAACTCGAACCATATTATCCCTAGGATTCAGGACAGAGTACCTACCTACTACAAACCATTAAGATCCGAAAAATATCTTATCTGGAACACGTTTCGCATGGGTATAAGTAGTATGAAAACTTTCAACTCTTTCTGAAAGGCAAGGTGGATGGTCGAAGAGGTCCTGGCCAAAGACAAATATCTTGGATGCGCAACATGAGAGAATGGATCGAAGTAGGAACGGTGAAGGAGTTTTTCCGACAGGCATGCGACCGAAAAGCCTTCGCTCTGCAGAAATTCAGAGGAAACCTATGTAGGTATGTTAAAAATTTACGGCTTATATAGGTACTCAATGAGTTTGCATGCAGGTAAGTACCTACCTGCATAAGATATAACATATAACTAACTAATTTCTTCCAGTCAACCAACATCATGAAGTATGAGAGTGGACTGGAAGCCCCTAGAACTCTGGTTCCCTAGCACGTCCAAATAATCTACTGGAGCCTAATTTACCGTAAAAATTATTACCTATCTACCAAAGTTTTCAGTTCAGTGAGTTATCTACACACGACTTCATTCCAAATCGTGATTTTCACATTAGTACCTATAATTAGAGATAGATGGACACATAGGTACAACACTTCCCCCATTTCCAAACCAAAATTTAAACCTTTCAAAGTTTTCACGCAAACGACAACTGCTCATTCTGTTTTATTCACACAACATTTTCGTAAGTGAGATGTTTCAAAATGAGGTTGAAAACTGACCTAACTTATTGCGGTGTTTTGTTTGAAAACTAGCGGTGTGATAAAAATATTCGTAAGATAATATTTTATTAATGTAAAAAAAATCAATTTAAAAAAAACAGTTTCTGGTTTTATTTATTGCATATTTTCCATGAAATATGAAACTGCAATATTTTTTACACTGGTAAGTATCATTGTGTATTCATTTATTCATATTCCACATAGAATCTTAGACAATCTTCATAATATATAAAATGGAGCCCTGTTTTCCTTGGTCATCGAATCAAGCGTGAATGGCCTAACCAATAATTTGCCAGTTTGCTCTCGTTAGAAGGTTCTTATGAATGATAAAATGAAGAAAATTGCGTGGAGCATTAGAACATTTAAGAAAACTTAACGTAGGTAAACTTTTTAGTAGGTACCTATTTTTGACAATATAAACTTTTCTATTTTTGAATTTTGATTGACGTTGTTTGACAAACTGTCATTAATTGAAAGTTGATGCGTTTGTCAAAATTTACCCTGTAAACATCGTTTAAAACAGATGCATTGGTCGGAAGTATATTGGTTAAATACCTAGATACCATAATACAAATTCGAATTCCGTGTTCATAGTACCTAAAGACAGGACAACGTCTGTCGGGAAAGTCAGTAGGTACAACATACATAACGTAACATGTACAAGACATAGACAATGCAACGTTTAAGGTTTCCTCTACTATCTATATACTTATACCTACCTACTAATATGTAGGTAAGTAGGACTAGTTCCCTCCTTATACATAGATAAGAAGTTTGTTCAAAATGCTGTCAAAAGTTTCAGTCTTATGAAACTGTATTAGAAACTTATTATTTATAATAACAATAATAACTGTGTTGATCAACAATAACTATATTATGTTGTTTATTTTTTTAGTTTTAACAGATCAAACCTATCTAACGATGAAAAAAATATATGATTTGTATGAATTTTCAGCATTACACTATTGACTGTTGTACTGTTGTGCTTTCTCCAATATGCTCAAGGAATCAAAAGGGTGAAAAAATCCCTAGTGTTTCCACCTACTAGTCTTTATGGCGTAAGTTTTTTAGTACCTAAACATTATTCATTTCAAATTTGAGAATAGAATTGCATAGCATACAAAAGAGAAGGGGGTCCTTTCTCTCTGCATATCTGAAAAAAAAACACTGAAAAGTTGATGAGTAATCAAAATTTGGCATCCGGAAAATTAAAAATATCCAGAAATTTGAAAATTTACTAAAAAAAAGTCATACTGAAAATTTGTTATCCGGCAAGGTCTGGTTTATTTTAGGGAGGAAAATGAATCGGAAAAAATACCGAACCGCCTGTACTTCGGTATTTTTCTCATACCGAACACGGTGCTAAAATTCCAGCCACCTGGAAACCCTGCTGTGATTCCAGAAACTGTCAGATTTAAAAAATCTCTTCTTGCCTTTTGACATCCCATTCCTTGAGAAGATTTTAGGCTGTTTAAAATCACGTTACAACTCTAAGAGACATTATTCGTAAATTCATTACGAAGTAACCCCACATGTTGCGCAACGCCATATTTTCAGACTTATGGCCATAGTGTCGAGTCATACGCATCAAGAGGATAAAATATAAAATCAGCTAGTAAGTAATAGGTAGGTATATTATGTAAACATAAAATAATCTGCTTCCAGTTATTCATGGCTATCGCAGTGCCGGTTGATATTCCAGACATCAACGTCTTTGTGTCATACAACTTTGAAGCCAACTATCATTTGCCTATAAATTCTACAGAAATGGGGGACATGGTTCTATTGGCACCAGTAAGTAGATATTCTTTGTAGCCATACATTCAATTTTTAAAACAGTTTTCCAAGACAAGTAGAACGAGCAGAGAATAGGGCTGATTGAGGAGAGATAGGAAAAGGTAATGAAGTTATAAAAGAGAAATGCAATCATGGTTTCACTGATTTTTAAACTCAGGCCCACGAGCACAGATGATTAGAGCATCAATCAGAATAGGCGAGTCACACGGACTTGCGACCATGTATGCGGGTTTAAGGGGCCCCTTTATGACTTATGTAACACTCACCTACCAATCTCCGACTGATCCTCCACTCCTCTGCGTAGCCAAATCCAATAAGATGCGGACAATGCAGTTTTTGATATCCTATCCAGAAATTCTTTTATTTTAGTTCTAGGAAGACCTAAATCTTTAAAATAACAATATAAAGATTTTGCGGGTAGTCCTCTCGCTCCCACCTCTACAGCATATATATTTGTACTAAAGCCATTTTGAACTGTTTTATCTACTAGTTCTTTGTATTAAGAAGATGAGTAAATTAAACCGTAACAAGGTACCCAAACAAGGAACAGAGGCATAACAATCGAAACTAAGAAACATCTTGCGAAAACACTGATTTTGAGACTTTAACAATGATGGCAAAAAAATGCAGCCAATCGATTTCTTTGAAATATTAAGGAGAGGAAATTTGAAATATTAATTTAAATGGAACAAACCACTACGGGCTTACGACCGTTATAAATAGTATCACTAACTAGAGCAGTGAGGGGCAGCAGAAGCAGAGGTATGGTCTGATCAGGTGCTGGAGACTGTAGACTTCATGGTCACTGAGGCAATAAGGGGATTTGCAGAAGACTAAGAGAAAGAGATAGCATTTAGACATTTCGCAGGAAGCTCCAAGCATTACCACTAAAAACTATTGAAAGCACCTAAAATATTACATAACTGAGAACATACACTTCCTTTATTATGTTTCAGATCACTCAAATTACCTCAGACTCCAGGTCATTCAGTAGAACACTAGCGTACAACTTATTAGAAGACAGATTCAACAAGTATGTATCTAATCTTAAGATGGTCAAAATTTGTCAGGTTTAGGGCGAACTATTTCATTTCATATTTAAATTTTGGTATACTCATATAACAGCGTTTATTTTGATTGAAATGAATTCCCATTGAAAATATCTAGAAAATTTGTAATTCTGAAGCAATATATCAAAGTACATAATTGGTAGCTTAGCAGTTAAGTGCAGGCCTTCACAGTGGAAGTAAATCATCCTTTTTTTCTTTTCTGAAACAAAATTGTTTATTTTTTCTTGGTAATAAATCCCACAGGAGTGGATATCCAGGGAGGGAATGTTTACTAAGAAGTATATGTGAGACTGCAGAAACTCCCCTTAAGCATAATGGTATTTTAGGTGGAATTTTACATGTTTTATTCACGTGAGTATTTCTAACAGTTTCTTCCATAGTATGTACTAGCTGACCCGCCCGTCATACTTCGACCTAACCCAGAATAAAAAAAAATTGAATTATTATATTAATTAAATTAAATACAGTTTACGACATAAAAACTGAATTAAATTTAGCTAATAATTAATTGCATTATGTAAAAATTATATGCGGGATGAATTTTGCCGAGTCATAAGTTTGTAATAATTCAATCCCTCTATAACTAAGCAATTCCTGTATATTAGTGCGTAACTTTAAAAAAATCCAAGAGATGGCGGTGTAGTAGGAAATAAGTCACATGTGAAACACGGTACATTATTGTACATGTTGTAGAAAGAAAATACCTCATTTAAATTAAATTTTACTGAATTATTATGTTAAGATAGTTCTATGTGAAAGAATAAAAAAATCATAATATGAAAGAGCGTATCTTTGTTGCTGTTATAAAACATAAAAGGTTGAGCTGTAGGCCCAGATGTGTCCTATTTTCTCTCTATTTTAGAGACACACACCACATCATAACAGGCCTCATTTCGTTTCGAATCCAATGAGGTCTTTTTAATGAAGATGTCAATTTTATTTTCCATTTTCTGTTACAGGCCTTCATCTTCTAAAAAGGAATCTTTACCATCAATATTTTATTTGGCGGAAAAACATGGCACTGATGGAAACTGCGAATATTATACTGAAAAGTGTCCAACCGGTTTATTAGATTCCATTTCAAAAGTCATAATTGAACCCCTGAGACAAATGTCAACACAATAAATCAGTAAATGATTGATGGAAGAAGCGAAAAAAAAGTGCTTGGATGGAAAAAAAAGTGGTCGTTCTCTCTGCCTACCCCTTACAGAACATGGCTTAATGGGAAAAAAAATCATTGTATTGGAGTGTAAATATTAAAAAGAAAAAAAATGTAAACATTTTTTTTATTAAAATTACATTCAAATGAATAATAACAGAAATAAATTTTTCATCCTTAATGAAAAACTCAAAACGTAATATTTATTTTATAACATCATATCAATGGTCAAATAATATGCGACAATCGTCCCACCCTCCTTTATCTTGTAAGCCTTATCATAATAATCATTAACCATTCACATTGCTAATATCACAATCCCAGATTATACAATAAGTTTCAAATAAAAAAAAGGTCACGAATGCACATTATTACATTAATAGCACAACTATATTTACAAATAATGTTTTATACCCAGAGGTATAAGTCTGTATCTATAATCAAAAAATAAACATTATGAAGTTTAATCCGATAAGAGTGAGTGGAGAGACATATTTGATGCAAACTATGGTGTATAGTTTTATATTTCATTTGAAATTACATGTAGGTAAACATGAAATAAACTCAACAGATTAGTAAAAAAAATGTAGCACAGAATTGGACATTTCCAATTAAAGAAGAAAATGGAACTACATTACAATGACATATATTTTTGGGTTAAATACATTCATAATTTTTTGTGTCAAAAAAAAGGCTTACAAGTAGTTTTATTTAAATTGATTTCTTCGTGTTGATAAAGGACAAACACAATGACGTTTAATTTATCATTTTATGAAAATTATTAACAAAAGGATAAAATTTGAATTTACATTTTAAAAGAGTAACGGGTCGATTCTTAAGCAAATCTATGTATTTTAAAAAGAGTGTTTTAGTCGAGTTTCGTACGAGTTTTTAGCACTTGAGAATGTCTCACCAAAATTTAAGAGTATGTTATTGTTGTCATTCAACATCTTTTCATTTTTATATTTTAATTAAAGCTAAATTTTAGTGTAACTGCAACAGAATTGACCCATATATATGTTTTAAGTGGAAAAATTATGAGATATTAGCGGAATCAAATACATGCTTTAGCATTTTAAATTACCAATAGGTACCAATTAGATCTTTAAGTTGTGGTGTCAACTTAAAAGAACTGAGAAACAAAATCATTTTTTAAGTTCTAAAGGTGGAGATATAATAATTTATTTTTTGTTAGCTTCTAAAAAATTAGAAGATAAATAAATGGTCTCGTCCAATTTAAGATCATCTAAACTACAGAGGTCTCTTAAATGTTTTTATAAAGTTGGTTGAAGCATCTTAAAACACATACTCAATCATCACATCAGCATATACTTCAATCAATCAATACTCCATTTTAAACCCAACTAGGGGCATAGGGAGGCAACAAGAGCCCTCCACATGCTCGATCTTGCATGGACCAGTTGCCTAAGCCCCCGTATACGTACTATAAGATATCTCCACCTCATGAAGATGATATGGGTATATACATGAATATCTAGATATGGCACAAGTCACTCCATAGCTGTGCTACATAAAACATAAGATACATGTGAATGTAAGGCCATTGTCATATCACTCTACATTTAATTTATATATTAGATTGTATTAAAATATATATGTATATATACACGGTATGTACATATGGTACACCTATAGTTAATCAGCCATATCTTGACTCCTCGAAACATTCCCATTGTAAAACACAAAACCCAACGGGGTTCACTTAAAAAAGCATAACTTGGTAACAAATTATCAAATAAAAGTCAAGAAATAGAATGAAATGAGAAATCAACAAACAATACAGTCATTTCAATAAAAAAATAAACAATTAAAAAGAAAGTCACATAATTTGCAAATCAATTATCAAAAATAATTTCAACCCATTTCCTTCTGTGTGAAATGTGTGTTGAATATTTTATTTCCTAAAATAAATTAACCAACTGCCACCCTTAGTTCCTCCCTTTATACAACTAATAGATCAGCCATATTCAATTTTATACTTATAATCTTTACCAACAAATACAGGGTTTATTTAGTATTAATAACGTAATTTTAAAAAAAATATTGTCAGCTACACCAAAATAATTAATTTGATAAATAATACCTAACCACAAATAATATTACATGGTTATCTTTGTCAATGTAATTATTTATTTATTTATTTTCGGTTTTTCTTTCATCAGCCGGCATTACAGTATTCACCTATGCACCGGCATATTATGATCAAAAGTAGTATTAAATCAACCGTATGTAATTTTTTATAGTTGAAAAACTAGCTCCAGAGTTGCGATGGTTGTGAAGTTAAACGGGAATGTATTCTCTCAATTGTTGCAAATAGGATGAGTCAACACTTCGGACCAAGTTGTTGAATGTCTCTTGTCCAAGATGTTGTTGAAGTTCAGACAACTGAAATACAAGAATTAAAATACAATAAATCTATATAACAATTCAGTTGTGTACGCTTTTTTAATATGTCATCACATCACACAAACAGCAGATTTTACGTTTGATATTAATCAACGTTGATTGTTACAAAATTAATCCATTTCCTTGAATATAATCAAAGTTTTTTATAAATTTCTAAAAACTACATTATCTTCATAGTGAGGTTAGAGCTATCTTTTGAAAAAAAAATCATCTTTTGAAGATGTAAAACAAGACGGGTATCAGCTAGTAGGTATATAATAAGTAAGAACTTAATGATGTTTCCGTTCGCTCTCCAAAAAGGGAATCGAAATCAAAATGGATTTACTAGATAATCTAGATGTTAAGATTACCTGAATCTTGTGCTTAAAGTCGTGTCTTCGAATCGCAATCATATTCTGCTTATACAGTAATGTTAAAGTCGTAGGAGGGATGCAAATGTTGTCCCACCTCCTCGCGGTGCATCCTGGGCAGTTTCTGGTGCTGGGTCGCTCATGTGGGGGTGGCTACTCCTACATGAGGGATCGGGCTATGCCGGGACTGGCTAAGAGGACAATACCAATCTAAGGTGTTAAGCGTACCGTGCCGATGGATGAATGGCTGGGGGTTTACCCAGTCTAAACGGTGCATCTCCGATACCTGGGCGCCTCGGGGATTAATCTCAGCCCTTCAGCCGACATGCGGGGCTCTGTCGGCTGTGACTTCTTTTCCCTCGCTAAACCTGGGACGGTCATGAACGTCAATACAATCACTAATAAAGTGAACCCTTCCTCACTGGATGGTCACCCGGCCAGTGAGGAACTGACTCCCTCGGGAGTAACACCATCCACTAACTAAGGTAACATGGATATCAAAAAATCCGCAAGGAACCTACTGTCCCTTAGCAGGAATAATCTATGCATCACGAGGTCCCTAACGGGGCACTGCAGGCTGAACAAGCATGCACATGTGCACCATAGGGATATTGGACTGTGGCATGTGCAGGGTGTGTGGGGTATCACTTGAGACCCCAAATGCACCTCCTGTGTGAGTGCCTACCGATGATGCATAATAGACACAAAAATCTGGGCAAATTTCTAATGTGCCCAGATGACATCAAAGAGTTGAACGCCAACAAAATCCTGCGCTTCCTCCAGGAGGCCGGGTTGAGCGATGAACTCTAGATACAGGGCCAGTCACAAAAGTTCCATTATGGGACGCAGTGACGGCGGCCTCCATGGAGGCTGCAGGCTAGTATTCAAATAATAATAATAAAGTCGTAGGAAGTAAATAATTCTTCACATTAGTGAAAGCACATTTATTTTCATAACGAAAAAGTATGAATGATTATGACTAAGTATCTCTATATATAAAAATGAATCCCAATTTTCCGTGGTCATCGCATCACTAATTCATCACACGCAACTAATTCCGCTAATTCATTTTTTGTTGTGTTTGCTATTTTCAGGAGAAGGTTCTTATGAACTTAAAAATTGAAACAGTTGCACGATACGTTAGAAAATTTTAATTAGGTAACCTTCTTAGTGCTTTTTACAAATTTAATTTATCCTAATTTTGAAATTAAATTGGCATTCGACAAAAAATTTCAGTTGTTTGATTATTGGTGTGATTGCCAGAATGCAGATGGAAAATATATGGTTTAAAACAGATTCATCAATTGGAATTACATTTGTTAAAATGTAATTAATATATCATTATACTACAGAACAACATCTGTCGGGAAAGCTAGTACCGAATATGCCTCAATAAAATTTATGAGTTAACAAAAGGCGCAACAAAGAAGTAAAATTGTAAGTAAAGTACAGAAATATGACAAATTTACCTTTGAATTTAAATAATTCCTAAGATCAACCGTATGTACAATATCATTCTCAGCCAACAGGCGTCTTCTGGCATCGTGGTGTGTCTCCGTGAAAGGCATCAGGTGTTCATTGCCATTGGATACACTGCACGGGGAAGGAGGCGTAGGGCCCAACGGCACCAAACCACTGCACACACATATTTTATTTGTATTTTCACATTACTTTGGTACAGAATCATCAAGTTTAATATTTATATTAAGAGAAAACAAAGTGAATACTCACTCTACTTGGTCAGACGGATCATCCCCTTTCATGACATCGTTCAGTATTTCTACTAGGACTAGCATAATCGAAGGAAACCTTTCCAAAACGCACGGTATTTGCAATCCAAGTAGCGTTGAAAGGAATAGACCTATAAGACAAAAGCACATGAGAGCTATTAATGAATTCCAAAACTGGTCAGTCAACACATTTAAGGCAGGAAATGTTACAACTTGTATTTTATAGGCTAGAAGTGCCGCACGGAACACATTGTCTTTTTTTACAAACAGTCATAGTGGGGGGGTGTATTATGTATTGGCAGCGGTACACAAGATCGGTCAAGGCCTGGCGATGACGAAATATTTCGGGTTTAATAGATAGGAAACAACAAAATAAGCAGCTTAACAATAATGACAAACATAGAATTTTGTCATTGCTTTTTTGTTTCCATTTTTCCGATACTGTTTGCTTCTTGCCGTCTTACCAAGTTTATTCAACATTTTATAATACCTACATACTATTTTCATTAAAAAAAAACATTAAAAGTTTCATACAAAAATACTCAACTATTTGTCAAAAATACTACCGCCTTATTACTCAATTTGGCAAAAAAATAACCCGCACATATGTTAAAAGAAATAAATGATACAAACTCTTACCAACAACTTTCCTTCTATGTAATTGTGTAACTAAATGCATCCTCTCACAACAAACGTCCAACAATCTGGCCAGAGGCTCCGTGTAATCATTTTTGGTAGTGGTGTTACTAATGTTTGCCTCCCCTGCACATTGCAAAAAGAGTGGAGTCGAAATGAGAAACAATCGAGACGCGATGCTCAGTTGGAGGGAGAGAACGGTCGGAAGATCATCCCCGGTTTGAAGACTCCTACAAATAATACAACAGTTGTGTAATGCATAGTAACAGTGCACATATATCTTTAAAAAAACCTCCACGTTTACTTACACCAAAACTCTCACTAAAGTTGGCCAAACTACTTTTATTCCCAAAAGTTCATTTCTTTGTGGCAAGGGAGCTCTGACACAGGCCTCAACTAATTTCAAAATAACCAAAACTCCTTCCATCTTCATGTCGCTAAGCATTGAATCCATTGTACGTAAAACTTCACCTCCAGCGCCCATCAAGAATTCTTCTGGCATCAACAAAACATAGGCTCGAGCCACATACACAACCATCCAGAGATACTCTGTAGTCAAGTCTGGAAACAATTTAACATTAGATTTAATAAATATCATAACAACATAGTAGGTAGTAAAAATTTCAAGAATTGTATTTTTAGCTTTAAATCCATAGGAGCACATAAAAAATACTTCAGAGCACACTATAGGCTGTAATTATTGTTGATAGTTTACAAATAAAAAGGATTCAGAAATTCTGAGAATCAGCAATATCGAAGACGTTGTGCAATGAGCAAGAAATAGAAGATGTTACTAGAGAGATCAGTTAATAGAACAGATCCGTTGTGAGTGATAAAAATAGTAGCAGGCAAAATATCATCAACCAGCAGACCCCATGGACGCCCACCAAAAAGATGGAAGGATGGCTAGATATTTGTTTCTCGGGAATATTCGATTTGTGAATAAACATGAGCCGATAATGTTACATCAAGAAGAATAAAACTATCAAATTACATAACAAAATAAATTAGAAATAACTTTATGAGAGAATGATTAAATTAATGCACTATGTTTATATTATAATAAAGTAAATATTAATCTTGTAGCTTTTTCTCTTACCCATCAAAGGAGGCAAATTATTAGCTAACATGAGAAGTCTTTGACTGTAAGGATGATTGGCGGGAGTGCACACAAGCACAGCTCTCCACAGCTCCAGTCCCTCTTCAAGTAAATAGACATGCGAGGGTCTTTGGGTGTCTGTTGCTTCTTCCAAAACACCAAGAACTAACAGGCCCATGTCTGCCACGTCCCAACTACCCAAGGCCTGAAATTTTACATTTTTTCACTGTTAAAATGAATCTACAAAAATTTATATTAATATGACTAAAACCTTATTTTTAATCGTACAAACCTTTACAAGCTGCACTAGAGTGGAGACTATGGCACATCTCAACATGTTATGCTGTTCAGCATGTTCCCATAACTGTGGTAAATATCTAAGGAGACACTCTGCATGTTGGGACACAGCATCACCATTTCTCTCCGCTATAAATGACAATAGTCTCAGTACATGCATCTGAAAGATGTAAATATTCCAGATTACTATTATTATTACAGATTATGGAGTTGTAACGATTTTAAATTATTAGGCCCAAAGCATCGAGACAAATTTATCTCAAAGAAAAGATTATCTTTTTAAGATATTTGCAGCATCAATGTATAGATAAGCTTATCTTTAGAATACAAAATGGTATTTTTAAATAGACTTCAAATCCAGCACAAAAAAGCGAATGCATAGACGTTTCCATAGAAATCAACAGATTTCAGTATAGCCAACATTGATATCTTCTTGATGGTCATCTTCTGAGTAGTTTTCCATCACTTTATCCATAACATAACTTTATCTCAAAGATGGGTAACAAGAACAACAAGTTTATTAACACATTGATACTTTAGGCCTTAATACCACAACATCTATGTATCAACGAAATATAATAATAACCTTTGTATCACATTCGTCAGCTTCTTTTAACAAATCAAACAACAATGAGAATGCAGGCTGCAAGAATGGTGTAAATTGCTCTGAGCTGAAATTAAAATCATCTATGGTGAGTGACAAGGCATCACACGCAGCCAATCTAACTGCAGTATCTTCTGATGGGGCCAGCAGTTCCAATAACGCTTGATATAGGGCGGGTCGCAGATCATTTGACACTTTAACACCGGACCATTTCCCTGATGGAAAGACATGAATTATTCAAACACACAACTATAACAATAATAATTAATTTAATCTAAAAATAATTGTCTAAGTTCTCCACCAAAATCAAGTGTCACCTCACTAATAAAAATGCACTATCAAAAGGCTACGAAACCAGTGATTCAACTAGGACTCAAAAAAGAGACTTTTGAGCGCTGAGCATAGATTCTTGTGACAAATTTTGGAGTATAGGTGGAGCCACTATGTATTAAATGAAACCAATATAGTTTTGAAGTTTAGCTACAGCTTGGATTATGTAGATAGGTACAAATTAAAGTTATAAATTTCCAGAACTCTGAGGATCTTACGAAAGAAATTACCTATAAGCCAAGCAACCCTCCTGCGGATGATTCGGAAATTGTTATCCTTGATTCTCAATTCAGTCAGTAGTTCTCTTGTAAACCAATTGTCAAAATCAATCTGAATCAAATACAAAAAAATATTTTTAGTTGATTAAAATAACTTTCATTTAAGTACAACAATGTATCATAAAACTAAAATAAATCTTACTTCGTCATACAAATCAAAAGCTGCCAAGCCAACAGCATTATAAACGGCATCTTTTCTAAGAATGGATGTCAAGTCCTGTGGATTAACCGGTTGCTGCTTGATCACTTGAAGGAGTCTTACGAGTTCAGGAGCCAACAAAATTCTGAATTCATGGAACAATATTAAAAACACCGCTTCCGTACATGGCTGAAAAGAAAATTGATGATATAAATTTCCATTTTCTTTCATAAAATAAAGGAAGTTAGGCACTAAATTTGTTTTTAAAATTCTGACATGAATTATAGTAGCCAGTAAACTGGTATTGCAAAGTAATACAAGACTATCTTAAATATCCAAAGATGATTACCCTCAAACTACATTTCCAAGTTCCATAGGCTTCGTCAGTGGCAAAACTTTCAGGATCAGCATCCCAAAGGGCCAATTCGTCAGAAGTAAGTAAAAATAAATGTGTTACAAGATGTCTGCACATATGCGTGACTGTTTCTTCTGTCAAAACACTTGTCTTTGCTTCATGAGCGCTCACAGCCACTAAAAAATACATAACAATACGATTATTTTAAATCAATCACTATTGTTCTTGCGGATCCATCAAAGAGTATTGTGAAGTCTCTTGGTTGGTTTGCTCGGGAGAACTCTCTAAAACTTTGATTTTAATTACATTCTAGGTATTACTATAATATAAAAATTGTAACTACTATAATTTAATAAATAGGCAATATTAAAAAAAAAAAAGATAAAGATATAATATGAACTTGAGACTGACCAAGAACGCCAATAAGGCGAAGGTCAAAAAAAAAAAAAAAAAAAAAAAAAAAAAAAAAAAAAAAAAAAAAAAAAAAATCAATCACTATAAAATAATTTATACACAGTATCTATTTTTAACACAGCACATTTTAAAACCATCGAAGAATATACAAATGAACCAGCAAACCGGTTTTGATTATAATGATGTTATTATTCATTGTCAAAGTCATGGGTTCAATCATCTGTACTGAACAACAAGCTTTACTTACTGTGAAAGATGTTACAAGTGTATTTGTGTTAACTTTACGGCGGCCCAGATTCAACACAAAAAAAATCCACTTCATAAACTTTGTCAAAAACCAAAATAATTTACCAGAATAAATATAAATTTATACCAAACATTGACTTGTTAATCCACAATTATTTTAAGGAAGTGCCTCTAGAGCCGTAGACGGAAACATCAAAAATTTGGTACGGCGTCCGTAGATCTCCATAGACAATATTTTATCATAGACAACTAAAAATTGACACTTGTTTAGCCGACGATTGACATTGATAGATGATATTAAATTGTCGCTGAGCACGGATTTGATTATTAATATTGTTGAACAATAATGTAATTTTATAACAAAATTACAACTATCAGCAATAGTAGCAATAGATGACTTATTAATGTAGATGTTTTTATTTTTTAGAAGTATGGTTGCCACAATATAACATTCTAGAAGTTAAAACGTAAAAAAAATATTTGGTAATTATTGAGTTCGCGGGCTGATACGATGATGATGGTCATGATCCTCAGAATTGAGGGACCGATGAAGATGAGGATGAATCTCAATTGCTCTTGAGCTTCTTATTCAATACGTGGAGGAAATTTAAGTAGCTGCTGCCACAATGCATTAAAATAAGCTTGCAAGGATGCATGGTTATTACAGTTGTCACAGTACAAGAATTGTCCACATTTTTACTATGAAGGTGGATGGAAGCGATACAATCTGTGACAAAATATTTCTTGTGGAGTTTTCACTTTTTGAGTGGTATTTCTTGCCACCTCTTATACAACTTAATGTTGCATAATAATATTTTAAAGATTCCTTAGCATCTTTTTCTGTATGATGCCACTTTATTTGATTTTCAATACTCCTTGCGTCTATTATATTTATCAGCCAAAACATTTGGGAAATCTTTGTATCACCAACTTTCATTTTTGAATAATTGATTAATATTAACACTTCACTATCAACCATGCAAAATTGCCAAGTATTGAGACATAAATTTGGGATTCCTAGAATTAGGTAATCCGCCATATTTTTGATATTTTTTTTATTTTACATAATATAAACGGCTTTCGGCTTTAAACACAAATTCATTTCACGTATTCAAAAAAATATCACTAAAAAAAAATATTAAAAAAAGTCACAAAGAAATAAAATTAAAAATTTGTAAAAAAAGACTAAGCTTTATGTAAAGAAATGCAAACAAAAATTCAAATTTTGAATAATATAGATGTTTAATTATTATTTCCGGATACTAATAGTATCCCATGTATCCCCAATGAGATTCGCACGAAAATTCAAACTGTCCTTTGGTACTAGTACGAAATTCGCGCCAATTCACGCTTTGACATTAACTGTCATTTGAGTGTTACCATAGTATGAACTGTAATAATATGGCAACACACAAATCTACGGACGCGGGTACGGGATCCGGCTACGGCTCTAGAGGCACTTCCTTATTTTAATACCCTGACTAGTTGCGCAGGCACAAGTCTACCAAGGTCCTGCGAAACTGATTTGTTAAATCAATAGTTTTATTAATTCCACCAAGATTGCATGTTCAATTCATTAATTTAATGAAATAATAATTTACCAGTATTTTCATGATGTTCTTGATTCCTAGGAAGTTTGTACTCGGCACAGTGCAGTACAGTTTTAATGAGATTCAAACATTGGATTGTAAATCTTTCGAATGCAAACTGGGAGCCCGGCTCCGTGAAGGCATAGAAGGTGGCAAACTGCAGGGTGGGTCTGACCATGAACACACAAGACACGGGATCCGTGGACAGGACGCCCATGGCAACTTTGGTTAAAAGAATTATGAACTTCTCGCACTGCTCTAATATAGTGACTCCTCTGCCCCTTAACATTTTACCTAAAATCAATAAAATATTGTTAAAAACCTATAAAACCATTAAAAATACTGTAATTACCTATGCTATTAGCCATTTAATTCCATTGACACCTTGAGGAAAAATAAAAAAAAAACCCTCAGTATATCTTTTAAAAGAATAAATCCTGACTGCTTGGCAGAAGATCAAACATGAATACTGCATTTCCAATAATTTAAATGGATTGTTAAAGGTTTCAAGAAATGTATTAATTAAAATGGGACAAATTGTGACATTTCTGAAAGGGGTAATTAAAATGCTGATAATACGGATGAGCCATCAATGAATTCTTATTTTGAAAACAGTTCAGATTCTGAATAAACATTTCCGTTTTTTGTTGTTACGTAATATTAATTTTGCTTTACATTGCTTAAATTTTTTTAAATTAATGTAACCTGTGTTATTACTTTTCATTAGCTAAACAAAGGCTTATCGAAAACATATAGGATCTCAAAGGAAAAGAGCCTCTACTATTTTACCAACATCTCGTACAATTTATACAAAGCTTAAAAATACTAACGGCATTCGAGGCTAATTTTAGCCTTATCAAAAATAACATTCAAGAATGCAACCGCATCTTGGTTTTCGTTCAACTTCTTCAAACCAAACATAACGAGTTTCCTCAATATTTTCAAGGCAAAGAGTGCTTTGTCCATATGCTCCATTATTAATTCATTAGTCCCTCCCTCTTGTATTAAATGTAGAAATATCTGTGTATGCTCATCCCATATTGCTAAAATGTATGTGAAAACGTTGGATGTTAGTTCCTAAAATCAAAATAAAGATTCATTATTTTTCAAAAAGATAAATACAAGTATTGTTCCTGATTGTATTTAATATCCTCCATTGTTGTACCTGAAACATTCTTTTGTCTAAGGCTAATCTTTTAACCGCTAAGGTTTTAACAATGCCGTGAAAGACAAGCAAAGCTCTGTGCTGTTCTATTCCTGTAGGACTTTTCATTTTGTTCAATAATGTTGGAACTAGTTCGGGCCAGTTGTTTGGACAGTCAAATCTGAAATAAATTGTTCATCAAACATTTTAAATAAGAAATAAGAATACAATAATTGTAAATTCCAGATATGAATAACAATTAACATAAATAATAGCTTCCTCCTACTGCGTTAAGAATGCAATGAAGTCAAATTGGGACAAAAGTGCACAATGTTGTCAATTGAAAAAATTTCATCAATCTTATAGAAGTTTTGATACAGCAACATGAAATTTTAATAGCTTATTTCCGACTTTTTTGACAATTTTACTAAATCAACTCATATACCTACCTACACAACTATACAAAAATATTTCATAAAACTTCCTAATACCAAAAAATATGCGAACTGAATGGTTGACTGGTTATCAACCACTTCATCTTTTAGGCACTTCATACTTCATAGTAAAAACTATTTTCATGATTTGTATAAAAACATGTTATAAAACATACTTACACTTTATTTTTATCCTCTCTCATTTTTCCCAGCTTCACATTTTTATATTTTAGCTTTCCATGTTGGATGTCTTGGATTTTTTAAACATATTTGGGAATATTACGAAGAATCTATTCCAAAATTTGAGACTAGCGGACTAGTGAATAGATTAAAGATAAAATGTTCAGTTGAACATACCTCGCTACTTTAGCAATGAGCACTGCTATTTGTGTGGCCACTTGGTAGACTGGTTCGTTAGTGATGGGAGGTGTCAGCAGGGCCACTCGGAGAGATTGCTTCTCTTCCTCAGATATTCCATTGGGAGCATTTTTTCTCCAATATCTATCCACTCCATTCTTAAAACACAGCACTGCCAGCCATCTTACATTCGTGTCGACAGTGTAATTTGAAAATATATTCTAAAAATAAATTAGTCAGAATTTAAAATTTCATGCCAACCTCGTAAGGAAATAACAAGTAAACAATATTCTGAACCAACAATAGAATAAAACCAGGACTTCTTGATAGCAAGTTTGACATCTTAGACAACTAGGCTATCGAGGATGGAACTGTTTTTGAGTTATATATGTTGTAGATAATTAAAAGAAAACTCACAAATAATAACGTATAATATCCTGGTTCAATAGCCCATTCTTGTAATTTTTTTTCAGCTGGCTTAAGTATTTCTATATCTTGACTGCATGCTCTGTGTAACGTTTCCAAAACTAATGCGTATGGACTGTTGGCATCCATTTTTACAAGACTGAAAAATAACTAAAATTTCACAAAATTTCGACATTAGCATAATATGTGCTATTTTTAGATATTGGAAAAAAACATCTTAGATATAAGGCTTACTACTATCTATATTCAACATTACATTAAAAAAAATCATTTTATGGAGAAGACTGAAATGCCATTATTAGATGCTAATTCATTTTTACCAAGAAGTATAATCGAATTATGGATAGCCATTGTAATTTTTTTTAAATCAAGTTATTTCAACTTAATAGTTTTTAATTTTTTATAAAATTAAATTAGGTAGAAAATAATATTATAACACTTTTCTATACAAAGGTGTCAGTATAGCCGGCGGAACTTATTGCCTGAGGCAATTTTTTCCAGTCAACCGGTCCCGTCCAATCTGAGACAGGCCAACCCCGGGTAGAAATTTCAAGTGAAAAAAACAACTCTGACCCGACCGGGAATCGAACCCAGGACCTCGGATCTGAAGTCCACGCTAGTACAACTAGGCTACCGAGGTCGGTACAGTAATATACAGGAAGGCATAATATTTTCATTGCATAACAATCTTTTTATTTTTTATTAAAAGGAGAAGACTGTGTTTTAAAGTAAATGATTCAGTTAAAAAAAGGTTTGCGAAGAGTTTTTACATTTGCCTATAATAAATAATAAAGTAATACACCAAATACAGACAGCTCACATAAATTTGGTATCTTTGTTTATGATTGAAAATTGAAATTATTTATAAATAACCTCAATTTATAATATTAAAAATAAGAAAAGAAATATAGCTTTACTAAGATAGTAGAAACATTTCTTTAATGAAGGATGCATAATATGTGTTTAAATAATTTCATTTCCATTATCACAACACCATATTAGAAAATAAACATACTCAAATCACAAACATTTAATGCTTTTTAGAAACCAACAATTATAAATATATAGAATAGACTTAAAACTCTCTATATATTAACATATTATATGTAAAATATAAATATCTATTAAAAGTCATCGGACAGACTAAAATACAACATGATGAAAATAAGCAACTAATTTACCTAAAGTAAATAAAAAAAATAGTGACGTTGTTTATGTAAACTGAACTATTATATACATAATGCTTTCAGACATCAATAAATTGTGTATTTGAACCGAAAATAATAACATAAAACGATTTTATCAAACGCCGACAAAATTCAACAGCATTTAGACTTTTTAACGTGAATTTCAATGAATTTGACTTCACCGACAAAAATGACATGTGATTTATTGCCAAGCTGATAAAATTCCACAATTTAATAAAATAATAGTTTTCACAACATTGTTGACAACATGACGGCGTGTGGTTATTATTACTTCCAACCAAGCGCGGATCCAGGGGGGGGGTCAGGGGGGTCATGACCCTCCCCCTGGGCTGGGTCCAGCAGCCCGATTCACGGAAAAGTTTAAGTCTAAGTTTAGTTCGAAGTTCGAACGAAGTTCGATTCAAACTTTTGTGAATAGGGCTGCTGGTAATAATAATTATTGTAGGCGGCGACCATCTACAGTCTATGTACCTATTCACGGAGGGTTTGAATCGAACTTCGTTCGAACTTCGAACTAAACTTAGACTTAAACTTTTCCGTGAATCGGGCTGCAGGCCTTTAATTTGAAGTACAGTACTTACATTTATTAAAAAAATACCTACTTTTCTATTATAATTACAAGTTATTGTGGTTCACGACCCCCCCCCCCCCCTGGATCATGGAAATGACCTTTTTTTAGGAAAAGTATAGTTTCTAGATACCAAATTTTGGAAATTACCTTTTTTACTATGTCGTGACCCCCCCCCCCCTGGCGCCAATGCTGGATCCGCCCTTGCCTCCATAAGTAGTTTGGTATTCCTTAAAAAATATCGAACTAGAACTATCAAAACAAATATTTTGGGAGTATCAATTTAATTGACTTTGAAACATAGATACTTCAGTTTTTACGTCAAAAACAGTAGCAGAGTAGGATTTCAGACCACATACCATAAACACAATGACAATTCTATCAAAAACATCTTTTTGAAAAAATAATGATTTATTTAGCTTTTGAAATAACCAATTCAATATTATAATATATGGGTTTAAAAAAAACATATTTCGTCACCAATACTCTCGAATTAAAAACGAGAACTATACATCTACACTTTACCACTACCTATTACCATGCACGACACCTAAAAATACATATTACCTACGCAGCGTAGTAGGTTTAAAGTTCTCGACTAAATCCAATGTTGTACTCGAGGACTTAAAATGTACTCGTATACTTTTTAAGCTCAAAAAACGCGTCGAATACAAGTACTGGTTTGAGAAAGGTACCCAGGACTGAGTATACCAAAAGTACTCAGAGTACAATCTACGAGTACTTGTACTCGAGTACCGCACAGCTCTGGTTTTAGGTAACAATATTTTTTGTTATATATAAAGTTAAAATCATAGGAATATTTTGACAGTGCGCTAGATATAAATTTATAAAGAATATTTTGAACATTCAAATAAATCTCATTTCAATATATGATAACGCTTGAAACTTTCGTACCATCGTTAAAATATTCGATTGAGCTTTCAAATAAAATACTTCTCAGCTCTGAAAATTGAACAAATTAAATAGTTATTAGGATTTGTGCATTATGACATTGTTATGTTACAAAATATTAAGTAATTTTTATTTATTTAGTTTTATTCATAACAAATAATCTTTCAATTTTGTTATGATCTTATATTTTATATTATAGTAAATCTTTTAACATTTTAACGAAGTTGGAAGCAAAGGCGGATCCAGCATTGGCGCCAGGGAGGGGGGTCACGACATAGTAAAAAAGGTCATTTCCAAAATTTGGTATCTAGAAACTAAACTTTTCCTAAAAAAAGGTCATTTCCATGATCCAGGGGGGGGGTCATGAACCACGATAGCTTGTAATTATAATAGAAAAGTAGGTATTTTTTTATTTTGCGTTTCATTAATCACTCATGTACTCGGTACTTGTACTCGAGTACTTCTCACTAAGTACTTGTACTCAGTACTCGAGTATTTTTTGCCTGTACTCGGAACAGCTCTGCCTAAAACCAATTTGACCAGCAATTTTATTCTTATTGCGCTCAATTCAGTTGAGGTGAGAAATTTAAAAAAGCGCTCCTAAATTTAAAAAAGGCCAAAAATGGCCGCCAGCACTAAGGCCTTCTTATATAGGTGGTGTTGATAAGAAGGCCTTAGTGCTGGCGGCCATTTTTGGCCTCTCGCGTCACGTCCGCCTATGTGTAGACAGATATCATAGCGTACAGGTAAGTACATACAGATATAGAAGAGTGAATGCTGGGCCTCCCGCTGTGACGTAGCGCTAAGGCCTTCTTATATAGGTGGTGTTGATTTTTTCAGGCTTTTCATTTCAGGCAGAAACCTTATGATCTTATTTTTAGTCAACTTTCACCTTTGCTTTTACTAAATTTATGAAATAACGTTTTAAGTAAGATATTTTGATATTACCCATATTTACCTCAAGGTACCAAAAACCAATCTGGGACTGGCAACCATAGAAAATATAATATACTGTAAACTGGCAACATGGATCAATCCATAGATAACAATGCAGTGCTCAAAATGACGTTTTGTTTGTAAATGTCAAAAAAATGGTGAGGTCGTGGCTGGTCATAACCTATTTTTGCAATTGATTTCAGTTCTTAAATTCGAAATGTCCGTTTCATATAAGTCGGTTCCATGGTTTAATGTTGAGGAATGGAGAAACGTTTATGAATTGTTATTTTCGCCAAATAGTAATGAATATAGTAAGAAAGAGGCTTTGCAAATACTTCTTATTTGGAAAGCTAGGTGTACTATTTTACCTTCTGGTATTGAATCGACGCTTGGCTTATTAGAAGTTGAATTGAATACTGGAGACATGTTACGTGATTGTGATATTTCCTCTGATCGTGTAGCTAGACTGATGTATTCCTCTGTTATAATGCGATTTATCAATCATGCATTGGATGATGCTCCATTCAAAGGTCAAACTCTTTTGCAAGCTGCTTCAACAATGAATATTCCTGAATGGATTGTAAATCTAAGGCATGAAACTGCTCACGGACATGAATTGCCATCACTTAGCTTACTGAAGAACGCAGCGTTTTGTGCAATGAATTGGTTATTTGATAAATATTGGTTACCACAGAACAATAATATAGAAGATTATGTTTTGCATCAATATTTAGATAATGATGGTGAACAGGATTTAGCATCTTTAGTAAATAATTATATGTTACTGGCAATATTTTCTTACGAGAAGTTCAATATTTGTACTATTGATGACATATCAGATGAAGAAATCAAGCAAGATATATTTGATTATGTTTGCCAACGCATTGTCAAATCAAAAGTAGGAGTGCATTGGGAAATGACAATTTCTTCTGTCATTCGCAAAATTCTTAAAGAAATTGGTCATACATTGAATAGTACAAAAAATGAAAGACTCAATGTTTGTATGGCTAAAATTTTGACTGACAAAGAGTCACTATTTATGATGGCCAATTTAGATTTCAACGAATCCCCGCTTCAAAGTTCTAATTTTCTTCCGGATTGGTTTGTGAATGTTTTTGAACCTCTATTGACTTTATTGCACAAAAAGTCAATCATACATACATTAATCAAAGCTTTATTCGATATAGTCAATGATTCGAGAGAAAATTCAGAAAGACATTTACGAGCTAGTCAGTGGATTAGAGAAATTTCTATAGGATTGTATAAATCAAAACTTTGCATTCCTCTGGCTGAAAAGTAAGTAATAATATTTTAGAAGCGACAATTTAATTTTTTTTCCAATAATTTGTTCTATTGTTTAAAAAAGGTATCCTCCACATTTACCTTATTTATTGGTTGACAAGCTTGCAAATAAATTATATGGTTCAATATTATGCATAGCACCGAGGCCTCCGCGATTAACTGTTCCTTTCGCATAGACAGGCCAGAAGGCAGCCTAGCTGTGATGTCACGTGTATAAGTCCTATAGCGGGATCTTGTGATTATGGAGACAGGAATCACAGATACATACAAAATTTACTTTGATTGTTTTTTTTATAATATTTTTGTTTATTTTATTTACTTCAATAGTAAGTAAGAAACAAAAAATATTCCTCAGGGCTATCAACAGAACTGAAAAGGACGCCTTATAAATTTCATTATAAAATCCAAATAATTCAATATTATTATGTGTTTCTGTTATTTTATATTATTTATATAAATATATGGCGTTAGGCTATAAAATTATATACCTGTAATTGTGGTTTATAAACAGTTCCTAAAATACTACACCGCCCAGGGCCATCGCATGGTTTTTAGGCACCCAAGGCAAGGCTTTAATCAGCGCCCCCCCCCCCCCCTTATAACTTGTAATTTTGTTCATTCCATTTTTGGTTCGGGAGGATGATACCTAGCTCCAGTCCATTATGCACCATCTATGGACCCATCGTGTTTTGAGTTGGAAAAACCGGCAGCTATAATAAATAACACCATCACGGACCACCCACCCTCCACTACATATTTTATACTAGCTGATACCCGAATTGTTTTCGTCATTGTTTCGGATAGTCAAGCTATTTGAACAGATTCTAGTCTAGCTTCCCGTTTGGTTGTTCAACAGAGTAATATGAAAAAGAGGCTTGAGCAGATTATACATGTCACACACACAGAAATTGAAAACACAGTATGTCACATTCATAATAAATAAGATATAGACATAAAAAAGAAAAAAATAAGATAATATATCGCTGCAATACAGACGGGAAAATATGACAATTTTATCATTTTCAATATAAATAGATGTCTCTTAGCCAAAATTTCCTGTTGCTCGCTCGGTTGAAATGAAAATCAAGGATGAAATGAAAATAAAATTTAGTTAGTTATTTTTTAAGATTTAAATTTAAATATTAATTGAACTTTTTATTGCAATTATTGCATTCCTTTGGCTTTTCTCAGCTTTGAGTTCGTATGTGAATCCCTGGACTACTACAAACAAAATAGAATTTGTATCGTATCGTGGCGCCCAAGGCGACCGCCTCGGTCGCACCACCCACGCGACGGCCCTGACACCGCCTATGCGCATGATGTCAGAGATCCTGCATTCTGGCCCGTCAATACAAATGAGAGCGACAGCCAATCGCGAAGGCTTCGATAGTATTTTGTTGGTATTTTTTTTTTTGACAATTTTATCATTTTGAAATATTCCATAGCCGAGTTTCACAAATTAGAAAAAAACAGCCAGTGTCTAATTAAGAGGTCCGCATGCGTTGTGAATTTAACATAGTCATATGTTTTTTTTTGTTTTAGATATAATATTGAAAGGAATTCAAAAAAGTCAAAAGAAGCTATATTGTTGAAATTTAATCGTCATTATCCAGATCGGAAGAATGGACTTACATTAGATCTTCTATCCGACATTCCCGATGAAATATCCAGTAAACAATTTATTATTGAAAATTTAAGCCAATACAACCAGTACACTAACTTGTATCTTGAAGAGTTTCTAACTTTGAGTGAACATGTAGTGAGCAATAATATAGTGAATGATATTGTTTGTTTGGTGAATATTATGAACTCACCTCCTCATAATGAGGCAAACAATATGGAGTTGGCATCAAATATTCGAACAGTGGCTGACTTGATTGATAGTTCTGAAGGAATTTGTAGTTCTAATGCACCAGTTTCTAAAGATAATAGCAATATATTTATAGCAAGTAAATGGGAATACGCAACATTCAACGATGATTGGAAAAATTGTCCTCTGGGTATTTTGCCTTGGCAATTACACAAATCGGCTAACCCATCACTACCAATGATTTAATCCTGGGCAAACATGTAACATAAAATTGTGTTAAGCTATACTATAAACTTTAAGGAAAGCTGTATTTATGTCACCTATTTTTATAGTAGAAATAATAAAATTTATTCATTTTTCAGATTTTTTTTTACATTTTTTTCAGAGCAGCTAACCATATCACTCGAAAACGAGTGCAGGGCTTACAAAAAAAAAAAAACCCACTTACTTCACATATCTTTAAGAAATAGTTAATTTTCATCTATCAATGTGAAAACTATCCACCAAAAAGCAATTCATATAGTCAGTAGTGTAGTTGTCAAGATGCCAACTTCCGATCCATTCAATTTCACTCGAAAATTCTAAATGGGATTGGAATGCTGTCTCACATTGGACAAGACCAGTTGTCTGACAAATTATTCCTAAACCATTAATTGTATAGAAAAATGTAATTTAGTTTCAGCACAGATTAGATACCTTCTGAATTCCTCAAAGGCCTAATTGCTGATTACTCTTATTATTGTTGGGATGAAGTACTTGTAGTTTGAAGTTCTGCCTACTGAATTTAAGTCCCATGATTTGCCGACGGTATTGCTTCCTGATCAAGCAGAAGTTCATAGGGTCACAAATGAAGGGCATAATTGGATTCCGGTTAATTATAGTTGTTGGGAAAGAGGGACCTGTTGAAGAACTAAGCTATTTTCTCATACAACTCGTCGTCCCAATTCTATAGGGAGACAAGTCAAAAATTATCAAATTTGAGTTATTGATACAAAACGATTCCAAATGATGGTCTGCTTCTATTTCTTTAGAGAGATAAGTCAAAATTGTCCTAAATATTTTTTTATAAAAGATGTCTTTTCATGGAATTATTTAAAAAAAATTGAACATTCAGTTCAATAAGAAGACAACTCAAATGTCTCACTTAAGAACTGTCAATGATTAACTTTCATTCTAGTTCTATAGGCGGACATCTTAGATGTCCGCCTATAGAACCGCCAACAACTGAAAAGATCTAGTTCTATAGTGAGACAACTCAAAAGTTTCCTTGAAAAGAACCATTCTATCAATAATAAAATCATGAATCTTAATTTTAAACATAATAAAAGACTTGACAAAACAGTACTTGATACATTTCTAAATTCATAAGCTCTTAGATTGCAATTTTTGACACTTACTATATAGTAGTTTCTATCCATAATTAAAACTTTTTTTATATGAAACGCCGGATCTAGTAATTTATATCTATGATATTAAACAACATATTAAGGTCTCTAGTATAGGTTTAGTTGATAAATCAAAAGTAATATTGATTATATTCTTCATTATTTCATGTTTTACAATCCCCAATTTTCTGTTAAAAAAACGTAAATCCACCTATTACAGTTAATATTAAGGTTCCAGATAACAGTGAATATTAATGACTGGTTGACTCCTCTGCAAGATTAAGATATTTTTGGATATTTATTTATTAGGTACATGAAAAACTTATACCTATTGGTATTTGAAAATTAGCACAAGATATTGGTTATCGGAGAAAATTGTATTGGATACTATGAGTAAATAAAATTTATCGAATCTTTAATGTCATCATCAATAATTTGCCGTGGGGTTGTCGGCTAAGAATAGCACCTTTACTCTTTTTGCTGGTTTTTCGAGCATCCTGTAAGAGGCAGGAAATCGAAAAATCAGATCGGGACCATGGGGTTGACCACCTCACGTCCTTAAAACAATCGGTCAGAAAAGGCAACAGAATTAAGCCTCGGACGCCTTGACCCCATCAGGTGGGCCTTTGTTGACCACGGCTTGATTTAGGAACAAGAGCTTAAAAATCGGGACTCTGAATGTCCGCACTCTGAGGGCGGGCGGGGAGCTTGTTGCTGCCAAGTTGGCGGGAGATTATGGACTAGATATCCTGAGACTGAGTGAGGCACGCATCCCAGGATCGGGGCAGAGTGATGCTGGCAATTATGTCATGCTTCACTCTGGCCACCGGACTGCACGGATGCGTGGCGTTGCTCTACTTTTAAGTAAATATGCCTTCTCTCGCCTTCTTGGTTGGGAACCTGTTTCTGACCGCCAGATGAGTGCGTCCTTTAAGATGAGTGGCGAAACACTGACGGTCCTTCCATGCTATGCTCCCACTGAGGATGGGGACGCAGTTGTGTCCCATGTTCCGAGGCGCCATCGCCTAATAGTTGTGGGGGACTTTAATACCAAGGTTGGCAACGACCCCCAGAATGGACCAGGCGTCATGGGAAAGCATTGCTTAGGAGTGATGAACGATAACGGAAGCCGTCTCATTGGTTTCGCCATGCTCCATGGACTCTTAATAGGGGGAACTCTCTTCCCCCACAAGGATATCCATAAATACACCTGGACCTCGCCCGACAGAAGAACGAAAAACCAGATAGATCATCTCCTGGTAAGGGCTTGCAACCAAACTGACCTGCGGGATGTCCGCACCTACCGGGGAGCAGACATGGACACGGAGTGTTCCCGGTAAGGTATTATCTCAGATATTACTACACCGCATTCGGGGGCCTGTCATGGCTGTCCTGAGAGAGCAACAATGCGGCTTTGTACCTGGAAGATCCTGCACGGACCCAATTTTCTGTGCTAGGTGCGTCTTTCAGCGGTGCAAAGAGTTTAACTCTCCAGTCGCTTGTTGCTTTATAGATTTTGAAAAGGCCTTCGACAGCCCCCATAGACCATCAATATGGGAAATTCTTGCTCTGTATGGTATATCTCCGAAAATAGTTAAAATGGTGCAGTCCCTGTATGAAGACTCCGAGTGTAGAGTGAAAACGCCAGGTGGTCCTACTGAAGCTTTTAGGATCACCACGGGAGTCAGACAGGGCTGCGTACTGGCTCCTTTCATATTCATAATAGTCATGGACTTCCTGTTGAGAAAGTCCATGCAAGGAGCAAGAGGTATACCGATAACACAGAGAGATGGTCTAATGGGCGAACTGTGCGATCTGGAGTACGCGGACGACCTAGCGTTGTTCAGTACGACATTGGAGAAATTACAGCGTAGTGTTTCAAGACTCTGCGACGAAGCAGCACAACTTGGTCTTCGAGTCAACGCCAGTAAGATGGAGCTCATGAAGAGTAATGCTTGCCTAGATAAACAGCTACCGATAACCATCGACGGTCACCAGGTCTCCCGGGTGGATAAATTTAAATACCTGGGAGCAACCATTACCACCTCTGGTGAGCTCGGGGCTGAGCTCCCGATACGTATCGGAATGGCAAGTGGCGTCTTTAAAAACATGACCAAGATTTGGAAAGCGTCGGCGTTTAGTGTCGAGACGAAATGTAAACTGTTTGTGCGTGTGTGTTCCCCATTATCTTGGCAACACACACGCATCAAACAGTTGGGTGTGAGTCCTGACACCTGACCAAAGCCCAGGCACAAAAAGTCTCAGCCTTTGAAATGAAGTTCCTAAGGAGAATTCTGCGCGTAAGATGGTACCACCGCATCACAAACGACGCTATACGCCGGCGCACCCAGCTTGAGCCCATCACCTCTACACTTGTGGGGAGGAGATGTACTTGGCTGGGACATGTGTTAAGGATGCGTAAAGTAGGGCTTATTTCAACTAAGTAGATCAACATTGAATTAAAAAAGCTGACAAGCAGCAGGATGACGAATTGCTTAACCGTCATTGGAATAAAAATTATATGTCCTCCTATAGGTTTTACCGTTGCTTCATGCTCATGCCGAATGACAGTTGGCCGAGGAGAGCGCTGTTCTTCCTCCCATCAGGGTCCCGAAGACGAGGAAGACCCTCTCACACTGTGTTCCGCTCCGTCGAAGCAGAGCTGAGGGACATGGACATCGTGTGGGAGGAGGTCATAAACATTGCGCAGGATCGAGCGCAATGGAGAGCTCTTGTTGCCTCCCTATGCCCTTGAGTGGGGTGTAAAAGGGAGTGTTGTTGTTGTTTGTTATATGTCAACAATTTTTAGGTTATATTTTTTCAAAGAATTGCTTAAAACTCACTAATCTGCGATTCTGGGACTCTTGACCTATTAATACTTTCCACCATCATCTTAATTTTGCGAGTTCTCGTATCCATTTTAAGATTATTAACCTTTCTCCGCAATATTTTTACTTATTATCGGTATGTGTGTAAGGAATAATTGTAAATTGCTGTTTGATTTCACCTATTTTATTCTAATTTGCTGTGGATTTGTTTGTAAATAATTGCTCTAACCATTTAAGTTTTTTTTTAATTGCCCCATACACAAGTTTCTAACTTCAAATGGGGCATATAAAATTGACTTTTTCATTTGATATATTTGTTAATGTACCTATATGTTTTGTACTTGTATATATTTTTTAACTAATAAATAAAAAAAAAATATAAAACTTCTTAAATTAAATTTTCGACCGTTAAAAAATCCAACCCACTATTATGAACACAGAATACGTACTAATAATCACTACTAATTCACAAAAAGTTCAATTTTATATAGAGACAAATCAAATGTCTACGTATAGAATTAGAAAAATTTACGGGTGACAGATTATCGTTAAAATTAAGTCGAAATACCTTTGTATTTTTAAATATTTAGATATTTATAAAACATTTTAAAAAACTAAATTTATGTTTTTTATAAAAATAACAATATTTCTCGCAACATGGCAAGATAATATACAAAATTTATTTATTTTCTTTAAAGATATCAAAGAAATACTTTGTTCAAAATCTTCAAATGCGTTTTACTCAAAATGGACTTTTTCGACTTGTCTCCGTATAGTATTGGGACGTCGAACTGTTGTTTCAAATGCATCTAAAATTTACTTTAAGGAAATCTGTCTGTGACTAGTTACCAATTCCCTAGCATTGTCGTTCATTAATGTAGCAGTCAGCTGTACCACAAATTTTACAGATACTTTTTTGGCTCAAAAGATTCCGAGAAAAATTTCTATAATGGGAAAGGAGGAATGAGTGATATTTAATATTGTTATGGTTTGCGTGAAATGATAGAAATAAATACATAATATATTTTATTTATTATAATAATTAATTACTCACAGTAACAATTCTTTCAATAATAATTAGATATGTATAAAAATGTATCACTTAACAACTTGGCAGAACAATACTTCATTATATATTTGTGTAATAATTTCAATTTATGAACAAAAATATCAGTTTATGTCACTTTTCAACTAAACATAACATAACACATTCATATAATTTTCGAGTACACAAATATACTCGACAAATCTATAAAATTTTAATCCTTCCTAAGAATATATATTTATTTTCTTTGTTAGAATAATTTATTTATGTACAAATTCAATATCTAAAATTTATTTTATTGAATTCTCTCACAGTAGAAGTAGGTAAAACAAAATAAATAAGATTCAAATATAGAGATTTGACTATATTCTATGATAATTACACATCTCAATTTTCAAGGCTATCCAGAATAGTAGAGATTACCTACGTGTTTAATAGTCCCTTCAAAAATAATATTTTTATGGAACCCCATTACAGATTATTAGTGCTATTTATTATTTCTTTAAATCAGCTTTTGGGGGACAGTTCAAGTCTCTGGATAATAATAAAAAATAAACTTCTATACATTACTAGGTATATTATTGTTTATATTGCCTAAAAATACACATCAAGGTTATTAGAGGCTTAGGGATGTTAATTTTCATTTATTCCATTCGAGAAAGAAAATGGATAAGTACTTAGAATGATAAGAAAACAATGCAAAAATTGGAATGTTAAGAGTAAATATGAATATTAATAGCACTTTCAGAGTAAAATCATGTTATTATACATATAGACGTAACAATTTTGATAAAATATATTCAAACATTATCAACAGTTGCATTATATATGTATACCTACCTAGTTAAAAAAGGGATAAATTGTAGAAATAACTTTAGCTTCAAATCTGATTTTCCGATTATTATAAATGTAGATAATAAAATGGAGACCCATACGGAGACAATACGTTACTTACAAATGTGGGAGTATTCAATATAAGGATTGAATCAATATTATTATGGAAAATATAGAAGTAAAGTTTCACAATGACAATAAAATACAAAAATTGACAAATATAAAATACATAATATGAACTCTATTCAATGGGAAAATATCTCACATACAAAAATAAAATTGATATTCAACATTTGCTATAAATTAAAAGGGATGATTCCTTTCAAATATTTTTTTGCTAAGCAAATCTATAAATGTGCCTCAACGTCTATACCAAAAAAATACAATATTATTAGTAAGTAATATTATAATAACGACATAAGAATAAAGATTGCACATAACATTCCATTTTATTTTAATATGTCCTATTTACAAACTCTAGAACAGAGCAGATCTTATTGCAACGAAGCTCGTTAAAATGTAAGACAAGTGACTAAATGCTAGGTGAATGTCTCAACCATCCACTGACTCAATTATGATCGTCCATTTATTTAGAAAAATAAACAATTTAATGTTTATACATACCTCATAGAACTTTCTCTCCAATAACTTATGTACAGTAACACTTGTAAATTTACAGGTCTTAACATCAAACATCTATATATTACACATGGGAATGGGAATAATATTCTTATATCACTAATGTGGCATACAGAAGCAACTATAATATAATATATAAACAGTAAACTATCAAGAATATGCCTGTGGAACATTCAGTAGTAATAATAGCCTATCTACATTAAATTAATAATATAAACTGCTTGTCCAGTGGTTACTTCACGACAACAACATTTGAAATAACCTAAGCTTTCCAATTACACAACATAAACATACACATTAGGTTATTTTTATATCCTCGTACAGGATGCAGTTAAATTTATGGCAGAGTTTCTGTACCTTTATACATCTTGCTATAATCACTAACCAATACAATGAAAATGATTTCTCTTAAGTTATTTATTCAATGTGTAAACGGTCTATATCAACTAAACTTGTATCATTTCTGGCAAGAGTTATTTATAAGGATAAACCTGTGAGTAAAACAGAAATTTGGATAGAAAAAAAAACTTTGAAGTAAGTTTAATGTCACAGAAAATGCTGTAACTATTATTTTTAACAATTCTTCGATTTTGGTAAGAGATACCATCACTTATTCACAATAATTAAGGAACTACTTTATGCCCGTCGATGTATCAAACAACAATGATAAAATGATAATATTTTTGTATCAAGCATGTGAAAGACTAATGATGGTTAACAAAAATATGGACAGGTAAAACTCCAATCAATAAAAGAACAGAAAAATATTCCAACATGAAGTTCAAAATAATATGTTCGCTAGATAAAATACTCAGGCTGTTCTACGTTTAAGCCGAGAGTGCACAACTGTCCCAGATATTTGATAGCCTTTCTCTTAGTGGTAGTGTTCTATATATGTATGGCATCTTTTATGCAAGACATTGAGGTAATCATTTTCGGAGAAAATCGTTGTTTTTCAATGAGCAAACGGTACAATACCCCCTATTCTGTTTCGGTTCGAACTAAAATAAGAACGTTCCAAAATTTAAGAATTAAGGTCATATGAATTAAAATTCGTATTCTATAAAGCGATGTGTTCCAAAAACTAAAATTAGTTCACCATAAACAAAAATATGAATTATAATTGTCTATGGTCTATATCGCGCATGCGCAATTGTCAATGTTTGTTTATTGAAAATAATACGAGTGTCAAAGTAGTGACCAAATGGGTTAGAAGCATCTCAAATTTGCCTTTTTATCAGACCAACTCTTAGATTTCCTTTTGAAATAAATAAGTATAATTATTTTTAGTGCAAACCTCTTGTTGTAATATACGCAAAAGTATTTTATGAAAGTAGTGATTTTGAACTAACCTCAAACTTTCGATTTCGGCATAAAGAAACACGCGCAAAAATCAATTTTGTGATTTTATTTACCTTAATAAAAATATTAAACACTTGTTTTAAACTTATTAGATTAAAATAATACTTTTATTATAAAAATATCATCAGATATTTTTTAAGTTGCATACAATTAGGTGTGCACTAAAATTAAGAACGTTTTGACATTGACTTAAATAGTGTTGTAGAATACCAAAATGAACTAATTTCAATAATAGTCATATTAAGAACGCTCTTAATTTTTATAGAATACCGATGTACACTTAATAAAATTGGATCGTTCTTATTTTAGTTAGTGCGCACTTAAATTGAAACAGAATCGGGCGTAATAGCATACTTTTATTACGTCTAAATAATAAAACAAAAAAAAAAACAGAATATCAAAAAACTATAAGTACGTATTGAGTTTCAAATGCATTCACAGCAAAAGAAAGGCTGAGCATTCAACTAACTTTACATGCACTTGAACACCAACTATCAATATTGGCCAGAGGTATACCAGTAATGACTCCTATGCCTTGATGAAATTTGATAAGTTATACAGATTGTATAAAATCTTTCGAAACAGGGAGGTTGGAGAACAATTAACTAAGAAAATATTTGTATAGCAAATAAGCATATTTTCAGATATTCACAAGATTGCGTAATATTCAGTTACCAACATTTTTATGCTCCTTCATTTGACCAAGTTGAAAGGCACAAAACATGATAAGATAAAACACCTAACTAAAACATTCACAACCAGATAAAGTTCAACTTTTGAAATCATTTTAGCTGAAATGTTTCAATGGACAAGTTTCACTGCAAACAGTGTATGAGAAAATAACAACATCAGACTTTAAACAATCAACAAAATGTTTAGATATGTAAAACTTTCACACAACTAATATTTTGTATGCACACATATCTTGTCATAAATGATATAATATGATTTATAAAAAGTAATAATTAACAGTAGGTATGCAGATATAGAATAAAAGTTAATTAGTAACAACACTGTCAGTGCATAAAGATTATTATTACATACAGCAAACAAAAATACATTAAACCTCACTTAAAAGTGTTATATCCCGAGGTAAATATTGCTTTAGAATCTCTTATTTGAAAAATAACAGTTTTATTGTTTACTTTTGTACTTCAGTAATATTTAAATTACCTATCTTATAGGAAATTTTCAGTGTTTTGGGACTGAGAAGCTAAAACGCATATGATGAAAAGCATAAAAAAGTATCACTTTTTGGTTTTAGTATGCAAGTATAGTATTTCCACTTACAAAAACAGTATAACTTGGAAAGCGCATAAGATTACGATTCATTCAATGAATTTGATTTCTTTTTGACGTTTTTACATTCGATTAAAATATGTACAAAAATGATGAAGATTCAAAAATAATTTATATTAATTAAAATATATATCATATATACTTAGTCCATTTATTGGTATAAAAAAATAATAGCAAGATCTAGATAAATAAAGCTGACAAAAATATGCATATCATTTGACGAAACAAAATATGTATTATGTAGTTATCACAGTTATAGAAAAAAAGGAAGAGAGAAGAAATATCATGTATAAATGGATGTCTATAAGTATTAGACAAGCTGATACTCAAACTATCTTAAATATCTAAGAAATATAGATAATTTTGTATTCTAAATTTGTAATGATAACACAAGAAGAACACAAAAATGTAAATAACAGTACAGTGATATTCAGGAATATTTTTTAAAACAAAATCGTTACGAATCACCGAAAAAGAATATCTTTTAATGTCTGCATACTCTTCAGGGCTAAAATGATTGACTGAGTGAGTATTAATAAAAATGAAATAAGGACTAATAACGCCAACCAGTAGAATATTAAAATTGTATTGTTCAAAAGCCCATAATATATTATGTAAAATTAATGCTATTTGTATATGAGATTATAAGCTATATACACACGCATATTGCCAATGGAACTTTTGTTATTCACACATTTCAAATTATTTGATAAATACAAAAAAAAATCAATACAGAAAATTTGGCACATATTTTCGATTCAAAATTAACACCGCATAATATGTAGTTATATCTTTGAATGATAAATAATATAACAGGAATCATATTTTAAAGATAGATCACATAATAGAGATTAGGTTGCTGTAAGTACGAAGCATCAACTCAAAACACTTAATTCTAACTTTTTTGTCAACTTAGTCTTAAGATTCTCAGGAATTGAATAAGTAGAACTAGATATAGTCTATAATACTCTTCTTGAAGATATAAAAAAAAATCATAAAATAAAATTGTGATTTATGCTTAGATTAAGAATCGTTGATGCTGATTTACTAATGTGTATACATAATAAAAAACGCATATTATTCAAAACATTTAAAATGGATCAACATGGAATAAAAGACCAAATAGATCGGAGCCAAGACAGTATGATAGATCACCTAGTCAATCAATACTTGTCATAATAATCACATTAAAGTTACAAGACAACATTTATTATATTCAAACCATTATAGGATCGTCTGATGACATCTGCCTGTGCAATGGTGTTCTATGAGATCTTGAGCTAGTAGATGCGTTTCGTCCTGGCGTTTGGCTTAAATCATCTAAGCTTCCACATTCACCATCCAAATCCGTCGATAAGAGATCATCGTCAGAGGTGGCTCGGGTTAGAGAAGGCAGAGCACTTGTCAAGATGGCCTTCTCTTTTTGTATCTCCTGGATGTGGCCCACCAATAGGGCTTCCTCCTCTGAATTGGTCTCTTGCGTAGTGGATACTGATTGCTGAGATGAATTGCTTCCTATGCTAATGCTCGCGCTGACAGCAAGCTCATCCGGCGTAAAAACTTTTGAATAACGAAGAGATGACAGACGGTGAGTAGCTGTATGGCATGCCGTGTCTAAAGTAGCAATGTCTGCTAATGTTGCTCGAACCTACAAAATATACCTCATTATTTGTCAAAATCATAAACAATTTATTTTAAATTTATATTTCAATTAGTGGAAGATTAACTCTAATAATACGTAAATTTAACATTAACTTACAGTTTTTATCCTCTCCGTAAGAATAGTCTCCACACAAGTTGTCTGCGCAGTTATGTGGTGTAAGCTGACCTGAGCTGGTTGTGGCTTGTTGGTTCTTAAAATGCATGGAGCAAATACAATGGCAAGTGCCCCAGCGCCCATCCTATTTGCTTGCTCGTGTAGTGCAACACGAGACAAATGAAACATTAACCGTTCCATAAGATCAAAGTTTGGTTTTGGTAACTTTTTCAGAATGTTAAATAGAGTACCCACACGATCCTGAATCACAATAAAAAAAGAAACGAGTTGAAGTAGTAAAAATCTAGAAATAGATGCTATAACCATAGCAAAATTCCTTTTTGTTTTTATACATGGATCAAGAAGTAAAAACATTGAGTATGAAAATAATATTACTATAAAGTATGTACTGCGAAGAGTGGATTGCAACATTAAAAAAAGAGGCATTTATGCGTTGGGTTCCTAGGGAGCGGCCGTCATCGGACAAGACGGCGTCTTTCAAAATTATATGACAATGTTTTTCGTTACTATGGAAACCATATTGGCAATGTTCTCAACTGACATATCCACCGCCGTTTATTGTAGCGGCGTATCCGTAGGAACCCAGACCATTACTGATCAAAATATCTATGGTCGTCGGGTAAAACAGTGACTCGCAATTTTGGGTGAATTGAGTTAGTTATACCAAAATGTAGAGAAAAAAAATCTTTGTTGGCGTAAAACAATATTACTTATATCTAAAAAAAAAGACAGATATTAATAGACTTGTGAAAAGGGTGTATGAAATATATTGGTGATGTTGATGTTTTTATTTGGCCTATAAAGGTACATCTTTAATTATACAGTCATCGAAAAGGAAAGAAAATATTATTATTATAAGTAACAAGTTAATCGAATAAATTGTTTTTCTTGTTTTAAATATACAATTTCATCATACTACAAATTTGTGGAAAAGGGTATAAGTTGAAATAAAGTTTGCGAAAAGAAGTACAGGCTTAGACATGGCCTCGGTTTTTTTTGAAATTTATGGATAAAAACTCATTCTAAGATCTTATTTTGTGAATAAATAAAGGAAGGATCACGGAAGAAAGAAAAATACCTTACAAACGAAATATATTCATGAGAATTTTCTGAATTTTCAATATAGATTATCTCAAAACATGGTTTTATCGAGTTATACTGTTTCACCCGACGACCATAGATATAAATATGAGTCCAATGTAAAGAGCTCCATCAAGGAAATCTAAGATAAAATGACTGGAAAACAAAGTTTACCTGTGGATCTGTTAGACTGGCGGCTAATATGAAGTCATCATAATAATCAAACGTGAGCAAAGGCTCGGGCATCTCTCTAAAAAAGCATTTAAGTACAGACGCCAACACATGAACTGAATAATTTTCTAACTGATTCACTGTTTCCTCGGGAGATTCATCTATCAGCCCTTTTAACTCTTTTACCTAAAATGAAAAATTAGTATAACACCAATCATCGTATAACAATGCCTACATCAAAGGAAACAGAATCTACATAAATAAAACTAATCTCACTTTTGAATTAACACCGCTCTTTCTATAAATGCCCTCTGTGTACAAGCCGTACAGTTCTATAGTTGTGATAAGTCTGTCCACCACAACGGGTACCTTACCATCCCCTGTGGATAATTTGTATAGAGGTACACCAAACACTAGACCTCTTCCACCGCCCACCACTAATGCCGTATGGTCTTTCCGACATTGCGTTGTTACCTGTAATGTTAAAATGTCTTAGATAAACATGCTCTGTAACTCTCACTTTGAATCACACAGACAAAAATTTAAAAATTGTACCTTTGTGTAGCACTTTTTATGAGCGGCTAATTTACAAGTTTGACATATCAGAGACCTCTCTATTGGCCACATAAAGAATGCTTTGCATATTTCACATTCTGTTGGAATGTTAACCATAGATAAAACAAATGTGTGACCGGAAAATACAATAGGATCATCTGCTTTTCTCTTTTTATCTTTCTTCCTTTTGGTTTTATTTGTTTTATCTATGTCCTGGCGAGAGTTCATGAATTCGTCCATGAATCCTCTGAACGCGTTGACACACATAGTGACGGGGAATGTTTCGGCTTGTCCACCTTCCTTGCAAACAGTTTCCATGACGTGTAAAAAATTTGCAATAAGATCTTTATACTTGAGAGCAGACCCTTGTTTATTGACAACACTGTATGTGGCAACCAGATTATCTTTAAATTCTTTCAGGGCATTCTTAAATAATCTGTCAACCTGAAAAAAGAATTCAAGTATCATAAAGTTACGGTCACCTAACATTACCATAGATAAAAAAGAATAAGGAATCATCATAGATGACCTCCATTAAAAGACAATGATTTGTTTTGAAAACGACAAACAGATCAGTTCAAATATCTTTTTATTAGCACACCAAAATTACCTCAGACTGTTTACTTTCTTCCGATCCCATTTTGTAAATTTTCTTGGTGATGAAGTCCTGCATAGCTTGTAACTCTTTAGCATCCGATATGATTTTATCAGTTCTGTCTGTGAACTCAGATGTTCCAGTCAAGCTGAACTTAGATTGCACAACATTCTTAGCTGGCTGGTCTTGGTTGTTTCCTCGCAAGGCTTTCCTGTGTTTTCCCCTACCTCCCACTCCACCACTTGCAGTCGTATTGCCATTGCATGGCATGTCAAAGACACCTTTATTCTGGATACATTTCGTATGATACAACTGCTTGCAATCCAAGCATTTCTGTCCTGGTGTGACAAAAGTATCAATACCATTGAGACAATAAACACACTTATCATCTTTGGAGAAACGAGACCACTTTCTAAACCTGTAACATTTAACAATTTTGATAAACCCATTCCTGCACAAAGATGTCAATATGTAGAGCCAGTGGAATATCAAACTCTCCCAGTCAACTGTTCCCGTTTACTCTGAGACAGGGCTGCCTGGGTAGAATTTTGTCAAATTTGCAGAAGTAAATCATGTTTTACTTTTTAATGTTTGTAAATGACCAACTACTCAACCGACCTCGGTAGCCTAGTGGTATTAGGCGCTAACTTCTGATCAAAAGGTCTCGGGTTCGATTCCTGGTGGGGTAGTTAAGAACTTTTTACTTGAAATATCTACCCGGAGCTGTCTCGTATCAGATTGAATGGGACTGGTTGAAGAACTTGTATTGTTACTGCATAACATACCTGTGTCCAGCAATTTTGAATACCCCGTTTCCTGTGGGTCCTTCAAAATCCATATATCGTGCAGCAGGTGGTCGCGTAGGTGGTAATGTTGGCTGTGGTTGGCCAGCTGCAGGATCTGAATTGCGTCTCCTCAACATATCACCTTGAGGTGTTGTACTGCTGACTACTGGTACCCGAGGACGTTTGTTCGATGTTTGTTGCTCAGATATCGCCCTAGTAAAATAAATATATTTTTAGATAAAGCCTTGATTGACAAGAGATATAATATTTCCATTGAAAAACTGCACATGATATGGCTACCTGATGGTCTTTTCACTTCTTTTGGAATCCGTCTCTTCGGCACCTTCTCTCCTCAACTTCCTCACACTCCTGACGGGAGGTTCAGGTACTTTACTTATCACAGGCTGCACCCTTACACTACTGTTGTTGTACATCATATTATCCCCATTATCAGGGGATGTCATCCCCTGTTGTCTTGATGGTTCTATATATAAACCTATTTTATAAACCAAAATAATTGATTAACAAGAGTCACAAGAATAGAAACATTTGTAATAAATTCAAATGAGTAGAGAAATGTTTACTTTGATTATTATTGTATCTAGTGTCCCTTCTGAGTGGTGTATAGTCCTGCATTCTGGGATCTCTTCGGACAGGTGGCAAACTTATCAATCCTCTAGAACTTAACGACGGGTCCAACATAGTGGTTGATAAGCTTCTTTGATACATTTGCGGGGAATGTCTTCTGTCAGATAAATCTATCCTCTTGGAATTGTTATCAACCCCAATGTGCATAAGGGCTTCTTCCCTGCTCACATAATCATCTCGTCTCCTAACCGGAGCCTCGCTCAGTCTTTCTGATAATATTCTGTTTGACACATCATCTGCATTCCACTTATTATCTATGTCTTTTCTTCTATTGGAATGTTGTAAGTCTGTCGGTCCATAAATACCTGAATCCATTTGCTCCATCATTAATTTGTTTTGGATCAATTTATTTCTATGATCTTGGTAAGGGTCCACATAATGACTTCTTTGAATTGGTTTACTGATTGTCTGCTAATAAGGAGAATAATATTAAAAAACAATATAGATTGGTGCACTATGGAATAAACTAAAGATTAGAGAACACATCTATTTGGACATATAATAATATACTTACAGGTACACTATCATCAGAAATTCGGGCTAAATTAGTTTGATCTATGTGTAACCAAATTAATTCGTTAGCTAAATCTTCCGGAGTTATTTCATTACTTGTTACTTTAAACCTACAAAAAAATAACTTAAATCAAATATCCGTGATTAAACAATTTCAATCAATTGAGTGATTATGGAAATAAATTTTACCTAGAAATATCATGTTCTCTTCTGGGCGGTGGACATTTTTTGAATTCACTAATAGGGGCGTTAATATTCCACTCGGGGTCTATTTCATCTGGAAGTTTCCTAAGGGGACTGGAATGAACATTGTAAGAGCTGAAAATATCAGAAATATGAATATGTTTGAAATTATTGAAAAGGAGCAAACAATGGGAAAAATTTATGAATGGCCAGTAATGGAGTAAGATTGAAGAAATCGTAATTTGACGTACCTAACATCGTGCGGTCTGTTTGTTGTTAGTTCCGTAGAAGTGTTCTGTGTCTTTGTTACTTTCCGCTTGCAGTAAGTTTGTGGTGGATTGCCACTTAAAATCTGTTGTATATCCTCAATATTGCGATCACTAAAATTTGAAAAATATTTGTTAGCAAAATAATAAAATGGAATTAGTGAATATTTCTAAAGAGATTATTGAATACATATAAGAGAATGAAAGGATTCTAGTTCAACTAAAAGGTTTATAGTTACTAGATTTAAGATTAAGTTTTTTATTTTGTAAAGTGTATAAAAAAATTACCCCTGTCTAGGATCTGGTAATGATGTAGTTGATCTCAACGCTCTACTCAATTCCGGATCACTTCTCTGTACTTCTTTGGATATGATGTTTCTGTACAAATAACACAATTTCAAGTTAAATAAATCTACAAGTTTTTGAGTAAATGCAAAAATACAAGATTAAAAATTCTGGGTCACTTACATTTGTTTACGAGTAGAATACAAAATTTCATCATCAATACTAGAATGCGATTTTTTATCAACAGAAAGTAATGCCGAAGATGTGATCTAAAAAAATAAAAACATGTTAAAATTGTAGATAAATATTGATGATAATAACACTATTATCTCGATAAAATAAAGCTCACATGTTATGAATTAAGAGCGAGCATAACGCGACCCCAAATTCAACACAACTCCGAAATTTTCACAAAGATTTTGAAAAAAAAACATAAAGAATTCAGGGAATGTCACAATCAGTCAGATAAGTCTTTATTTAGGTAATTATAAGAAAAACCCAGGCTACATTCATTCATTTCAATGTTAGTGCCGCCCTTAATGAAACAAAACAAATTGCGCAAGAGATTTTAAGACTATAATATAAGTACCTTAGATACCTAGGCGTATTACAGTATTTACTTGTGTTTTTTATTTATTACAGTAATGTGAACCTTTTTTAACTTTTTTATCCTTTTTATATCTTGACTTTAATTTATTGTTTTTAACATTTTTATCCTTTGATGACGCTGCTGACTGGTAGCTAATTTTCGATGCCATACGATAATAATAATAATTACAGTAATGCCTTGATCACACGTACCAAGTAAACGGGCGAGACAGTGCACTCGGCCGAGTACTCGCTGCATCTAAACCTGAAGCATGTGCTCGGCCATAAGGTTTAAACGCTCATTACTCTCTCGGGCGAGTAACATTTTACTGTCTCGCCCGTTTACTTGGCACGTGTGACCAAGGTTTAAGAGATGATGGTTGCAATTGCGAGAGATTCAGAATATCTTTTTTTATTATATATATTTTTTTTTTTAATTATTAATTAGGCATTCCACCCTCAAAGAGTGATTTGTGATATTATATTTTTAATTCGATAATTTTACAAGTTTGAAAATTTCTTATAAAAACCTCTGAAGATTCATGCTGTAAGAGTTTGAAGCTAACTACATGAATGTGTAAAAAACTAATTGTTGGAAATTCAAAAGCAACCAATGAAAATAATTATGCATACCAGAGTTTCTTTTCTCATAGCCATGATTTTATCTCTGACCAACTTTCCTCGGGCAGCCGCTTGGACAACAACTACTCCGTTCCTCAATTTCAAGAACCACTTTCTAATATGACTTCCTTTCCACGTAGCCTGAATTTTGGACGCTGCCAAGTGTCGGATACTCAGCCAGTCTCTGAAAATTTTATCATAAATTAGAATATAGCTTTTCATCATTTGGCTGTTTCTTCATTGGACAGAGTCAAGAGGAGTTTGGACTCACCTAACGTAAGATTGTATGAGCAGCGTAGCTTTCCTGATTGATAAAAATCTACGTCTTTCTAAAACAGCCCTACACCACCTCTGTATTGTAATTATTGAAGCCATAATTTGTTGATGAAGCCTATAGTCCAGTTTTGTTTGTTCCGACTCTCTCATGAATATTTTGGTACATCCTGTAAAATTAAATGAATGTTAGTAAAACAGTGAAAACTTTAAACATATAAATTATGGAGAAATATTTATCATAATACAAATATCATACCTAATTGATAATTATCTCTGTTGAGATTGAGTGTGGCTAAGAAATGTCTAACATCGTTTTGTGAGCTTAAAAGTCCCTTGGGTAACAGTATTCTGTACAATTGAATGAATTCTTCATACGTCAATCTCACATTGTACCCGGCTTGTCTTATTCTAACTGTCTCCAACATCCCGGTGTACCGCAACTGTCTCTGGACAGTCTCGTCGTCGAAAGCATTCGGAATTTTATCCTTATTCGATTTTATACACCTAAAATTAAAAAAATTGAGAATAAATGTTAATAAATAAATCCTTGTAAGCCGGAAATGTCAAGCAAGTAAGTAATTAATTATTTAATAAAGTAATGCGAAATAATTGTACCTAATGAAAAAGGGATTTGCTTGGTTGAGAGTGTCCATCAAAGAATGCAAAGAAATCTGGAACTGGGCGGCAACAGTTAGAGGCTGTTTCCTTGCTTTGGTACCACCCGAGGCACCACTGCCTGTACTAGAACCTCCAGTTCTGCCAGCTAATGTCTTAACACTCTGCAAATTCTTCAAACCCTTCTTCCCTCTTTCGCGAGGACGGAATGATTTGTTTTTCCTACACAAAAAACAACCATGGTTAATTTTTTCAAGTTCTTATCAAAGACAATCATTGCAAGAGTATTTATAAAAAAAAATATATTCGTCTCTTCAGTCGAGTTGAAGGCACCTAAAAATTTAATCAACCAACTTTTTAATACAAATATTACATTTGATATGTTCAACTATTTTTAATGATTATGATTGGGTTAAATACTGTCTCTTCTTCTCCCATATGCATGCGATCATAGCAAACATATTAAAATCACTGTCAGAGCTATGTGTCAATATTTTTAATAGAATCAAACGCCCTGGGCATCGGGCATCACTTGACTGACATTTAACAGAGCTTAGCAAGATCTATAGTCTCGACTGGAACACAATTTACCTATACTTCAGTAGTTCAGCATAGTGTGATCACTACTATACTTATAACCTGATGATCACACTAAGTCTTCTTATCTTTGAAAATTTTAACAACCAGTAATGTTTACATTAAAAAGTTGGTGGTAAAAAATATTGTAATATTTGGTTCTGTCAGAACAATCTACGAACATTTAGAATACTTTCTTATTACAATTATCAATTCAATAGGGTAAAAAAATCACATTGAGACATTAAAAAAGGAAAAAAAAAAGAAAAAACTTAATAAATTTTCTTTGTGGAAGATAACAAGTTAGGTAGTCTACAATAATTGCATCCAATTCAATCCCTACAAAAACCATTCTAAACAAAGAATAAGAAATTTGTTGCAAATTAAGGCAAAGTATTTATGAAGAATTAACGGCCAGTTTCATAAAAAATAAAGGAGACTTTAAACTCCCTTTAAAAAAATAACGGATTTCATAACAACAAAACGACATTTAAAACCGACTTTTAGCTAAAGTACCATTTTTAGCTAAATTCGACTTTAGGTAGTTCAAATTTTTACCACCGGTGTTCATAGAAAATTTCGTGGCGCTTTCTCTGTCACAAAGATAAACATTTTGTATGCGGTGACACTGTGGACAAAAATGACTAAAATAGGGCGGAAAACATAGCAAAACGGGAAGAATATTATTGTTTACAGATTTCGTTTATTAATTCATAAACCACAATAATAAATTAACACAAAAAACGGCACGTTGATGCTCTATTGAGATATGAAATTGACAGATGAACAGAAATTCCGCGAAAATATTAGTAAAAGATTTTCATGGTAACACTACCAACTGCTACCAACTTTAAAATATTTTTTTGACATTTCAAATTTTAGCTGGAATATTTTTTATGAAACGCGTCAGCTTAGTCTTAGTCTTTAAATTTTAAAAGGAACTTTAACTAAAGTGTTCTTTGAAGCTTTTTGCATATGAATTTCTAAATAAATAATAGGGAAGATATCAACTAATTAGTTAAAAGTCAATTAATTTTCCAGTAAAGTTGTGGAAGGTAGTGATGAGAAAATTATAATTTATGTCAAGCTACCCCGAGTATTTAGGTTCCTCTTATGGTCAAAATACAATTATATTTTATGAATTTTTTTATTAAAATTTTTAATTAAGTTCAAATAATGATTGATAATTTTTCTTTCGTTTGAGAATGGAAAGCTTTCCAAATAAATAAATCTGACAAAACGCAGCACAAAAATAAGCGTTGAAAAAGCAATCTGTTTTGAACAACACCATGCAGTTTTTTTTTTCAAAACAACAAAAGAATATCATAAAAAAACACGAGCTAAAGTATTTCAATAAAAAACAAATTATTGAAAAGAAGCAATGGCGAAAACTTTCACATGAAAATAATATTATCGTCGTTGCATATTTAAAATGACACATCTGACAATTTTTTTTTGAAAATTGAATGAAGTACACCATGGTACCTCTTACTTAATGGCTTGCGGTATACGGGGGACCTTAAAGAGAGAATGTATGTATACCATTCACAAAAATTGACACATTTTTCATTTTAAATATGCAATGACGTTATATTATAGTTAAAAAATCTTCAAAGAAAAGTCACCATCACCAAACAAATACATGTCATTATCTAAACTAAGCCTTACTAAAGTCTAGTTTAAGTTATATTGATTTACGAGCCCACTCTGGCTCCATCTAACTTAGAATCTAATAAATGTATGTACAGAACTAAATATTGAGTAATAATAGGGGTCATGCGTTGATGAAATCAAATATATATGGAATATGAAACATAAAAAAATAATCCCTCATTCTAATTTGAAAACTGATTATTTTATATCAACCATAAAAAATGCAAATGCAATACTTTCCATCACCCTGATTTAAGAACAGATTAAATAAAATTTGCTATACGCGCTACATCTATAAAACCAACAAATAAATGTGTGTTATTCGATTGTTGATTTATTGATGTGTAATGAAAAATCCAAATCAACTTTAGAATAAAATTATAGAAAATGAAACTATAGAAAAGTATAATAATTATACCCTGACATATTATTTCATCCTATATGAGTTCAATAAAATATTATAATTAACTCTACAAAGCAAAAAATTATGGCAATTAATTTACAAGAATTAAAAGAAAACAAGAGGTCCCGATGTTTGTAGAGGAGCTAGTTAGATTACAGCTGACATTACATAATTCGGGACAGAATCCATCACCATTTATTGACATTGACTACACTGTAATGTTTGAACAACTCCCGTCACCTCAAATAAGCATAAAACATACATCACAATTTGATTAGCTCTTTGCATAACATCTTGCTCACTGCTTAAAAGTACACTCTCCAACTTATTGTGTTCTTGTTGGTTATTGAACATTTTATGTCCTCTATTGACGGCAGACGTCCAAGTTTTACGAGAACTCTTGTTGTCGTGATCGGGCGATGATTTCGTCACTTCTCTGTTACTGTGGGATGATCCTCGATACGGTGAATATTGATTGTTAATCTTGGATGGTGTTTTGTTACGTAAACTGCTAGTTTTTAAATGAACAAAATGTAAAAAAAATTGAATAAACATCAAATATATAAAATTCATGCTGAAATAAAATAAAGTTGGATAATACAAAAGTGCATTTGTATTTTATTAAAAAAAGCGTCCTATTAAGGTAAGGCAAAATAGGCCTCTTGAACTATCAACCAATAACATAGCTGCACAAACATAAAAACATCTTAAAAAAATAAAAAGGAGAGAACTTAGGAACTTTGTATTAACAGTGATAACAGTTGCAAGGTGTCAAAATTGAACTTACGCAATACGATTGATGGCTAAGTTGATTGCCGACACCGTGACCAGGTGACTAGTATGTGCATGTGTTGTAATATATGTGAGAGCCATGATAAATAATACAAAGGAGCACAATATAATATACAATTATTATATTAGTTATACATAAGGGAAACATTTAAAACATTGAATATATTATTAAGTACTTCTACACTCTTTGCTTTTTATGTAGGCAACAATATGGGGGATCCAATTGAAATTATTAGCAAAGAGGTCAAAACCTCTTAAGTATTGTTTGTTTTTCGCTAATTGGACCAAGTTTTGTGGTGCTTATTGACAGAATATTTAGCAGTAAATAGTGTCAAAATGATATACATGTATTAATATTACCTTATAAGTATGTCATTAGGAGTATGTATTGATGATCTGGATATTCTGTTCAGTCCGTCAGCTCTGTTAGTTCTATGCTTACGTCCAGCTTCATGGAATGCAAAGTATCCCCTAAAACATTCAATTGCCACATCAAATACTATATTCACTAATGTTTTTACCATTTCGCACTATTATATACTTTCATGATATAAAAATACCTGAAAAAGGCCCTCACAATTGCCCATCTAAAGACCGCAACAGGGTCAGCACCAACCAACTCTCTAACGAACGCTAATGATGAATTCTTTAACACACCGACAATGTCTTGACGCATAAGATCTAAATTCTTCTCTCGCATATCAGTGACTTGATATTTAACCGTTCCGGCATAATGCCTGACAATAAATGCTGGTTCTTTCCTTTGTGGTTTTTCATAAAACACATTATCCTTATGTACAGTGTTGAATTTTTGTAAGACAGTTTCATTTGTCGCTCCCGGAAAGTTGCACTGGTCGTCTAAAAGACACAGTAAACCTCCAGGTTTGCCTTCAATCAATTGCAAACAACCTGTGTTATCCAGAAAATCAATATTTGTCCATCTTATGCCTTCCCTTCTGTACTCCTCTTGCTCGTATTTGAAAACATGTTGATTGAAATAGTATTGCAAATTTTCATTGGCATAATTAATACATAATTGTTCAAAGCTATTCATAGGTCCAAAGTCTTCAAAGCCAAAAATATCAAGCACACCTAAAATATAACAATGACGAATACATAAAAGACTGAATATCACAAGCTGATTGGATGTTCTGAAGAAAGGTGATTTATTTGGAAAAGCCAAAACTTACCAATGCTGTGTCCTTGGTGTTCCCTTAACGTATCCTTCTTAGACAAGAGAGCATGGTTAACTTGCATCACAATCCAATCAAATAGTGCCCCATACAAACATTTGGCCATGGCATCCCTAGCGGCTATAGCTTCAGGTAATCTGACCAAAATGCAATACTCATTTAGTAAAAGGTCAGGTAAATCAATGTAAAAATTACTCCAAATTAACACAATAGCATAGTTAACTTTTCCCAATTTACTGCTCCCATACCTAAAAAATGATATTTTCTAACCTGTAATTAATGACTAGTGTTTCCCCAGACGCCCTCGCTCTCTTGGCAGTTAAAGCAGCTAAAAGAGTTTCCTGTTTGACTCTCAGTAACTCCGAGATAAGACCAACAACTTCAGCATTTTTTACACCTACAGCTTCGTCATGGTGGTAAGATTTTCTTGGTTGAAATTCAACATTACCTGGAATATTTTAAAACAAGATTTATAATACAAGAAACAATTATTTTACAAAACGTAAAAAATGGTGATTGTACAGACCTAACAATAGAACAGAAGAGAGCACAGCAAACAACCGTCTCTGCTTATCCGGCATAAACCCCACCATCTCCATGGACTGTTTTAATCTAGAAAATTCATACTTCTCGTCCACTCCGGGCAAAACTGAGCAGCCGCTTTTAGCCAGGTAGTTGTATTTTTCCGGAGCCAGCAGATGCAACTGTTGTTTCTCTTCATCACTTGCACCAGCCAACAAATAATAGAACACATGGTAATTTCTCTCATTCCATCCTTGACTGCATATTCTAGATTTTTCCAGTAAATATTTTTGAACTACAGCTCCATGAACCATTCCATTTTCTTTATAATTTACCTAAAAAAATTATCATTTTAAGATATTTGTTTGTTTTTTGGACAAAAAAATAGACATTAATAAAGTAACCAGTTTATACCTGAATGAACTTTCCAAATCTGCTTGAATTGTTATTGTGTGCGGTCTTGGCATTACCGAAGGCCTCCAATACTGGCCCAGCGCTCAGAATGGTTTGTTCAACACCGCTGCCATGAGATCCTTTCTGACTCAAAGCAGTCAAATGATGGAGAAGGAAGTTAGTGCTCTCAGTCTTCCCTGAACCACTTTCTCCACTGATGACAATGCACTGATTAGTTTTCTCTTTCAGCATACAGTGGTAGGCGGTGTCTGCTACAGCAAATATGTGAGGTGGTAAACTAGATCCAATCCTTTTATTCTGATAGAGCTTTACATATTTAGGATTGTATATGGGGTGGAACTTGAATGGATTAACAGCTATCAATATAGAACCCACGTATGTGTAAATGTAACCAGCCGCAAATCTTGCTCTCAGGTTGTCCAGCAACGTCTGTTCATTAAGATCTGGGAGCTGACACAAGTCCGGGTATTCTCTATCTTTGGGTTGATAAAGAAACCTTTGAAAGTAATCTTTTATTAACTGGGGGTCCATAGAGAAGTTTTTCATCCACAAAACATCCATAGTTATTTTTTCTCGAAGGTAAAAGCGGTAGTACTGGCCCGATGTGGAGTGTGGCCATAATAACATGACAGCTACAGGACTTTCTGTAGCACCCAGCCTTCTCTCTTTACATTCACCACCCACTACATCCCCTACCACCTGTAACAGGATTAAAGGTTGGATTATTGCACATAAATGTATTTTATTCCATTTCAACTAAAGTTATATATTATAAGCAGACAGGGAAAAACAGTCAATCAACTCATGCTTGAGAAAATGATAAATTTTTCCAAACATCAATAATGCATCAGTCTAACAACAAATTAAGATTGAACAAACCTCAGCCAGTTCGTATGTTCCACCGGAGGCATCAGTGATGTTAAGTTTGTCGGCAATACAGGAAACAATTTCCTCCGAACTAGTTTGCTTGGATGCCTCCACTGAGAGAGCCTCATATTGCTCAGATAAGGCACCAACAAACACCTAAAAACATATACATTGTTTAGACATGAAAAATGGTTAGCCCAACTGAGGTCTAAATAGTAGACATAATATACCTTATCCCAAATTATACTTGTGTTTCTATCATATCAATACAACAAATGTTGAAATGTATGAAAGTTACATTGATAGCTAAAATTTATGGACCTGTGAGGTAAAGGGTTGACCCACTGAGTACAAATATTATTAGAGAACTTTTTTGGATGTGCAGAACCTAAAATTGGTTCCTTTATTCAACAGTCACATGACTGAAGATAAATTATCAATCATTTTACTTTCATCCACAAGCACAAGACAACACAACAAAACCCTTAGGTACTTCCTTTAACTAATTAAATGATTAAATCATTAAATTCCTCTGTTTTAATGCTAAAATATTAAAAATATAAAATCGAATGCCACACATCGCTACCGAGAAACATCACAGTTTATATGAGTTTAACAGCAGTCATGCGGTACATGTTGGGACTATGCACAGTTGCATATAATTTCTTCTCAGAGGGCATCCGATACAATGATACGCTAAACAATACATTTAGGGTGCCTACATAAAATCTTAACTAATTGGCCATATTATGTATTAAAAAATATCAGGGCTACAGAATTATTGATAGCCTCCATGAAAAAGAAGACAGAGATGAAAGATGACAGCAGAAAGGAGGCAACTGAACAATGAAAGGATAAGTACTGGGGACAGAGGGATGTGTATCGTAAGTCTAGAAAAATTAAAAGAATTCAACAGATGAAACTGAGCGCAAAAAATCTGGTGGAGGTGTTAACTGATAAAAGTACCACCAATTCAACAATTTTTAAGTTAAACACAATTTGAATCTTTTTCATACACTATTGCTGTTAACAGTGGGGATATATCTTTGAAAAAAAAAACAACTTGTGTTTTCTTTCATGGCACAAATGGCACAATTTCAGAAAGTTACCCAAACACTTTGGAAATGTAATTTGTAGAGTGGAATGGATTTGTGCCATTTCTAGGGAGAATACTGCTTTGAGATGCGGAACAAATAAAACTTTTGTCACTAAATATTTTGATTCATACAATCAAGGGTTAAAGTTAACATCCAACACTACAACATAATTATAATAAAATTAAAATTGGACAAACATACCTGAACAATATATCTATTGTTTTCTATAAGAGCCATTATTCTTGATGAGTTACTATAAGTTTTGGGTGTCTGTGAAGTGTGATAGTTTTGGTACTATCTCACTTAACTTTGATGTTGTAATCATAATTAATGTGCTATAACTACATATTTTGTTCACTATATACATTATGAAAACAACAAACACATTTCAGTTTTAAACACACAACAGACCACTAGATATTTTGTGAAACTTATTCATTTATCAATAACACTTTATCACTATTTATATTTGTTTTCCATTTTATCTTCATTATTTTTTCGTTTTACATTTTGCTTAACTAAAACTGAAACAATCGTACATTTAGGATTAACCAAAACAAATAAAACTTCATAACCCAGAGTAACAGTTGAAAAAAAAAACATTCAAAAGGATTATAACAAGTTAGCATACGATCGATATTTTCAGAATTTAAACCAAACAAACACAATAAGGTGTGTTTAAAAACAATCGCAATCATGTAAAGTTTCAGAAAATGTTATCTCACAGGATATTTCAACGGATTTTACAGTACTGTATTGTGACCTTCAAACTGATCTGGTTACTAGTAATGGCTGTAGATATAATTTCTGGGATACCAAATGGTTTATTGGAAACTAAAGATTGTGATTCATAAATCATTGAAATAGCCGACAAAATGACTAGTGAGCCTACAGCATGCAGTTGGGGAATGAGTCAATGCCATTACTTCTAAGAAAATACAACCACTGATTGACATTCTCTTTCCACTAGTTGTCTATTCTAACATATACACATATCTATGTATATGAAATCAATCAAGAATTGTCGAGAAAACAATAAAATCCTACATTTTATAATGAATCGATTGAAGATCAACATTTTGATTCAGAATATTATTTTATATTCCCACAAGATACAATCGAAGCATCCTAAATAAGTAAGGACTTGTCATATAAGACAACAGGTAGACTGGCCAATACTGACAGGTGGATATTATCAATAACATAACTTGTTATAAAATTCATTACTATTATAATCAGATATAAAAATATACAATGAAAATAAACACAAAAGATGTTAATCAAAACGTCATGTAGCGCTATAAACTATTATGGTTATAATTCGATCGGATCAACAGAACAACACAACTGGGCAGCTTGTGCCAATTTATTTCACTACACTAAAATTACTGAGATTTATTCAGTTATTGTATTAGAAAGTTTCCTATTTACGACAGCTTTAATTCTGGCACGATATAACCATTTTACATGGTATTTACGTGAAAGACGGAGAAACACCCACCGTATCCTGTAGGTATGGCTTAATCCTAATAATCACAAATTCCCAACCCGTCGCCGACAAATACTTTTGAACTCATTAGCACAAAATAGCTCACTATATTTAAAGAAAACTTGGCAGTTACATCACACGATAATTTCGTCGATAAAGATTAAATAACCACGATAATTGAACTTTCAATCGCTATAATAATAAGTTCGTCGATACTCGAAACAACCTCCGTCACGACCACCATTTTTATTTGTGCGAGCAGCGCCATGCCGATGATTGGAGCTAATCTGGGTTACCAGAAATCAGAATAGTTGAAAAAAATATACAAGTCGGATATAATAATAATATATTTTTATTTTCGGTAAGTTCACGAAATTCGGTATAAAATACCGAAATAGGGAAAATGATTATTATAAAGCTTAAATGGGGATAGAGGACAATCATCAAATAATTTAAGTACATACTACTTAATCGTCTTTTAAATCGGTACACCATGTTGTTGTTGGAAAGACAATAATATTCAATGATAATAGATTCATCTTATTTCAATAGATGTCTCTGTAACAACACAATTCAAACATTCGATAGATGGCATTAGTTTTATGTTTTTGACCTTTTAAATTTTCATTTTTTAAATAATATTATGTAGGTATAAATATTAATTTGATAGTTATTCATGTTTAAATCAGTTAAAAGTATTATTTAATTAAATTTAATTTTTTTTGTGAAAGAATAGGAATGAATCTACAAGACTATTTTATTTACTATTAATAACTAGCTGACCCATAAAACATTCTCCCGCTTTGGAATAAATAAAATAGAGATAATTATTACTTACATAGCTTTTGGAATTTTGTTTAGTTAACGACGTTTGAAAATGATAATTTATCATTACGGAAAACAATATGGCGGCATAAACTGTAAATTTAAAATGCAAAGAATATTTTTGCATTGCAGATTAAATAAAAACCATACATATCTACGACTAAAGCAGATTTCAATAAAGTTTCGAGATACCAGATTCTGACAAAATGAGATGATACCTACAATCTTAATTTTGTATGATAATTCTGCTTTCCTTCCTTCTCCCTTTAAGCCCCATGCACTTGGGAGGCAACAAGAGCTCTCCATTGCGTTCGATTTTGCGCAACGTCTATGACCTCCTACCAGACCGTGTCCAAATCCCTCAGCTCTGCTTCGAAAGAGCGGAACACAGTATGGGAGGGTCTTCCTTTTCTTCAAGACTCTGATAAGAGGAATAAAAGCGATCTCCTCGACCAAGTGTCATTCGACATCTTTAACACATGTCCCATGCAGTCGTGTCAGTCCATCTCCACTCCAGAATGGTGGAAGTGATGGGCTTGAGAATAGTCAGATGAAATCGTAATATAGGTACCTAATCAATTATGATATATTTAAATAATATCTTATATATAAAAATGGAGAGCTATTTTCCGTGCTAATCGCATCACGCCTAAACGGCTGGACCGATTTCGTTATTTCTTTCTTTGTCATGTTGGCTTTTATTAGGACTATTAGGAGAAGGTTCTAATGAAAGAAAAAATTAAGAAAGTTGGGCGGAAAATTACAAAATTAAAGAAAACTCAAAGTAGGTAGGTAACATTTTTAGTACTTTTAACAGTTTTAACAATATAGATTTTATTCCAAATTAGAAAAATTGAAATTAAATTAAAGTTTGACAGAAACTGTCAGTTGTGCGATTTACAGAATTTCGATGGAAAATATAATAATATGCTTTGAAATAGATGCATCGATCTAAATTGGTTAAAAGGTAAAAAGCTTATCCTTATACAATTTCGAATTCAATATTCATAATTAGGAACACAGAACACAGTCTGTCGGGAAAGCTAGTAGAAAATAAGAATTATGCTTACTTAGGATATTATTTTACCTATGGTTTCCCAAGTTACGCTAGCCATAAAAGATATACCTACCTACATACAAATATGCGAACGGACTGCTATGCTTTATTGTGTACCTAATGATTCGTTGATTGTAGGCATGTAGGCATCGTCTATTTAAAAGAAAAAATAACAACTAATGACTCTAACAATTCATTACTAATGTTCGATTTTTAAATGGAACACCACTACGGGCTTACGACCGTCTTCTATTATTATTTCGAAGGCTGGCTTAGTGAATAGTGTGTAACTTTACGTTAACAACGTTCGCCATTAGGTGGTAATGTTTCTCCGAAACTCCTAATCATGAGAATTCTCAACATGTTCAACAATGACATGTCGAAAAATCTCTTGTAGGTATAAAACAAGTCGAAATTTAATAATAAATTAAATATAGAGATAAAAGTTGGAAATTATTGAGAACAAGAGAGCAACCAAATTTAAAGAACGCGACTGCTGTCATGTATTAATGGCGCCAGTATATGACTATATCCATTTTTGTTACTGTCTCATCTTTTTTGCCTATTGGCTTTGTTGGTGCACAACGTTCTAATCGTCTATTTATATAATACTTTCTCGAAAAATTTTAGTACCTATACTTACCTAACCTATGTACATAACATACCTTTGTTGGAGCTATCCATCAGTTTTTATGGGTTGATTAGCGATTAGCACAATAATTATGACAGCACAGTAATTACACATCGGATTATAATTAAGATCCTTTTATGTTTTGAGCCAAATATCACCGCATACTGAGTTGTATTGCGAACCACATCGATACTATAAGTGCTGCCATGCGCCCGGGTCGACCAGGAGTCTAGGTATGTTGTCTATACCAACTCCATCGTCAATCTCTGGCTCATTTCGTGCAAAAAAGCGATAGCTATTATGATATACTCGTGCATTGAATATTAAATGTAAATTTCAGAATTGAAAAAAATTGAAAAAAAATTCTCTCAAATAGGTATTATATAGGTACCTATATAGAAAATGTGGGGGGGGGGGCAGCTGCCCCCCCTAGAGATTTAAAATTGTAGCCAATTCATATTTTCCTCATCCTTCATATAGAAAATAACCTATGAATGGGTCAAATTGCCCCCCCCCAGGCCCCGGGCTGGCGACGACCTTGCTTATAGGTATATTTTTTAAAAATAGGTATACCTATACCTAAACGACAACTAAGAGTTGGAAGGGTACAATGTAGAACTGTAGGTGCTGGACATCCCCATCTCAGGAACAAGAAGATTCTAGAGTTAGGATGAAAGCCATAGCAGAAGTAAAGAAGATGGTGAAAACTCTGCATGTAACTTTGAATGTTTTGTTTGTAAAAAAGCAAAACAAATATCCCAAATAATTCATTTGATCAAAAAATTGACATCAATGCGATGTTGATTCGAAGTTGAAGATAGTCCTCTTTAGCAAATTTCCTTTTTTTTTCAAAAGAACCTTTCTCAGAATAGACCATGAAAGAGTGACGTCATTCGACGTTTGTCTATAGGGCAAAAAAAGTGTTCTGCAAACTTTTTGTGTTCAAGAACACCTCAACCATATCAAAGAGGTTCACCAATGAATTTGTTTACCCCCCCCCCCCCCTCCCAACGAAACGTACCGTAACACCCCCCCCCCCCCTCTTCCCTAAACACCCGTGTGGCTATTGTATATAATTACCGCAATTCGTATAAGTAGGTTGTGGCAAATTGTATAGAATTGCAACAGCACGCTTTGAACGCAGGGATACTTAGGCTAAGGCTCTTCTTCGGAATTTTTTATTTTAATGTCCGATCAGTGTCCAAGAGAAATGGTATCCGAGAATGCATTTCGTACTCGTCAGTCCATAGGTTGCAGGTCACACTTTACAGTTTTCTGCTAATAGCTCCAAGGGTTTCGTTATCAATACCGGCACCTTTTTCTGAATGGGTAGCTATATAGGCATGACGTGTGAAAACATTAATTCACAAGGAACCTACTACCTACTCGTACCATTGACAGAGTGCCTGATATAATATGTACCTACACCAACTTAGCGCGAAAGCTTTAAATTTTGTCTAGATGTTAAAATATTAGAATTCCTATCTTGTATTTTCTGTTGAGCTCATTTAAATGAGCGAATATGTCCGGCAGTTATCTGCCCACTGTTTATACAAGTTTTACTACCCATTCTTTTCTTTTGAACACAGAAGCCAAATCTGAACCATGAGCCTCTAAAAACACTTGGGTCTCATTTTTTCGCGGCACACCAATTGATGATCATGGTACACCAGTGTGCCGCGGAACACGCTTTGCGGAACACTGGTCTAGGGGGCATACAGTAGTCATGGGCATGGGTAACACCAAACACGTACTTTTGGGAACCAAACTGTCAAAAGTTGCAATATTTGGGCTTCACATTTGAACGTGAGTCGGGATTCTAGGTTATTGTATTGAATTCTGTGTGAGTAACAAATCATTCCATTCCCGCTGTAGTTAATAGGTACACGGCTCAACGGTTCATATACATCAGATATCGTGCTCATTTGACCCGATAAGCCGTAAGATCTCTGAGTGATCTGTAGATCCACGAGACAATTTGGAAAGACTCGAATCCTTGACCCGATAAATACACTCAAAAACTTTTGGGTGCCGACATGCAAAAATCCACGTGACCTTTAATGGTCTGCTCTTTAATTTCTTTACTTACAGCCGACGGAACATATGTATTTACTGGACTAGCTAACGGTATTTTTTCTCTTTGTTAACCGCTCCAGTCAACTTTACCTTCTTCAATATTAGTAAGGACTAAGTTTAAAAAGCACTTAGGTAGGTAGACAATAATTCTGTTTTTGCAATTTGCACCTGATGCGTAGCAATCAGCAAAAACTAGATTTTTAGATTGGAGTCTGCTATACAATGAACAAATCGTAAGTTTCGTATGTATATCCCATAACATCACGAATCCAGCCTGTCTCGGCACATTTAATACGTGTTAATATTATTATTATTTGGGACCATCATGTCACTCAAGTGCGGCATTATAATAAGAGGTCTAATAATAAACATTATTTAAATAAAAATCGCGTGAACGAAGCGGTGACCACCTCTGACAAAAGTGGGAACATATCAACAAGCGACCTTAGACAGAGGCGAGACGGTCGATTCAATCATTTTTCTTTTATCGCCTCATTCGTTTTTATGCCACTACTCTCTACAGTATAACGTATGCAGACAGTCTATATTGGTAGGTAGGTACGCATAAAAAATAATATTAAGCCATTCCGTTTCATTTGTTTTTCTTTTGATTTCCACCGATGAAGCGTCTGTATAAAGATTTAAACGAGAAAATATTGATTTAATATTATGCAGGTGGGTGGGCGGGCATATTCCTCATGTTTGTTCTTTGACTGCTAACGGTCTCTCTAACGATGATCGAGTTGGGCAGAAAATGTTTTCATGTTCCAAAAAATCTTGGTGCTGAATCTAACCATGGTGAGGCACTGCGCAAAGGGACTTTTCTTTGACTTTCTTCACCCATCCCTCCGTTACCCAATTCGGTAGTTTTGCTGTGTCAATCTCTGGAATGTCTTTTACTCTTGTTATAGACGTAGGTACTTACCTATATCTGATCCATTCGTTCCAGTCGTTTCTGCGCCAGAACGAGAAATGTGTAACTTTCCAAACTTAAGTACGTGCAATGAAAAGTCTGGCGCCTCTCACCCCTGGAACATTGCGGAAGATGTGCTGTTTGACTAATCTATGATCATCCATGTAAGTGTATAGGTACATAATCTTTCCAAAGCCGGAACTCAGCACGGTACGAATGTGATGTTTTTATCACTGAGTAACCCCTCGAAACATGATGAAATAAGACCTTTTCAAATTATTGGGTTGAGAATAAGGGTTGAAAGCTGATAACGAGGATAATGTATAATAAGCCTAAAGAGATAAAAAAGTCTGCGAACAAAAACCACTAAATAAAATGACATGTAGTGTTGCGATTGTCTGGATCTGGATAATAATGCGATGGCGATGTAAAGTGTCTCCGTTAGTTAGGGATGGAAGCCTTGCCAAATGTTGTATTGTATTGTGTTATTTACGAGAGCAGACTATATCGCGATAAGACATGTCATGTTAGTAGCGTAATGATGCAGCGCCTAGCCTAGTCGTCTCGACATAATTCGTTTACATTTTTTATGAAACACTATTTTATTGTGAGACAATATTACTTTTTAGTATTTATTTTAATAGATTATGTCTCCACTCTCTCTACCAAGATTAGGATGTTTGGGTTTTTAGCTCATTTCATTCATTGCTGAACAAGGGTCTCTCATCTCTAAAGCGATTTTAGAGGGGAAGTTGGACATTCACTAAAAGTGACATTACACCAAGTTAGAATGGCTTGCTACAGGTTTTTTTTCATGTTTCTGTGATGAGAATTTAGTCCCATAAAGGTGATACAAATATACCGCCGATACTCGATTACTCCACCTTTAGTTTCCAAAACAAAAATCTTCAAGAAGTACCCACCTATACTTAAAGCTCGTCATTTTTGAAATACCTATACCGAAACGAATCGTGCCTACACTATTTAAGTCAAGGTATTTATAATTTAGGTGAAGGATACTAAGGCGGTAATAGTAAGGAGGGAACGAAAAAGAAGGACCAAAAGAACTATGGAATACCAAATCTGACTCATCAAATGGGCATTTAGAGGCCTTTTTTCAATAATTATAACGAAATTTCACCAAGTTAATACCCGTATTTTACTATAATTAAATTTAAAACATAAACTCCTGTATTCTGGTGAAATGCAGTAGTTTATGCGAGAGCAAGAAGTTTTGGTAAACACAGGATAGAGGTGGAGGACTTCGCCGCCTTGGATCTCCTCCTAATGCTGGACTTCCTGAAGCGTCTGGGATTAGTGGGGAAGCTCTAATTGGGACACACCATGAGTAAGTAGGGGAAGCACAATAGACCACTATAATAGGTCGGAGCGCAAAAACCCCCTTAAAAAAAAGTACCCTGGTGAAGGGATGATGACAAAAAGAGACAAATTTGTACCACATTACAGTAAAGTTACGTTACTGACAATCGAGTAACGTGACGATTTGGACCACGTTCACCCTAGTTTCCACCATTGACGATCCACTTAGGGTGATGGACGAATATCTTGACGTGATTGAATTTTGGACTGATGAATATCCGACTCATCCTGTCACTCCACAACATCCATTTCGTTTTCCCCACTTATGCATGGTTTTTGGAGTGACATCGGTCCCCCATTCACGGTCAAACTTTTTCACGAATTAAGAACCTATTTATTTCTTGTTGTACCTACGGTAAAAATAAAAACATAACCAAGCAAATAAAACAACGGTATAAATATACCTGAATTGAATCGAGTGACAGTTAAGTTGGGTTCAACAAAGCAAAGTAAATGAGAAGGGAAACGGAGAGACCACTTGACATAATATTACACGCTGCATGTGCAGTGCACCTCCCGAATGCAAATAACAATCAACGAACATTGTCAAAAAGCTCTAAACGACCAATAAATTAAATTTGCATAATATAAGTTGTTTAAAAATCTCCTTGTTAAAACATTGTTTTGGGATACGCAATTTGCTTTAGGGGTTTTTATTTCATATTTACCAGGGCTTGCACATTCCAGTATTGCGGCATTATTATTTAGGCCTTATTGCGGTAAATAGTACTGAAATTAAGTTAATATGCGAGGATCATTTTGGTTTAAAGAGAGATAGGTAGTCTAGTTGGCAGTCGATCTCCCAAGAGGCTGAAACGGCGGCACAAACAGATCTGCAGGATCTATGAAGAGAGGAAGAAAAAGAATATGTCGGAAATTCCGTAATTATTAATTTGATCAACCAACGGCAGACGCTGTTAACCTGTAGGTAATATAAAACGTAAAAGAAAGACGGTCGTAAGCTCGTGGTGGTTCAAACTAAAATTAGGTAACCCTTAAATGACCTTGATTGTTTGCATATTCTTATCATAACTAACAAAATATTTATGTTATTTCCTTCAGGCACAAGACGGACCTCGGTAGCCTAGTAGTATAGGCGTTGACTTCCAATACAACACCCCGGGTTCGATACCCGGTTTTCCCTAATTAAAGTGCTTTTTATTCACCCGGTGTTGACCTGTGTTAGATTGGACGGCACCTATTTCCTAAAAAAAATACTCGGGCTAAAGTTCCGCTGACTTACTGACAGCATTGTAAAGTGTTGATTTATTTATTTACTAGCTAGTTACCCGTGGCTTCGCTCACGTGTTACTGTATTTGCTTTCTCTTCCTAAACAATGCAGAATTAATTATATTCGCATCAAAATTAATAATAATAAGAAACATCATCAACATTTCTTTTTTTAAATATATATTCTAAAATTTCCATTAAATTACTATATTTTTATTTATATTTGTCGTTATTAATCTGTATTTAAAAAATATGTGCTTCTTATACAAATAGAATCAGCCCGCGAACTTAAAAATTTCGCTAACTTGACTGACATTGTTCTATGAGAATCCCAAAAAATAACTCGAATAACTTTTATTCCATCAAATGACGTTATTTGAAATCAATTTTTATATTGCTGGATATGAATAGAAAAATATTCAGGTCTCGAAAAGCAATGAAATTAGTGATCTTTAAAACACTTATTTCTATCTGCTTTGGGCATTTTTCAAGCTACAGACGTTTTTTTTAACATTTCAATTTATATCTTTCAAGTTGATTTGTTGTTGTTTGTCTGGTCGTAGGTTCGAAATTTAGTTCATAAATATCTTATCCTGAGCAAAACGACATAAAAAGAATAAACGCTATCGGTCCAGCCGTTCAGGTCGAAATAAATAACGTGTGACGGATTCTACTGATCTCAGATGAGATGAGCAGAACCCTCACACTGAGGACCGTCTGCCAAGAGTCACCGACTCCAAGGCAAACGAACCTCTGTGGTCACACCCCCTGGAAGGCCTTAAACAGAGTTGTTGGTCTCATCCAACAAAAGAAAAATAAATCGTTAAATCAGCCCAGCTATACTCCACTTCAGACTCTACTCAGGTCGTGGTTCAATAGCCCAAAATGTCCTCTCATCAAGTGGGGAATTATCAAGAGATTTTTAAAGAAAGAATTTAGAATTAAAACGAATAAAATTTATTGAACTAAAATACAAATAAATAGATCCTTCTTTGAACAAATTATAAAACTAATCGTGGATCTTTGATAGCTCCAAATAAATAAACATAAAAAATTTACCTTAAAATGGGAAAAATAAAATTTAAAATTCCAATCATTAAAACATATATCAGTATTTAAAGTATAAGGCCATTTATATCGTTCTTAATAATCAAAAAAATATTTTACTTCTTAAACTCTCGTCAGATGTTTTACAACAATTTTTGAGCCTCTATTCCAAACTTCTTAGGTAAACATACAAATATATCAAATAGGCTTCAATTAATATGGATGAGATTTTCCCTTTATAGATTACATATCGAAATGTGAAAACATTAAATTCAGGTTTTGTATAAAACAGGGTCGAAGGTCAAATTAAGGTTGGTGCATTTGCTCTCCACGAAAGAAGAATGAAAAGGTGTCGGCGGTAGGTCTCACAGAATAAAACGTATGATTTGATATATCACTTAACTTAAGATTCGATCCCCTAATCTATCTCGCGCTGATCTCTTCAAGAAATAGCTTGGCTCCACGAATGTCGAATAGTTTCAAAGAATCCTTAGCTGGAGTTCTCACGTACAAATGGACTTCTCAGAACAAGAATTGGCTTCAGATGGCTCGATACAGACGTTTCGGTACATCGACGTAGGTAATACATAAAATGTTCCCAGATTAACATCGCATTCCAAGATCAAGAATTACGTTTGTAACCCGAAGGGTAGTTCCCGCACTTCTGTAATACGATAAAGAAATGCGTTACAATTAGGGATTAGAAATATACCCACAAAAAGAAATAGAATTCACGACAGACATAATAAACCTAAGATTCTCACCTGTTTTACTTGCGGGGCTAAATTTAGTTCACATACGACACTTCACTTAGACGACTTTACAAAATTAAATTCCAATAAATATATTCGACTTAATTATTAACAAATCACTCAGGAAGGGTAGTTTTCACCCCTAACCCCCCTTTTAACACAGAGTTGCTCCAACGCATTCGTGGACGCAATATATAGTCAGCAAAATTTTGACATTTGCAAACGTCAAATCCCACAATAGCTTGGCGCTAACACGGCCGCCGTTTCATTGGATAAAAACATTAGCATCCAACGTACCCACGAGCTGCGTTGATAATGTCCCGCGCGGAGGGTACCTACCGACAATACGGCGAGATTTCTATTCAAACAGAGCCCGCGAATTTGATTTAAACTTCAATAAAAACAATCCCAAAAACTGATCGTTACAAACATTAAACGTGAAAACTGTTAACGTTCCGAACGTTAACGTTTACCAAATTGAAAATGGTTTCCAAACAAAAAAAATGCGTTTCGTCTTCAATATAATAGCAGCGTCGTAATACTTCCAAAGATTTTGAGGTAACGTTTAACGTTAATTTTGAATAACTGACAGAATTATTTTTTTGACTCGGAATTTGGAACAACATTGTTTAACGCACGTTGAACAACAGTTTTTACGTTATCCTATGGAAATAACAACAAATTGTTAACGTTGGAGCTGTCGTTAATATTTCGACTTGGCCTCCGGGCGTGATACGATGACCACGTAAAGTAGGTCTCCATTTTTATAATAACGTAATATTCTCCCTTTTAAGCCCCCCCCGCTCACCGCAAACCAGCCCGGAGGAAACTAAACTGCAGCAAACCCGATCCGCACAAAGCCAAACCCTAGCCCGATTGCCAAAAAGCCAGCCGCACACAGATCAAGCCCGTGGCGGTTCCCCCCAAACCACCCCATAATACGGGAGGCCTTGGACCCACTCAGGAGAATAGGTTAGGCATAAAGAACTCTCCATTGCGCTCGAAGTCGTCCGAGGCTCATTGTGCCTTTTCTAACCGGTTGAGGTTTAAGGAAGTGAGGTGGTCAACCTCAGTATTCTAATGGTATAAGTAATTGGCGTTCGACTATAAACGAATTTTCGACAATGTAGAGTAGGAAGAAAATTAACTGTCCACTGTTTATATTTTTTATTAGATGAAACGGATATCGGCAACTTTCCGATATCCGGTCTATCCGGCGGCGTAAATAATATCCTGCCGGATACCGGATAGTAAAAAGAGGCATGTTTGGATAACTCATTGATTTGTTTATTAAAGTATCACTTAAGAAATACACCTTATAATCACAAAATAAATTCTACAACTTAGAAGATTGATTATCAAGCATAAGGTAAATTATGGAGAGTAATTCTATATAATATTTCGTTATATATACTATTAGACTATATAGAGGAAAACAGCAGCTTTGCTGGTCTTCGTAAGTAAGGGAAGTTTAATAAAACAACGTTTCGTCATATATCATCCTGGCTGAAGATGCAGATAGTTTCCGCGATTTTTGGAACAATAACGTTCCGGCAACGGAGTCAGTCCAATTGGTATATACCGCCTACGTAAGCGTAATTCATGCGTTGTACCCATGGTAATTTACGCACTGGCCGGGCTCTAGTAAGGACTTCTTTAGCATTCTGCGAATTTTATAAATTTTTTAAAATAAAAACACCGATATTTTAAGGGGAGCGCTTTTCTTCCTACCGCAAGGGTTCCGAAGACAAAGAAGATCTTCTCATACCGAGAGGGTCTTCCTCGTGTTCTGCTCCTTCGAAGCAGAGCTGAGGGATCTGGAAATGGTGTGTGAGGAGGTCATAATATCCGGCTAACTGCTATCCCTTTCGTCTCTATTTTTTATACGTTCCAGTGGACAGTTATTTTTTTCGCACTATACAGTGACGAAATGATGTGGTCATTGACTTATTGCCAGTGTTTTCAAAACAATTATTTACGATCTGTCCTAAAATGATGTGAGGTTTTGTAGATAATTTTAAAATTTAATATTTTGCACATTGACTACATTTGATATAAAATAATTTACCTATTGACTTCATAATACTATTTACCTTTTTTCAACATAATATTATATCAACTTGCTATTAATGGTTTACGCAATAAATTCAAAGCAAGATTACTCACATAGTTTTTTTTTTGTTGCTAGTGTTTTTATGAAATGGCTTCAAATATTTTGACAGATCAAGACATAAAGAATTGCAATACAATCCAGATTCTTTTCGTTAACTTACCGTAAATTATTTTAGTAGAGATAATAAATTACTAAAATAGGTAGGTACCTACATAATGATTTTAATGTCGATCTTAAAAAAAACAATTCAGAATCGCTGTACAGGATGCATTGTACGAAAAATATATTGAAGTAGGTAGGTACGTAAAGTGTTTCTCTGAATTCACGGAAAGTGTATTATCTCTTATATAAAAATGGAACGCTAATTTCGGTCATCGTATGGGTAAGAACACGTTGAAAGCCGATTACGATCCGCGCCGACCATCTCAAAGATTGTTGTCTATGGTTTCCATGCATTTAAATGGGCGTGTCGGAAAGCGGGTTCCTGATTTTTCTGTGGGTTTCCCCATTCAAATGCATAGTAACATTCTTGCGCCGGTTGGCGCTAGTCAGAATCGGCATTCTACGTGTTTCTTACCCTATGAGAACAGCTGAACTTATATCGCCCATTTTTTTGTCGTGTTTGCTTTTGTCTGAAGGGTCTTATGAAAGAAAAAAGTTGCACGGAATAAAAATAAAACTTCCATTATACATTTTTTCTAATTTTGAAATTAAATCAGGCGTTTAACAGGAATCAGTTGTTTGATAAATGATACGATTCACGGAATGCTGATAGAAAATAATATAATCATATGTTTTATAACAGATGCATCGGTTACAGTGCCTAGTTAAAAAGGTATTAATGAATGTATCATAATACTAATTCATATTCAATAATATAAGGACCACGTCGTCGTCTGTGTTAAATAACTTTAAACTGAAATCAACTTAAATTTATACATAAAATCTCGAACATATTATTTATATTCCAAGACGGGACGAAGTTTGACGGGTCGGCTAGTTCAAAACTATGTTAATATTAAAGATTACGCAATAGTTTCGACACGTGTATTGGAGAAAGTAGGTTGGGCTGGGTAGGTACCTACCTACGTATATATTTATTGGGTAGGAACACGTAGAAAGCGGATTCCGATACGCGCCGACCGGCTCATAGATTGTTGCCTATGGTTTCAATGCATTTAAATGAGCATGCCGGAAAGCGGGTTCCTGCTTTTCTGTGGGTATCCCCATTCAAATGCATAGTATCATTCTTTGCGCTGCTCGGCGCGGGTCGGTATCGGCTTTCTACGTGTTCTTAGCCATACACCGCGGCACCACACCGGCCCGGCTCGCCTAATGAGATCCAACTGTCGATGGCCTGAGTCGGTATGTTTATTGTATGAAACGATGTCGTCAATAAATTAAATTTTTACAAAAATTGTTAAGAAAAGTTTGAGATGTACTGCTATGATGTATGTATTTTTTATAGAAAAATAAATTATCTAGTTGTAGCGTTTCGGCGTTTTTCGATATTTTTATAAAATTCTGAAATATAGGCACTGAAACTCGTAAATTTGTCATAAAAAAAATATTTTTCTTTATAAAAAAAGTTTGAGAAATCCTGGAACTTCTTCATTAAATTATATTTTAGATATTGTATTTTTCTATATACATACACAATTTTAGGGTTCTAGATTTTATGTTTTTCGAGATATATGGAAAAATTAAATAAAAATTCAAAGGTTGATAACCCCTGACTGAAAAAAAAATTCAAAATTCTGAGTATACAAATTTTGTATGCTTAAAGTATTCAATATTTTCTGAAATTTTAGGATCTGTGCATCAAGCGAATCAAAAGTTATAAAGAGGGGACGGATACACACACATACACGTTGGAAAAGTGCCTCTCACCCCCTCCCCTCTAATTAATGATATCTTTTGAAAACGAAATAGTATAATTTGACTCTTTCTGAAGAAATCATTTTTTTGAAATTTCGATAAAACCAGTTTTAAACTTTTTAGGAGGCACTTAAAAATCATCCTATTTTATATGTGCCCTTTTTCGTCCCTTTTAGTTAAATTTTGGAAAAATTGCCGAATATGCTAACACTTATTTCTATAGAAGAATTCATATGCCAAATCTCAAGTTTGTACCATGTCTAGTTTCCGAGATATTCGCATACTTTGAAAAACATTCAACCCTATTTTTCACCCCCTTAGGGGTGGAATTTCCAAAAATCCCTTCTTAGTGGAAGGTTTTGTATTGATACCTACCTGATTTCCAAATTTCACTTCTCTACGATTAGCCGTTTGGGCTGTGCGTTGATGAGTCAGTCAGTCAGTCAGTCAGTCAGGCACTTGCCTTTATTATTATAGATAATGTGTGTGTGCACATAATATGAATATTCATGACGGCAAGTAATTTTTTATTTCATTTGTTTTACATGCATGGAAAGTAAGTTGTCCGCAACATTACACGAAGATTATTTAATCAGTGATATGTTATAACATACATATGTATCACTGGATTTAATATACTTAGGAATTATTTATTTTTACAACCCTGTTGTGATGCGAATGATGCGATGTACGCGAACCTAAAATACATATTTAGAAGTAATTAACATAATTTATTGAGTAGGTAGTTTGCCAACAAGTCAACGACCCTCCGCGGCGGCGGTGCGGTGAATTTGACGAATGTAACAGGATCGTCAGTTGGTGGGAACACGAGAACTCATATTATATTATACCTGTCTGTGGAATTGGAAATCTTTTTCTCTGCTTCATCGTATTATATTTTTAGACTGAGGAGTTTTCTTACATAATGGTTGTCGCTGAATTCCAGCTCTTGCTTCAAGAATGTCCCTATAGCCATCCGGTGCCCTCCAATCTGCGTTCGCTTGGAGAGTGTGCATTGCCACAAGAGGTCCTCCAATATACTTCTCTCCTGTGCTAGCAGCTCCGATTCCTATACAGGCACGTATATACAATGATTTTAAAGCACAGTCTTCCGCTTCTTCTTGTCCATAATTAGTTGAAGGTTGTCTATGTCCAACCGTGTTGAAATTAGTAGGTATGTATTTCAGAGGATCACACACCACGTGGTTAGACCCCTAAAGTCGCTTGCTAAGGATTGATATGTCCTATGTCTAATTTTAAGTTTTTTCAAATTGACAATGCAGTTTCAACAACACATATTTTTTTAAATATGTCTACTAATAAAAACAATCAGTTTTCACCTCTTTACCCTATTTTTAACATTATAATATGTACCATGTCCACCACAAAACTTTAATAGGTGTACTGTAATGTACTTTGCCCACTTTGGCCAATCAGATTACTTTAATCCTTGGAGATAGTAGGTACACAGCAGCACATAATCATTTATCAATCAGAGGGTGAAGAAAATATTTAAAATCAATGTTTTGGGGTTGGTTGGAAGAAATTGCCATTCGGCAATAAGCCCGCCCTTTCCACAATAATATATTTTTATATTTTTGTGCGCAATAAAGAGTATTTTATTTTATTTTTATTTATTTACCAGTTTATGCCGCCTTTTGATAGCCCCTTTTTATAGAGCTATTTTAAGGTAATCCCTTGGATGAGAGCAACCGAATAATATTTTCCTACCATCTATAGGTACATATTAATTATATAGTTAAATTGTGAATACTTTAATAAATTTCAAGTGATTTCATGGACATAGTACAATACAACACTAAGCATATTTCAAAGAAAATGATATTTTTTGTCTTATTGTATTTTTAAATTTTGGTTTATTTCACATAAAACACAATCAGAATTTGATAAAATTTTACAAAACCATTCTTTTTTCAGTGTTATATTAGGTAATATAGTGTTTTCAAATTCAAATATTTTTATTGAGGAAATAAAAAAAAACTTAAAAAAATACATATTCACAATGATAAATTTATACATTTTTTTTAAATATATATTTTACCCCCAAAATTGAGCAGAACTCGTGATTATAGGGTTGTATTTATTTATTTAATAAGTAAGTTACTTCAAGGAAGAGAAAATACAAACATACCAACATACAATAAACAAGCATTACAAAGGACACATGCAAATAAAAAATAACAATTGCAATGATAATAACAATTACAAAATCATAAGAGATGGTAAAAAGCAAAAAACAGTCAAATTTAAGATACATACATTCAAGCCAGAATAATAAAAATAAAATAATAAAATAATAAAATTAAACCATAATAACAAAGAAAAACGAAGTCATCGCAGTACAGCAAAAAATCAATACACCCAAGAATAGCGGATATAGTTTTATTTTATTTTTTTAATAAAAAATATTGAAAAAATAATATGTATTTATAACTTTCAACCCTCATAACTCATTAGAACAATTTTCGGATATAGTAGGTACATAATATCAATCCTCAGCAAGCCAAGTGCTGAAGAGACAGTTCAGGGTCGACCTCCCTTCATCTTTAAACTCAGACCACAAAAATACTAAAAACTAAGAAGAAAAGAAAAGAAAATATATACGAACAAACATTCGAAGGACTTCTTGTGTGAAATGTCAAGGTTGTCAGTAATAATAGAATACCTACAAAGCTGCTGACAAAGCGACTATCCAGTCTTTCAATTTGTCCGCAAACCATAATGTATGGGTGTGAAGAACAATAATAATTACTTGTAATGAAATATAAAACATAAAAAAAATATGAGAAAAACTGAGCCAGCGTTTTTATGTACCTAGTTATTTGCTATTGTTGAAAAAAGTCGAGTCGTAAATCGAACTCATTGTGTTTGAAGAAATAGCCGTTGTGGTTAGTTAAAGAAATGGGAGGTAAAAAAAAAACAAGAAATTTATCCCAGTGTGGAATTGTAGATACATACTTGTATAAATAGACGTGCTTACATAAAGTTGGCGCCATCTTTGTGAATTACCTGGAAGTACTGCCTCCATATTGACAGGTAACATTGTTGCACAGCAGGGTTGTGTGTCTAGCTTTTATTTAATATTTTGTATTTCATCCAAAAATGAAACAACATTAACCTATTAAAAAAATAATCCGAGCTGGAGATAGTGAGCTCGGCGAATCTTGATAATAGCGTTGTGCAATTCTTAACACCCAAAAAGCCTACCATAATCTATAATTGGATCAAAACTACGAAAAATAATATTTTTTAAGGACTAACATTATTTAATTTTAAATCTGTTTATATTGTAATTAGGGATTGCAATCCGGAAAACCGGATCCGGTATTCCGGCGGATCCGGCATCAAAATGATCATATCGGATCCGGCGAAAATTGACGGATCCGGAGATCGGATCCGGTTTATCATATCAAAGGATTTTTCAACAAACTCAAAATGGACAGAACTCGAACCCGTATCTCTAGCAATTTCACAGGGTCATTGTAGGTAAAATTGTGGGTACCCATAAAGATAAAAAGAGAAAAGGAGGCAAATGCGTAACAGTAAGCGCAGTGGAATGCTGCTATTGCTCCTTGTGCCCAATGTAAGATTTTAAAGCTAGTGTTTACTGATCGTATTGAAAGTATTGACTATCGATCGAATGAAAAGACACCTGCTCGAAAAATGGTGAGAATATTAAACAATTATTTAGCCAATAAAATATATATTAACCTTTTTAAAAGCAAAATAATTGTGATAATAGTCTGCTTTTTATTAGATTAGTTCGGTAGTCTGTCACAAAGTGTGTGCAGTTATATTCAAGGATAAAACTGAAATGATTTCTCAAAGACTTATTCTTGATAATATATAGGAGTGTCTCTGATTATTCCCGGTTATAGGTATTACTCCTGGGACGCGCATGTCCAACTGCTCATCCATCTCTCTGGTGCTCGTACAAGGGTCTGCTGGTTGATGTGATTTCATCCTCTTATAATTACCAGAATCACCGGATCAGTGGGGCTAGTAGGAGGTTTATCGAAAGCTTATTGCACGCAAATAAGAGCTTATTAGTGTGCAATTAGTGTTCTAAAATCAAACGATCGAATCATTTGATCATTTTATTATGAAAAATTTTCGAAACTCTTTCGATGATCGTTTCGATATTCGATCATCGAAAACTTATACCAGGGCTACAGTTCTGTTGACGTGGTCTTTCCAATAAGGCCTTCTATTTCTACCCCATTGCCTGACGTTCTCGATATCGCAGAAGCTCCGAATCTGGAGTTTCTTACTCAGCCTCGAATGGTTTATTTCACTATGGGTTGGTGAATCTTTCTTTTTCGTGGTGTCGGTTTTAGTTTGCACATCGTTAATCATGATCAATCAAGCAGGTTATATAAATATGTTACTTATTTTCGATGAATTTCAATTTGAATTTTATAAAACGTTATCTAATTGTTTAATTATTTAAAAAAAAACTATATTTTTTATAGTTTTTATTATTTAAAAGAAGTCATACCCTAATAAAATTAATTTCGTATACGTACCGTTTTATTTTAAGCCTTTATTATTGTTAAAAATGTTAATTCATCAAGGTTAGCTCAATCCGGTAGGATCCGATCGGATCCGGCCGGCGTATGTGTGCGCACCCATAACTCATAGTAATTCTTATCTTAATTTGGTAGAACGGTTAGCCCCTCGATGTAGATGAGTCAGAAAAATGTTGAGATCTGTACCTTCAGGGGAACCCTCTTAAAGTATCCAAAGAAAATTTCACTTGTTCTAGAAAAAGGGCAAAAAAAGAAAAAAAAGAAGAAAATTCTTCGATTTTCATAAAATTTGGTATACGGGTTGGTATTATGCTCCTACACAAGCACGTAAAATTTGAGGTCCGTAACTTCAGTGGGTCCCCCTTAAAGTACCGATTAATATTGAATATGTGGTTCTAAAGCAGATAATAAAAAGCTCCAATAGTCGATATCGTTTTAAAGTTTCTATAATAATTCCAAGGATAAATTCATTTTAATCGTAAAATTATGAATTTTTATGCAAATATGTATATGTTTTACAAGAAAAGGCTGTTATAATATACTATGAGTTCTGGGCTACCCTAGGTTAGCAGCTTTTTTACACTTTCTATACAAATGTGCCAGTATAGCCGACGGAACTTATTGCCTGAGGCAATTTTTTCCAGTAACCGCGTCTCGTCCAATTTGACACACTACAGGTCAATCCCGGGTAGAAATTTCAAGTGAAGAAAAAAAAACGCATGTAAAAGTCTACGCCTATTCCACTAGGCTACCGAGGTCAGCTGTTACGGTTGACGTTTGTTTGTACATGATCTTCTTTGCTGGCTAATCTAGCTGGCTGGCTGGATAGTCTAGTCAGTGTAGCACTTTTTTATGACTGTAAGTATACTGCTGTCTAATTATTTACTTACCTTTTATATGCTAGAAATGTCACTTTTATGTCATTTTTTTATAATAACTATTGAATATTTTGTTTTTATTTAATCTAGGTATTCTTTATTATCCATTGACAATAATTATTATTGTTCGAAATATTTTTTTTATTATGGAAAGAACAAATTGTAATCCTTTTGTTATAAAAATGAACTTGGCCTAACCTACTTACAAAGGCACCAAGTACATACTCCCGTTAAAGCAAAACCTAGCCAACCGTTAATGCAAGAAGAACTCGTGTTTATTTTTATATAAATGCCCTTGAAATTATTTTATTTCTTTCTTTAATATTGTTTTACTTACTAAAGTAATTAAAACTCTCAAAGCCAAAAAATAAATACCATCTCATCTTGAGAATCACTCACATTATTTCGGGCTGGAGCCAAGAATTATGTGACAATTAAGCTAAAGTCTTCAATAGCATTCTACCCACATCACACTACTTATAGCGCCTTACGACAGATTCCTACCTATTGTTTGAAGGAAAAAGAGAATGTGATGAAAATATAAGACCTTGTTGTTGACTCAATGAATCGATGGGTAAACAGACGGTTAGGCAGGACAAAAAAACCTTTCGTCCTAAGCACCCTTTTATAGGACTCTTCAAGGAACTCAAAATGAATCTAGGTATCATAACAAAGACAATAATACTTATTCATTTCCCAATTCATATATTTAGCTATAACACTCAAAACTTGTTGAAAATCTTCTATACTTATATTAAATTAGCCTAGAACACTGACTGATCGACTAACGCCGCCTACCCGATGCGAAGGTACTCGCGCAGGCCACACATACCTACACATAAACCCCATACAGGTGCCGCGTTAGTTTTGTTGACAATTTTGTGTAGAATATAGAACTTTAGACGCTAACTTTAACTAACTAACTCTCCCTTTTACACCCCGCTCAGGGGCATAGGGAGGCAACAAGAGCTCTCCATTGCACTCAATCTCGCGTAATGTTTATGGCCTTCTCTCACACCATGTCCAAATCTCTCAGCTCTTCTTCGAAGGAGCGGAACACAGTGTGAGAGGATCGTCGTCTTCGGGACCCTGTTGGGAGGAATAACAGCGCTCTCCTCGGCCAACTGTCATTCGGCATCATTAACACATGCCTCAGCCAAGTACATCTCCTTTCCACAATAGTAGAAGTGATGAACCCCGCTGGGTGTGCTAGCGTATAGCGTCGTTTGTGACTTTAGATGCACAGCATAAAAATTTATTCGAATTTACTTGCAGTATTTTTGTGTCGCTCAATAGAAACTGTTGACGCGTAAAAATGTTATTATTTATGTCCAAATAAAATAATCATACTTTTATGTCAGGCCAATCCGTTTCGAGTTTTTGTTCAGCTGTTGCGAAAATATAAAAATAAAAAATACGGCTGTCATAATTCTTTGACATGTTATGGGTTACACCGACGCTATAATATCTAGTTTCTTCTAAACACACGGTGGAAAAGATTTTGTTTTTCATGAATATTGAACATTTTGTCATGAAGAATTTCACACTTATAATAATTTTCTATTTCTATTATTTTTCCATTCGTTTTACCAGTTTTTTTTTTAATTTTAATCGGAGGCAACGTTTTTGTCAACATGAAGTTAAGGCGTTTCAACATTGTAGCCGGTAAATTCATCGCGAACAATTCATCGTCAGTACAATTCATCGCGAACAATTCATCACAGATACAATTCATCGCGAGTAGGTACTTTTAGAATGCAATTCGATTCCGGGTTCTGGGTTTTTATATATACTTACCTAACTCTGTAAATATTTTTGGTAAAACTTCAGTTTAGTCACTCCTGATGATGATTTCGAGGTTATTATTTTTATATACGATTTGAATAGGAACGTAGTTAAAAAGGGGGGTATGGACCTTTTTGGACACCTCCCCGAGTGATAACACGGTAATACTCCAGCGTATGTCAAAATCGCCGCCATCTTTAATTTATAGGAGTGACTAAACTGAAGCTTTACCTTATTTTTAGGTCATCAACAATTTGACAGTTTATAATATAGATTGATGAATTATTCTAATGGCGATGAATTGTACTGACAATGAATTGTTCGCGATGAATTTTCCTAGACCCTTTCAACATAACTGCCTACCAGCCGGTTATACATATAGGTACAAACTATTTATAGCCACAATGCTGATATTCCTCCATATTTTTAGAATGTATTTTAATAAAACGATCTTTGCTAATATCACTTAAATGTGTAATTATTTAACTGCTATTATTCGCAAAGTTCATTTTATTAAAATACATTCTAAAAACAAAAACTTGATTATAGCCGCGGTATTGGTAGAAGTCAGGTGTCTTGGTTTTTGGAATACAAGGAAATTGACTATAAAATCAAGCGAGTTGAAGAAATGATTCGGATAGCCCAGGATAGAGAAGTCTAAACCAGAGCGAGGGAGATGTCCGGGGTAGGTAGGTACTTGAAATGACACTTTAAGAAGATAATTATGGCATCCAGGTATCTATGCAGATATTTCTATATCCCTAAAAATTATAGACTTACCTACTTATAAATGTTCGATAGGGGGAAATTATTCTGTTCTTAAAAACCCCAGCATGATAATTTTAATTGACAACATTTTCGTAAGGATGTAGATGCTTTTGGCCAATTCGGATAGATGAAATAATATTACTTAAAATCACTACTTATGACAATATAACATACCTATCACTGGAATGACTATGTTAATCAATGTCTATAAAAGACAAAACATATTTCTATAGACTAGGAAACCATCCAACCGATGTGCTCCAAACCGGTTTCGTTAGAAAGGTAACTATGCGAAGATGGTTTGAGACCACTATCCATATTATCTAATATGTTTCTGCCTATGTCATACAATGATGCCATCCAATCTTCATCCCTCAATAAACGGTCTTCTTTGAAAGATAATAATGCGGATATGGTTTTAAACCAATAAAACTCATTTTGACCGCATTTATTAAAGACACTAAGCACTAATCTATGATTCGAATAATCAATAAGTTACATCATTTGTGGTATGACCTAATTGCGTCGATCATGTCTAACAATCGTAGAAGCACAGCCTGTTATTTATTTGTTCTAAACATGTAAAAGAAAATCTCTTATAGGATAACCGTTATTTTGTTCTCTATATAAAAATAATCTCTATTGGTTTTAGAGATGGCCTTTTTGATTGAAGAGATCGTGCTTTTGAAGACATCGAATCTGAACATTAAACAAAACATTATAAATCTGAGACTGGGGAAGAATAATTATTCTGTTCTCGGCATAATGAGCACTCCGGGTATCGGAGATCACCTTGATGAGACCGCACTCGACTGAATTACAGATAATAGATAGGCGGTATTACATTTTATGGATTTTATTTTGGCTCAGTGGCCGCACGCTGTCAACTTTACGACATATGCTAGGTGATTAGATACATGGTAGGTATTATATAGATGCCGCACAACAATGTTATCGACATTAAATCAACACGTAAAGACACATAAATTAATTTTTACGGTATTTGTAGTAAAACTTCAGATCTATGTAAGACACCTTGCATATATTTTCACACATTCAAAATATATTCAACATTTTTATTATCTTTTTATGAAGCGAATACATTATAATGTAGCAGATTTCTATAGCATCTTTATGATGTGCGAGATATTTATGTATTATTTACAATCATAAATGCGGTCTGATACTCCATGTAAAGCCTTCCAAAAATAAAAATGAGTGGATATTTAATTAATATTTTGTCGTCGACTGACACCGAACTTCTCACAATGAGTTTTAAATTAATTTATGTCTCTTCTAAAACATCCCACTTATAAGATAGATTTTATTTCATACTAGCTGACCCGTCGAACTTCGTATCGAAATAAATAATATCGGTACTCTAGGTTTAATGCAACAGAGCTCAAATTCGTTTTTTTAGTTATTCAACACGAATGACTATTTACTGGCATTAGCAAAACCTGCATACCATGCTGCATTCATTGGGTCTGAGTTTGTTTTTACACCAAAAACTTATAACCTAATGTAAATATGTGGGAAGAGGTCATCATTGCGCAAGATCGAGTGCAATGGAGAGCTCTTGTTGCCTCACTTTGCTCCTGATTGGAGTTCAAAGGGAGTTTTAATTTTGATTGATTTGATGTTAATACCTATGTAGGTTGAGTGTGTTGTTGGCGCTTTGCTGATTGTTTTTGTTTGTTTGTGTTCCTTTCTGTTGTGCACCGTTTGCTCGTCTTTGTGTCTCGTTAATGTTAGGTCTACTTGCACAAAACTACAATAAATAGTTATTCATCATAATACACCAAATACTCTAATACTCGGAATAAAAACTAATGCGCAGTATAAATACTTAGTATCACCTCAGCACGGGCTTTTGTCTAGTGGGATGATAAATTCACCTCAGCACGGGCTTTTGTGCTACCCAACACGCTGATTCCCGAAGGGGGTAGGCAGAGAGTATATGGACTTCAATTATTTCCAATACAAACTCATTCGCTTCCTCCAAACGCATAACATTCCGCATACATGCTCTTATATTCCTTTTGCTCCTGACTTGGCCCTCCCATATGTCATTCCAGGTCGGCCTCGTCTGCGTGCACCTATTCTTTCAGATTTATATATCCCTTTAGTCATTCTCTCTTCATTCATTTTCTTTACATGCCCAAACCTTCTTTCTTTATTCACTTTATTCTAGTCACTACACTAACATCCACTCCACATTCCTTTCTTATATTATCAATTCTCACGTTCTCAATAAGTCTCTTTCCGCATAACCTACGCAGTGATTTCATTTCCACAGCATTTATTCCAACTTCCAAATTTTTCGTTCATGTCCAAGTTTTACTCCCATAAATCATGGATGGTATCAGGATTCCATTGTGCATCAACTGTCGATTTCAGAGATATCTTCTTAGAGGTCTAAGTGCACCGCCAACCCTTCTCCCAGCCAATTTCATTTTTTCAATCTCTTTTTCACACCTTCCATCTCTTCTAAGTAAATTACCTAAACAGACATACTTCCAAGTTCTTGACATTCACTTTCACACAACATTGCGTATTAAATCTTCTCTTTCAAAACAGTGTAAATAATTAAAAATCTCATTTAATGCAGTATCTGTGATTTTTTTCTAACTTCTATTACAAATTACAACATGGTGGAAGTGTAGCAATTTTTATTTTCAATAAAGAAACAAATGCTAGGTCATTAGCAAATAATATCCAGCTTTTTATACATATTAACGATGCAGATTATATTTACGTTATATGTATGTACTCATCCTCTCTAAAAATCAGCCCATAAACGAAGAATTAATTATCAAACAAACAAAAAAAAATCTACTTGTTCTTCAATATAATCATGAATTCCTTGTGTAAAACTTATCAAAACTCCTAAAATGAACTTCAATTAAGTACAACTCCTTAAAAGCAATGTTATATCTACGATTCTATTTGCTGGCGGTTTTAAAAATCTCTGTAAATAAAGAAAGTTTTCAAAATTCCTTACACTTCAATACAGTAATATATTCCTTGTATTAAAACTTACCAAAACTCCTTATAAAAATTAACTGCAATGAATATTATATGACTTATCCAATCAATCTATTTCATACGATATATTTTACATTCGCATTCTATCAATTGCAACAACAATCAAACCACTGACAGTTCTTTCAAATGTCAATTAATTAAAATTCAAAAGTAGAACAAAATTATATTGTAAAAAGTAGGCAATCTTTATAGTAGTAACCTACTATAAAGATTGCCTACTTAGAGTTTTCTTTCATTTTCTAATTATCCACGCAATTTTCATATTTTTTTTGTTCCCATACAACCTTCTCCTGATAAATCCTACATGACCAAAAAATAATTAGCGAAATCGGTCCAGCCGTTTAGTTGCGATGCTATGACATCGGGAAATATCTCTCCATTTTTATAGTGTTCTTAAATTTTCTAATTTTCCATGCATTTTTATTAATTTTTTTCTTCTAAATCAACCTTCTCCCTATAAAAGCCTACACGACAAAGAAATAATTAGCGAAATCGGTCCAGCCGTTTAGGCGTGATGCGATGATATCGGGAAATAAATCTCCATTTTTATAGTGTTCTTAAATTTTCTAATTTTCCACGCATTTTTTTAATTTTTTTCTTCCAAATCAACCCTCTTCCGATAAAAGCCTACACGACAAAAAAAGAATTAGCGAAATCGGTCCAGCCGTTTAGGCGTGATGCGATGATATCGGGAAATAAATCTCCATTTTTATAGTTTTCTTAAATTTTCTAATTTCCCATGCATTTTTCTTAATTTTTTTGTTCTAAAAGGACACTCTCCTGATAAATGCCTACACGACAAAAAAAGAATTAGCGAAATCGGTCCAGCCGTTTAGGCGCCATCCGATGACAACGCGAAATAGCTCTCCATTTTTATATATAAGATTTATCGTCACTTCATATAACAATAAGCGATATATTACTCTATCTATAGTCTTTGCACTCAAAACTTGACTAAAATACAAAATTATTAATATTTCCTATAAAAAATAATTTTTTAAAACATGTTTCACTTCATCAGCCATCCACTAAACTATTTTCAGTTTTCCGTCAGTCTAAATAAATAAATCAATACTTTTCTATACGAAGGTGTCAGTATAACCAGTGCATGGAACTTACTAATTGCCTGAGAATTTTTTTTCCAGCCATCCCGTCCATCTGGATAGCCAACACGGGGAAAAAATTTCGAAAAATTCTATCGCGACCCGACCTTTTGATCAGAAGTTAGCGCCATTACCACTATGCTAATGAGGTCGATTCTCAGTCATTTAACAGAATCCGTCACTCCAGCTTAGGTACGTTCCTAAGCACTATTGCTGGACGTTCTATCTATGAAGGTAGCTATACCTACTCCAAATGCTTTCATCTTTTCTTCTAAGTATTTTTCTTATTTTCTATTTCTTCTAAGTATTCTTTAAACTATTTTTTTTTGTAAAAATTTCTATCCACAAAATATGCTTAATGTTTCCAATTGCAGTACAAAGATATTATATACCTACTTACCCTGTTTTAGCTTAGTAATTTTGTATTCTACATATATTTTAAGGAATACCTTTTCGTACTGTGTTCCGCTCCTTTGAAGCAGAGATAAGGGAGTTGGACATGGTGTGGGAGGAGTACATTGCACAAGATCGAGCGCAATGGAGAGCTCTTCTTACCTCACAATGCCCCTGTGTTGGGTTTAAGAGAGAATGTATGTATGTGTGTACTTATAGGCTGTGATATTATCTCTAAATATATACACGAATGTACAAGTATAAGAAACAAAAAAAATAAAAGTAAATACCGTGCTATTAAGCCTTGGATAACGGTGGGACTAGTGAAGTCGGTTAGAGAGAGGCATCGCATGTTTTTGCAATGTAAAAGAAACCCTGACAATATAGAACTAAGACAAAAATTTAACACCTATAGAAATAAACTGTCAATATTGATTAGAAATACTAAGGAGAAATATTACAAAGAGCGTTTAAACGATGTAGGCAGTGATAAGAAACGTATGTGGGCGATTATTGGCGATGTGATGGAGAAAACAAGGAAGACGTCGAACATACATGTGATTAGAGATAAAAATTGTGACCGCGTCGATGCGAGGGCTGAGCCGATGCGATGTGCGAATATTTTGAACGATTTTTTTTCTAATGTTGGTAAGGAGCTCGCGCAGGATATCGGAAAACAGACATCGCCTATCGGTGACGCATGGTTCGGATGTAGTATGGACGAAGAGAATTATTCCAATAACTTTGGACCTCAATTTAGATTCACAGAAACAAATGAAACGGAGGTTGCTTTAGCTATAGGATCCTTGAGGGGTGGGTCTGCGCCTGGTTTTGACAGCATTGCTGTCGGATTTATAAAAAAGTATAGTCGTTTCCTTGCGAAGCCTTTAGTGCATATTATAAACGTTAGTTTTAGAACTGGGAATTTCCCTGGTCATTACAAAAAAACCGTCGTCACGCCAATTTATAAGAATAAAGACCCTGAAGATCCTACAAACTATAGACCGATATCTCTTACTTCTAACATATCTAAGATTATAGAGAAGATTGTCAAAAAACAATTGATGACTTTTCTGAACAACAACAATATTCTCCACAAAGATCAGTACGGTTTTCGGACAGGGGTGGGTACACAAGATGCCATGACTAGGCTAACTACGAGTATTGTCAGGGGCTTAGATGAAAAACAAAAATGTTTAGGTATTTTTATAGATTTTAAAAAAGCTTTTGACAGTGTCTCACATTCGATACTTTTAAAAAAACTAGATTCTGTGGGAGTCCGTGGGGTTGCACTTGAGTGGTTCAGGAGCTATTTGGCTAACAGGGAAATTACTGTAAAATTGTGTGATGTATTAAGTCACCCTGCCAGTTCGGAGTACGGGATTCCACAGGGAACTGTGATAGGGCCAATTCTGTTTATTATTTACCTGAACCAAATGTTTACTATTGTACCGGGTGTTGATATAGTGTCATATGCGGATGACACTGCTATTGTGATAAAACGGAGATGTTGGTCTGACGTGATTACTGTGGCTAATGACACTATTAATATACTAAAGAAATGGTTCGATCAGAACTCACTAAGCCTGAATGCTGAAAAAACTGTTGTGATTCCTTTCTATCTGAACAATGAGGCACCGGATATAAACATTGACATAACGATCCATGCCCGAAACTGCGCAAATCAGGGTGACGGTGGCTGCCACAGATTGGCGGTGGTTAAGGAGGTTGGATATCTGGGAATCATTCTGGATTCTAACCTTAAATATAAAAATTACATTTCGAAAACAGTAACAAGACTTAGAAAGTTAATTTACGTCTTTCTGAGATTGAGAAATATCCTAAACTTCGAGATGCTCAGGACTGTGTATTTTGCACTGGTACAGTCGGTGTTGCAGTATGGCATTGTTGTCTGGGGTGGGACGTACGCAAATG